>CM035125.1:21550009-22080344 GCA_020205555.1 Panax stipuleanatus
AGTTTGGTGTATGTGTCGGTAAATGGACGATGGATGTTATATTGTTGTGCATGTTTATATGTGTTGGGATAAAGCAGGTACAAAACAGGTATATAAACTGTACATGTACAAAACAGGTACAGTTTTTTGGGAATTCTGCAAAACAAGAAAAATCTGGGTTCCAGGTTTTTTTACATCAGCGACCGCATGCGGTCACTGATACGTATTAGCGACTGCTAATCACATGGGGATATTAGCGACCGCGTACGGTCGTTGATTACAGCCGTTGACACATGGCCCATGGCAGCCTGTGGCCCTGAACCATGCTGACTCATCTTAGCAACCGAAATGACAATATCGGTCGCTAATATCGGTTGCAGATAGTTTGGTCGCTAATAGTGGTCGCTGATGTGCATTCTAGCGACCAGATTTTATGCAACGTCTATCAGCGACCACATTCGGTCGTAGATGATAATCAGTGACCGAATGCGGTCGCTGATAGGCGGTCACAGATAGGCTTTTTTCTTGTAGTGAATAGAGAAGATAGATAAGTGTCTTATTAACAAAATAAAACTGAACAAAAAAACTTTTCAATGTTTTGTGACAAAATATGAGATGATGGGGCCCTCTTCCTCATTTTCTTTTCCAAATAACTACTATGAACAATAATAAATCACAACCTAATTATTGAGCCTCAAGTTACTACTTGCTAACCAAAATGAATGACATATGATAATGAGAGGAAAAATTAGACAACCACTATATCCATTCGAAAACTGATATATATATATATATATATATATATATATATATATATATATATATATATATATATATATATATATATATATATTTTCACATAAAGAATTGATATTTTTACATTATCTCTTTCATATAAATAGTGAGCAAGTCTCACCTTCATGTGAGAGATAGAATTATATAAAAATATCATTTTAAAATGTAAAAATATTAATTTCCTAAACATTACTATCCATTAACTCGAGGACAAATTAAGTCCACCATAATGATATCTTCTTTGAAGAAAATTGTTAAATATAGTCGAGTGATTGTAGTTCTCTCATAAATTATATCATCTCAACCAAAAATTATAAATAAATTAAAAAAACAACCTCCCTATATTGAAGAATTTAAGGATAGTATAATTTTAATTTTTTTATTATATATACATCAACATTTATTTATTTTTAGAAAATATATATTAAAAAAAACCCAAAACCCCAATTATGACAATTGCCATAAACTGGCTCCATGTATTAGAACATAATCCCAATGAACCAAACTATTAAATCCATTATCTAATCATTTCCAACCCAAGAAAAAGAACAATGTTGCTTAATTTTTTTTCAAGACACAACACTTTGGACATTAGTAAAACCAGGCTTTTTGGACTGAATCTCAGAAGAAGAAAAACAAAGGAGAAAAAAATGGCAAAAAAGACTAACGAAAAACACAAAAAAAAAATAAAAATCCTCTAAATAAAAAATATTTTTTTAAAAAAAATTCTTCTATACATCATCATCAATCCCTACCAAAATTCTCTTGCAAGCTTCATAGCACATGAAAGAAATCCCTGCAGCAGGCACTAATTTCATGCCGCTAGGGCTGAGCCCTTTATACAAGCCCTGGATCCCTTCCTGTTTAAGAATGCTGGCAAGAGCATGAAGCACATTATTGTATACTTGTCTTCCGCTGACTGCGCCGACCTACATGTGTTTCCGTGCCACCTCAAGAGGGAACGTAGCACTACTTGATATAGCACCAGCTACAGATCCAATCAAGGGGGTTTCTATGTTGCTGATTTTCTCTTGCTTGAAAATTTTCGGTAAGCAAAGTAATTGGTTGCAGCGTATGGAATAATGTCAAGATTAAACTAGTAATTGATAGAGAAACTGAAGAAAATAACAAAGAACAGCAAAAGAACTTTTTATAGATTTTTTCAATGCCACTCTTACATCCCCCTATCTGATATTTATTCAGATGCTCACATTTTTTATGCCTTCTCTAACTACTCTTACCAATAATTGAAAGACACGTAACAATTTGCTAAATTTGGAAATAAAATAACTTTTTAGATGAAACGCTGCGTTTTGGCCAGTGATTTACCTTCCCTTCTTGACAACTCCCCATCACTTAAAGAGATCCTTGTCCGCAAGGATTAAAATCTTTATATTGCTCCTGCAATTTGCTCCACTCCTCCCAAGTTGCATCTTCCAGAATTTTATGAGACCATTGGACCAAAACTATGGTTGCTGGTCGCTATCCCTTCTTTATTAAACGCCTATCTAGGATGGCCACAGGTACTGGTCTTAATTCCTTTGCATGGTCTGTCTGTGGCAATTCTGTTTGAACCACCTTTGCCTCTCCAATCTTCTTTTTATGCTGTGAGACATGGAACACATTGTGTATCTTGGCCCTGGTTGGAAGTTGTAGTCTGTAAGCTACCTTTCCAATCCTTTGAATCACAGTATAAGGTCCATAGTACCTTGCAGATAGCTTGAAATTTTTTCTTTGTGACAATGACATTTGCCGATAGGGTTGCAACTTTAAAAACACCTCATCTCCTTCACTAAATTCTCTTTCAGTTCTTTTCTTGTCTGCATATAGCTTCATTCTCTCTTGAGATTTGTGCAAATTGTCCTTTAACAGTTGTTAGGTTGCCTCCCTTTCTTTTAAAAAATCAGCTACCAAAGGATTGTTGCTTGTTCTATCTTGGTGGTAATTGACAACAGGAGGGTTGATGCCATATAGGGCCTTGTAGGGGGTCATTCCAGCCGCAGTGTGGTATGAAGTGTTGTACCACCATTCTGCCATTGGTAACCACTTACTCCATTGTGCAGGTTTTGTACTGGTCATACATCTTAAATACATTTCGATACACTGATTAACTTTGGTTGGTAGGCCATCTATGGACCATCTATTTGAGGGTGGTAGGCTGAACTTAGTTTAACTTTGGTTCCCAAGCTCCCGACCAGTTCCTTCCAGAATGTGCTCATAAATATTTTATCTCTATCTGATATAATAGTTTTTGGAGGACCATGTAATTTAACAACTGAATCCAGCATCACTTGCGCTACTTGGGATGCAATAAAAGGATGTGTGAGAGCTATGAGATGCATCCTTTAATTAGTTTGTCAACCACCACTAAGATTGTATCCTTGCCATCTGACTTGGGTAACCCTTCTACAAAATCCATAGTTATAACCTCCCAAGCTTGACTAGGAATGGGTATAGGCTGCAAGAGTCCAGGGCTTGGAATATGTTCCCCCTTACTCCTTTGGCAAATCTCACAACTTGCAATCCACCATGTCAGATCCTTCCTTAATGTAGGCCAATAAAATATTATCTCAGCCCTCTTGACTAAAGCTGTGACACCTGAATGCCCACCTTCAGGACTATTATGAATCTGTTCCATAACCCTTTTCCTCAAATCTCCAGTGCTGCCCAAATAAATCTTACCATCCTTTTTGAGGATTCCTTCCTGCAACTTGTAGTTAGGACAACTAGTAGGCTCTATCAGTATGTGAGCCAATAGATCTTGTGCTTCTTTATCATCCACTAAGCTGGCAGCAACCTCAACACTTCAGCTCGGAATAACTGATTGTATCACCATACAGCTACCTTCCACTTCATGTTTTCTAAACAAAGCATTTGCTACCAAATTATCCTTGCCTTTCTTATATTGTATGATATAATCAAAGCCCAACATCTTTGAGAACCATTTCTGCTGTACCAAGGTGGTTAATTTCTGTTCCATGAAATATTTCAGTGCTTCATGGTCAGTTTTTATAATGAATTGTTGTCCCAACAAGTAGGTTCTCCATTTTTGCACTGCCATAATAATAGCTAACAGCTCTTTTTCATAAGTTGAAAGACCCAAGTGTTTTGCAAATAAGGCTTTACTTAAAAAAGCTAATGGTCTGCCTTCCTGCATTAATACTACTCCCACTCCTGTATGACATGCATCTGTTTCAATTGCAAATGCTTTAGAGAAATCAGGTAATGCCAGGACTGGAGTATTTGATAATACTTCCTTTAGTTTCTGAAATGCTATTTCAGCTCCTTCATTCCAACGAAATGCCCCTTTTTCAGAAGATTAGTCAGTGGTTTGCTAATAGCTCCATAGTGTTGCACAAATCTCCTATAGTAGCCTGTAAGGCCTAGGAAACCTCTTAGAGATTTTAATGAATAAGGCCTGGACCATTGCATCATAGCTTCTACCTTTCTTTTGTCAGCAGCCACCCCTTGCTCATTGATAACATGTCCCAAGTACTCCACTTGTGGTTGTGCAAAGGTGCATTTGGCCTTCTTAACACACAATTTATTTTGCCTCAAAACATCAAACACTTGTCGCAAATGATTTTTATGACTTTCTAATGAAGGGCTATATATCAATATATCATCAAAGAAGACCAACACAAACTTCCTTAGATATGGGCCAAATACCTCATTCATTATGCATTGGAAAGTGGCCGGTGCATTGGTCAAGCCAAAGGGCATGACCAAAAATTCATAGTGACCTTGGTGAGTTTTGAAGGCTGTTTTATGTGTGTCCTCAGCTTTGACCCTGATCTGATGATAACCACTCCTTAGGTCTAGCTTAGTGAAGAACTTGCTTCCTTTCAGTTCATCCAGTAGTTCTTCTATAAGAGGAATAGGAAACTTGTTTTTGATAGTTATGTTGTTCAGGGCTCTGTAGTCAACACAAAACCTCTAGGAGTTGTCCTTCTTCTTGACTAACAATACTGGGGAAGCGTAGGGAGAGGTGTTGTGTTTGATAATCCCACTGTCCAACATCTCTTTTACCATCTTTTCAATTTCAGTCTTCTGTATATAGGGGTACCTGTAGGGGTTTGCATTGACAGGATTGCAGCCAGGCATGATTGGAATGTGGTGATCCTGCCATCTTAAAGGAGGTAACCCTTGTGGTTCTTGGAAGATGTTGCTATAGGCAGATACTAACTATTCTACCATTTTAGGAATTTGATCTTATGGTCTTAGCTCTCCTTCCACTGCTGCTAGCTGTACCAGAAAATATGTCTCTTCCTTAGGTTTTCACTTAAATTTATCTGTTGTTTGCACTGTGTAGAACTGTCCATTATCCCTTTGGTCTCCTAGTACTACTCTTTTTCCCTTCCAATGTATGACAACCTCTCTTTTTCCATAGTCAAAATTGATGGGGCTAATAGTTTGCATCCATTGAACCCCTAGTACTGCATCATAGCCTCATAAGGAAATGACATACATAGAACTTTGGAACTCACCTTGTGACAATTCCCATTTGAACTGACTAATTCTCCTATCACACCTTATGTTTTCACCATTGGCCACTGTGACCTTAATTGGAGTGCAAGGTTCAGTAGGCAACTGTAGTTCCTTAACCAAGGCTTGTGATATAAAATTATGAGTGGACCCACTGTCCAATAATATGCTTATGTTCCTATTCTTAATTTGGCCTTGCAGTTTGATAGTGTGAACCCCATGAGTCCCTGTGAGGGCATGACATGATATCTCACAATCATCCTCAATCTGTAGTATTTCTCCATCTTCCCCTTGTGCAATAATTGCTATCTCAGGGTCTGACTCTTCTGAAAGTGCCTTTTCTTCTTTATTAGATATCATGAGGTAAATGTATTTTTGCTTACATTGGTGCCCTTGTGTATACACTTCATCACAATTGTAGCATAAGCCCTTACTCCTCCTTTCTGTCATTTTTGCAGTAGTTAATCTCTTAATTGGGAAGGATTTCTGCCCTGCTACCATTCTAGCTGGTTGGAATGCCTTCTTGTTCTGGCCATAGTTCTGCTTACCCCTTTGTACTGAGCTATTTCCTCCCACCTTGGTTGTGCCATAGGTTCTTCTGTCCAGAGATTCAAGAAAAACCTCTTGTCTTCTAGCTTGATTAATGGCTTCTCTGAGAGTTTGTGGTCTTAACAAGTACAAAGCATTGGCAATCTCATCCTTTAGGCCACTGAGGAAGCTCTCAATGAAGTATTCTTCATTATTTTCCCCTATTTTGGTTTAGCATGTATTTTTTTAGCTCCTCAAACTTCCTTATATAGTCATCTACTTTTCCTCTTTGAATCAGCTTGTTAAACTGCCCTATCAGATTTTCATGTCCCCCATTTGCAAATCTTTGACTGATATAATATGCAAATTCATCCCATAGTAACCAAGGCTTTTCATCCTGCAGGGACTGAAACCAAATATCAGCCTCTCCTTCTAAGTAAAGTGCAGCATACACTACCTTGGATCTAGGATCTATCATAGCATTCAGTTGAAAGAATTTTTCATATTTCTTCAGCCATCCCCTTGGATCTCTTCCTTCAAAATATGGGAAGTCCATTTTAGGTATGGGAAAGTGTTGGAATGGGCTATTGTTTTGTCTGGAATAGTTTCCTTCTGCAGGTGAATACCAGGATGGGTTGCCATGCAATTGAAATTGGTGATTATTGGTCTGATGTGTTGGAATAGTATTAGTAATTGGTGTAAAACTGAAGGAAGTGTATGGGGAATTTGCAGGTGAAAACTGTGCACTGAGATGTGGTTGGCCATAGGTGGTGTTATAGATTGGTTGTGGTTGTGTCGAGGGGCTGCAGGTCATATTGTGAAGGGTCGAGTTCTGGTGACTTGAGAAGGCATAAGCTGGAATGGTGGTCCCCATAGTACCAGGGGCCTCTGTCTGGGAATACCCACTTATCACAGGAATGGTATATGGTGGTGGTCGGTTTGTATTAGGGCTAGTCAAGGTCACAGCATGAATTCTAACCCCTGGGTCTAGGTTTAAAAATGTGCAGGATGGTTGTGTGCATGGATGGGAAGTTGCATAGTGTGGATTTTGAGCAATAATAATTTCTTTTGATTGATGATTTAAGGTTGGTACACAGATGTTAGTAGTAGGAAGGAAGGTGGTTGCCTTATCCAATTGCAGGGATGTGGTGATAATAGTTGCTTGAGGTGGTAGCCGCGGTGGACCAACAGCAGTCGTGGGTGTGGCCGAATTGGAAGTAAGGTTATGGATCTCAGCTGCTATCCCCTTCTCTTTCTCCGATCGATAGAATGCCCCAATTGCCTCTGTAATTTTTTGAACTACTTCTTCGCTGGAGGCTTGCACTCTCTGATTGATCTGGGAAATTTGGTCTTCCATTACTCCCATCTGATTCGACGTTTGCTCTAGATTTTTAGCCATCAGCTCCTACATCTGCTCCATCCTTCCTTCTAGAGCTTTGAGCTCCTTCTCGTGCTTATGAAGACAGACCTTAGCAGAGGCGTCGGCCATGGCTGGCCTAGGAGGTGCTCTGATACCACTTTTCATGATTAAACTAGTAATTGATAGAGAAACCGAATAAAATAACAAAGAACAGCAAAAGAACTTTTTATAGATTTTTTCAATGCCCCTCTTACATCCCACTATCTGATATTTATTCAGCTACTCACATTTTTTATGCCTTCTCTAACTACTCTTACCAATAATTGAAAGACACATAACAATTTGCTAAATTTAGAAATAAAACAACTTTTTAGATGAAACGCTGCGTTTTGGCCAGTGATTTGCCTTCCCTTCTTGACAAATAACTCCGACTAGACTAGGGATGATGCCTCGGTAAAGCTCTCGGGGTCCCCCTAATATTTTTATGAATGCATCTAATAAACCATGGTAGGCATCCTTCTGCAAATACAAGAATTATGCATTAGAATTGTATTACTCTTTCCGTACCTTTTTAGTTGACGTTTCGGTATAAAATACAGAGATTAAGAAATTTAATTAATGTTTTGTCAGATTGATCAAAATGTATATCAAATCTTAAATAAAATGAAAAACTAAGTCATTATTAAGCTTGAATATATAAAACATTCTATGGCCAACCTTTCCTATTTGATTTAGGCAAGACTTGTTGGGAAGCTTTGCATGACCTAACCAAGAGAAAAGAAATGTTGTACGTGGTTGCCATTAGTATGACTTAAATGTTTATCTTGATTTGAGCCCAATAGCATTGCTGGTAAGCAATCATGGCATTCTCATTTGCTCATGAGGTCTTTACTCTATTAGGAACCTTTTTTTGTTATTTTCTTAGTAAAATGCACATGAATAATATTACAAAAAAAATAATTAGAACAAAGAATTGTGACCATTCCCATTTAATATTTATTAGTAGCTTGACAAATGCGATGTGTGTGACAAAAAATAATTTATATTAATACTCTAAATATTATTATATATTCATCCACCCTACAAAAAAAAAAGTCTTATTTTGTAAAATTAAAAGATACAAGAAAAAAATTGTATGAAAAAAAGATCCGTAGGGACCAGATGTGACTGGATTTAGGAGATTTAATAGTCATATTTTTTTAGGATAAGTTGTGAAAAAGTTGCACAAAAAAAAGGCTAAAACTCTCCTCCTTGCTTTATATTGTTGACTAGTACTCCCTCCGAGTCTTAATAAAAATCATATTAGAATTGTGCACAAGTATTAAGAAAATAATTGTAAAGTATTAAATATAATATCAATTACCTATATTGTCCTTATATTGAAAAAAATGTGTTATTTATTAGATAGAAAATAAAGAGAGAAACAAAGTTATCTTCAATACTTGGAGTAATATTAAAAACTAAACAATTAATGGTTACTTGAAATTATCAAACTAATTATATTAAGCGACAAAAATATTTCTCTAAAACGACTTATATTAAAGAATCTATTAATTATACTAAAACACAGTTCATGACACCATTTTTTGACACCTGTCGTTTTAACAGTTCACCACCTGTACTATACACATGCCCATTGTTATGATGTATTTGCAAAATTAATTCAAAAACTGACCAGATAACATAGCACACTAAGGGGAAACCCACCCATAATTGATGCCCGATAAACTCCCAACACATCCAGATAACATAGCACACTAAGGGGTAACCGACCCATAATTGACGCCCAACAAACTCCCAACACATCTGATTCAAATAAATCGGATCTACCCCCAAATTTCAGCCGAACCAACTACGACCCTTACCACCCGAAACCCCCGACCCTCCTCTCTCGACGGAATCGATATAGCAAAAATTGGGGAAATCAATCTGTAAGCCTTATATTTAAATTTTTTTTGCACTGTTATTCTTATTTAATTTCTCTCAATTTGGAATGCTATGTTATTGAATTGTTATTCTTATTCAACTTTATCTTACTGATTGTGTACCAATATGATATATATATGCTCTGTTATTGAATATATATGCTCTATTATTGGCTAATTGTGGACCAATATGACATATATATGCTCTGTTATTGTATTTTGAATTTTTAATCCCATAAATCACGTTGGCCAAAGATATATATGTATTTTGAATTTTTTATCCCATAAATCACTACAACTGTTTAGATAATGTCAACTAATCTGATATTATCCTTTATAATTTATTTATTATCTCCTAACATCAGAACTTATATATCATTACTGGACTATTTTTCCCTATAAATACCAGCTTGAGTTTCAACAGCTCATGCTACAAAAAATCACCTCCTCATTATTTTTCTATCCCATTATTTGCATGACGACTAAATACGATTTTGTTGATGACATCAGCCCTGTCAAAGAGACGTGGAAGCTTAAAGTCAGGATAACTCGACTATGGAATATGCCAAGCTTCAAAAAAGCAGACTACATAAACAGCATCGAGATGATATTGTTGGATGAAAAGGTATATATATATATATACATCATTTTAAAATTAATGCATTCTGAATTACAACATATTAACATATGCATATTATACTTTTATAGGACATCAAAATACAAGCGAGTATCAAAAGGTCACTATTTACTAAATTTCAAACAACAGTCAAGGAACAAAAAGTCCTTATAATCACCAATTTCGTTGTCAGTCAGAACGGTGGTTCTTTCAGAGCTACTCAACATCCATACAAGATAAATTTTCTGTATTCCACCTCACTGCGAGAGTTAGATGAGGCTCCCATCCATACATATGGATTTCAATTCACTCCATACGATCAAATACTATCATCTGCGGTTGATGATTCATACTTAGTTGGTATGATTAACAATAACCCTCTAAATTTTTACATACTGCCTTTTTTAATTACTTACATATTTTTGTTGCGTGTAAACAGATGTTATTGGACAACTAACTGCGATAGGGAGTGTAGAAGTCAGCACAAAAAATGGTAAACAGAGCAAGAGAGTTAATATTGAATTAACTGATAACAGGTAACTTTTTAAACTGTATGAACAGTTCTTTTATTATTAGTAACTATGATCATTTAAATTAATTTTACACTATATTTTTGTTACAGTCATAATGTATTGAGCTGCACCTTGTGGGATGACTTTGCAAATCAGATTTGTTCTTTTACTGCAACAGAAAACCAAAATAATATAATAATTGTTTTACAATTTGCAAAAATCAAGTTCTGGAAAGGTACTATTACTTATATTTCAATTAAAAGTATCTCTCAAATTAGACGCTTATTAACTATACAACATCTGCCAAAAACTAGGTACACCAGCGTTGTCCAACTCAATGTTCGGTTCGAGACTTCTTATAAATGCAGATATCCCTGAGGTTGTTACTTTTAAAAATAGGTATATTGCATGCTTCTTTTATCCCTTACTAAATTCTATTACTACTACAAGTTAATTTCCCTTTAACTAACCTCATTGTCGTCTAACAGCATTTGTGATGCAACAAATAATAAAACTGCAATAGTGAATTTATCCAGCCAGAGCACATTATCTATTACAGATGAATTCCTCCAAATCTGTGATAGAAAAACTCTTGAAGAGATACGGGATGCAACAGAGGTAACAGCGTTTTTAAAACACCTTACTTCTATAAAAATAAAACAATGATACAGGTGGAAATTGCAGGCGAGTAGTATAGGGATAGTTTGTCAGCCAGAAACTTATCCTCTTGTGTTAGTTCCTATCCATTTTGACTTGGTAATTGGTTTCTCTATTGTTTTCCTTGCTGGAGGATTTCACTCTCTCTAGACATATTTCACTATTTGCTTATTGTTCCCCTACTAGATGAGCTATGTCTATTTCATACATATTTACTATTACATGTGTCTATCCCTGCTCAAAATTTCATTAACCAAGAAATGGTCACAAGCAAATAATGTGAGCTGCAGCCTGCTAGCTTCTTCTTCTTTTTTGTTGGGTTGCCAAAACACTAAATACTTTTTTGGGTTCATTAGTTTTGTAAATTGTAAGCTTAAAAAAGTTGAATATTGTTGTCAATTAATTATTGACAACATATCCTGTTTTTGGCAGGCTGTTAACATCTAAGTGATACAATGGTGGTCTAATTTGAATTTTTTTTAACTCCAAAGCTTTGGCAAAGATAAGTATAGTCTTAAAAAAATAAAACTCAAATGTCCAATATTAATAACCAGCTCAGAGAATGCCTCTTTATGAAGAGACTCTCCCTAATAGATTATCAATTTATCCTGTCAACAAATTTCACATGGAACATTGCTCTATAGGCCTTGGGTTCTAAGGAGAAGAATAGGTCAAAATAGAGCGGAGGAAATAATTGGGTCATGAGGTATACGGTTGGAATTATCACTGGTAAATAAATTTCAACTCTGTTCATATTACCCCAACCCAATAATTTTTATTTCTCTTCTCAGTTTCTTTTTTGTTTAGCCATTTAATTGAAAGTTCTGTGAAGGTTATTCCTCTGTCCTAAACTTAACAGCAAACAAACAAACTTAACATCAAACAAACAATTATCCATCATTATCGTATTTTCTTTTGGTTTTGCTTTACTGGCATCAATTTATGCTTCTCTTATCTTCCTTTTTTT
Source organism: Panax stipuleanatus (assembly GCA_020205555.1). Taxonomy (NCBI): domain Eukaryota; kingdom Viridiplantae; phylum Streptophyta; class Magnoliopsida; order Apiales; family Araliaceae; genus Panax; species Panax stipuleanatus. Next base: position 21,561,834 of record CM035125.1, read on the forward strand.
CTTTTTTTTCTCCCCTTTCTATGATGATACTTCTTTCACAACATTATCTTCTATTCTGTTGCTCATTCCCTATTTAACACTTCAGGAGTCAACATCTGTGGTTCTTGCTACTATTCTGTGTATAGAAACCGAATACAATTGGTTCTATAATTCATGCAAAAAATGTCGCAAAAAAGTAAAACCAGACAGCGGAAAATATTGGTGTGATAAATGTTCCGACTATGTTAATTCTGTTACACCAAGGTATTGTGATACATTATTTTGTTATACGTTATATCTATCTTATGTTCTACTTTTTGCACTCTGTTAATACTATCTAACTTCGTAAATGTAACTTTTAATTATAGATTTAAAGTTCAGGTTAAAGTAATGGATGATACGTCCAGTGCATCTTTTGTTCTATTTGATCGTGAAGCCCAACACGTCATAGGAAAGTCAGCTTATGAATTGAGGGAACAATTGATTAAGGTAAAATTAAAATAGAAAAAATTATTAAAATTTTAAAGTATACCGTCTTAACCTTATGTACATAAATGCTTTTAATTCATATTTTTAAATGTGTTAAAGGATGGAGACTCTGATTGTTTTCCGGATGAACTCAATTTATTGTTGCAAAAGAGGTTTCTTTTCAAGATACAGATATCATCTTATAATTTGAAGGCAAATTATGCGACATTCACAGTTGCTAAAATGACTAACGATGAAAAAATAATTGAATCCTACACAAGTTTATCTGGTGAACCTCAGGTAATATCAATTTTAAACATATAATTTGGTAACAACAAAAATTACCTACATTACCAACTATTTCTTATCAGTCTTGGTTTTATTTCTGTTACTACATTCTAAACAGGGTGAATCATTGGTCGATGTTGTCAACTGTGTCACACCGACAAGCAAAAGGCCTATACATTCAATCAGCGATGATGATGTACAAGAATCTCAGTCAACTGATGTTGAAATGTCAACCAACAAACTGCAAAAGAAAATCAAAATCGAGAAAGATGACAACTTTACTGCTTCAAATTAGTTTCAACCACAATCTCATCTTACTACGTTACTTGGTTGTTTTAGAATTTAGTAATTTCTGAAGACTTTTAGTTTAATAAGCTTTGAGTTTTTAATTTGGATTATTGGGATTAAACTTCCTTATTATTGGATATTGGATATTTTGATATTCTTTTCACATTATAATCTTTAATTATCAGATTGTGTTAATTGTTTTAATTTGGTTGTACATATTTCATTTGTTAAACCAATTTTGCAACATAAAAACTTGGTATCTGCATTAGCCAAATCAAATTTCTGTCAAACACGCATATGAATCCAAATGTACTGACATAGAATACGCAGAAGCTTACAACCAAACGAGAATTTAACTTAACCAAAACTCTCTACCAGGTTCCATAACATGAACATATAGACTATAGTTGGAAAGTGTGACAAATCAATTACACAAAATATCATTCGATTATTACACATTTGCAATAAAAGGAGCTTATATTCCCTGAGTAATCCTGAAATTAACCAATGTACTAAAGATAGAATTTTCATAATATTACAAGTGTACCACTATTGCACTATAAAAAATTTGATCCATATAAACATGAAATAGAACTGAACAAATGTATTATATTTACCTCTTGAAGAATTGAAACCCAACCTCCTTTTGATCTACTTGGCTTATTGATCTCAGGTTCCTACAAATCTTCATGTAGAACATCATCAACAGCTTCAGGCTTTGGGTCTTTTAAGAAAATTCTTCGTGCCGAAAGCACGAAACTTTTAGCCTATGCAAGACAAACCAAAATCTCATTTTACTACGTTACTTGGTTGTTTTAGAATTTAAAAATTTCTGAAGACTTTTAGTTTAATCAGCTTTAAGTTTTTAATTTGGATTATTTGGATGAAACTTCCATATTATTGGATATTGGATATTATGTATTTTTATATAATATAATAATACTCTACCATTAAAGGTACCCAAATATTCCTGTTATGAAATTGCATTTTTATCCTGCTTTGGCAGTTGATTCAAGTGGGAAGCACAAATAGAATATAAGTATGTGCACAACTTCTTTAAAGGTTAGTATTTGTTATCTCAGAAGGGTGGAGAACCCTTTCCAGCACAAGCTATGATGGGTTTGTGAATTTGTATGGGAAAAATAGGTGAAAAATACTGGCAATAGATGTTGGGTGGTTGTGGTGGATAACTCATTATTAGACTACAACTTTTTTCCAGAGTTCAAATACAATAAGCCTCTGCCCAAATATGTAATGAATCAAGTATGTAGTATAAGATTTGAAATGAACTGCCAGTGAATAATTCTTAAATTAACCAATGTACTAAAAGATAGAATTTTCATAATATTGCAAGTGTACCACTATTGCACTATAAAAAATTTGATCTATATAAACATGAAATAGAACTGAACAAATGTATTATCTTTACCTCTTGAAGAATTGAAACCCAACCTCCTTTTGATCTACTTGGCTTATTGATCTCAGGTTCCTACAAATCTTCATGTAGAACATCATCAACAGCTTCAGGCTTTGAGTCTTTTAAGAAAATTCTTCTTGCCTAAAGCACCAAACTTTCAGCCTATGCAAGACAAACCAAAATCTCATTTTACTACGTTACTTGGTTGTTTTAGAATTTAGTAATTTCTGAAAACTTTTAGTTTAATCAGCTTTAAGTTTTTAATTTGGATTGTTTGGATGAAACTTCCATATTATTTATATAATATAATAATACTCTACCATTAAAGGTACCCAAATATTCCTGTTATGAAATTGCATTTTTATCCTGCTTTGGCAGTTGATTCAAGTGGGAAGCACAAATAGAATATAAGTATGTGCACAACTTCTTTAAAGGTTAGTATTTGTTATCTCAGAAGGGTGGAGAACCCTTTCCAGCACAAGCTATGATGGGTTTGTGAATTTGTATGGGAAAAATAGGTGAAAAATACTGGCAATAGATGTTGGGTGGTTGTGGTGGATAACTCATTATTAGACTACAACTTTTTTCCAGAGTTCAAATACAATAAGCCTCTGCCCAAATATGTAATGAATCAAGTATGTAGTATAAGATTTGAAATGAACTGCCAGTGAATAATTCTTAAATTAACCAATGTACTAAAAGATAGAATTTTCATAATATTGCAAGTGTACCACTATTGCACTATAAAAAATTTGATCTATATAAACATGAAATAGAACTGAACAAATGTATTATCTTTACCTCTTGAAGAATTGAAACCCAACCTCCTTTTGATCTACTTGGCTTATTGATCTCAGGTTCCTACAAATCTTCATGTAGAACATCATCAACAGCTTCAGGCTTTGGGTCTTTTAAGAAAATTCTTCTTGCCTAAAGCACCAAACTTTCAGCCTATGCAAGACAAACCAAAATCTCATTTTACTACGTTACTTGGTTGTTTTAGAATTTAGTAATTTCTGAAAACTTTTAGTTTAATCAGCTTTAAGTTTTTAATTTGGATTGTTTGGATGAAACTTCCATATTATTTATATAATATAATAATACTCTACCATTAAAGGTACCCAAATATTCCTGTTATGAAATTGCATTTTTATCCTGCTTTGGCAGTTGATTCAAGTGGGAAGCACAAATAGAATATAAGTATGTGCACAACTTCTTTAAAGGTTAGTATTTGTTATCTCAGAAGGGTGGAGAACCCTTTCCAGCACAAGCTATGATGGGTTTGTGAATTTGTATGGGAAAAATAGGTGAAAAATACTGGCAATAGATGTTGGGTGGTTGTGGTGGATAACTCATTATTAGACTACAACTTTTTTCCAGAGTTCAAATACAATAAGCCTCTGCCCAAATATGTAATGAATCAAGTATGTAGTATATGATTTGAAATGAACTGCCAGTTTGCAGCTGTTATACTTCTTATTCAAATTTGAAATTAATTATTTCTTGAATACTTATTTACATAATTCGCTTATTAATATAAACTGTTTTATTCCTCAAATTGCTAAAAAAGGGAGGTGTAAAAAAACCTTTACTTTTAATTATGAATATTTTCAAATTACTATATCATTTACATGATATTAAATATTTTACATTAATTTAATACGTCATCATTTGAATTTAAAAGTCAAATTATATCTTTAATTTTAAAACAAATTTTTTTTGCATTTGTTAATTAACCAACTTATATTAAATCAGTTATATCTTTAAAAAGGCATATCAAATCGATATCTTGCAAAAGTGAAACATTTATTTTAATAAATATGGGGCTTAGAGATATCCTATATATTATATTATAGCACATACATTAGATAACTTTAAATAAAGTTACTCAGATGCCTCCATTAAGTCCACATACTCGCCCTGATCTTCTAACCATTAAAACAAATATAAATTAATAAAAAAGAGACAAACTTTGTAATTTTAAATATTTACAGTAGTCGTGTATACAATCACTTATAACAATATTAAAACAAGTAACAAACAATAAATAAAAATTGACATATACAAAATACAGAGTTTTTTTTCTCTAATGTATTCATAATTATTTTATTAATTAATATACAATAAATTCACATACATATATAATTATGAAATTATTTTTACAAAAAAAGTGAAGTATTATTATTTTATTAATACAATATAAACATGTCAATTTTTAAAACAAATCATTAAATCAAAAACTATCCATACCAAATGAAAAACAGAGACATGAAAGCCGAAATTCCATTCTTGGGGGAACTCCATTCTAATACACTCACTCCTCCCAAATTTCGAATTTCAAATAGCCGAAGTGTAGAGATTTTTTTCTGCTCGAGGAACTCCATGACCCACTTGGAAGATTAACTTTGCACAAAATAAGGTATTTTTATAACTTTCATTTTTTCTACCAAACCCTAAGTTTAACAATAAACCTAAGTTATTTCATTTCAATTTTTCCTTGATATGTTGGGAGTTTGTTCGGCATCAATTATGGGTGGGTTTCCCTTTATTGTGCTATGTTATATGGTCAGTTTTTGAAATAATTTTGCCAATACATCACAGCAATGAACATGTGTATAGTACAGGTGTTCAACTGTAGAAACCTAAGTTTTTTCCTTTCAATTTTACCTTGATATATGTAATTACGTAAACATCATATATAATTTGCAGTGCACGTTGCAAAATTGTCTAATTTATGATTTTCTATATGAAATGATTGTGATTCCAAAAATTGGGGAAATCTACCATAAGCCATACATGAATCTGTAAGCATTATTTTTATTTATGTGTAATATGTACATTTATATTTTCTTGGATTGTTAAAAAAATTAGTTATTTATGGCCAAAGATCGCATTTCAGGATTATACGAGTAAAATAGTGAATTCGATCCGTACCAAGAATGTGTATTGAACATTTTTCTGTGAAATTTATTGAAAGAATTGGTGAATTATTGCTATTTTAGTTCAGTTATTGTTATCTTTCTAAACACAGAATAATGTTTAGTTTTAAGATTTTGGGTGAATGCTTCTAGAATGAGCTTTTCTGAGTTTGGGTATTTTTTTGTGGTTCTACCTGATGCTATTTTCATCGTTTATTTAAGATTTTAACATCAATTATACTGCATCAACATATTCCGATCCAATAGATAACAGTGGATGTTAAAAATTAAATTGTAATGTTTCTTCCGTATATAAATGTATACCATTATGGAGCTATAATGATGCCAACAAGACTACGTTTTTCTATCATAATTTAATACAATTTGAAGTTCTATCATCAATTGTTACGCTTTAAAAGTTTTGTGTATTATTGGGTCAGGTGAATCGGGAAAATTATCGGGAATTGCAGCACAGTAGCTGTTTCGAGCTCTTGGTTAAACGAGTTGTTTCATACTCCAAGGGATTGTACTGGTACGAAATCTAAGCATTTACATTCTGCAACTAAAAGGGTATCATTTTGTTTCTTATACTGTAAGGGTCTGAAAAGTAGCACAATTATATTACTGTAATCATTTGTTGCTTTTACTCTATTTCATTACCTTTTGCAATAAATCATGTGGAGTGATGAAGTCTTTGCTTGCAAAAATTATCTTAATCTTTAAATATTTAAAACTATATATTAATCTTAATATGTAATTGCTTCCTATACCATACGATATTTGAGAATTCTATCAATATGAATTAAAACAAAGTAACTGTGAATGAATTGTTGTGTTTGTGCAATCCGTTCATTTTTCATCGGATTATATATGCCTTTGAATGGGAATAGGCATACATGTTCTTGATATTTCAGATAATATCCATTAGTATTTAATTTTTAATATTAGATTTGAATTTATTAACTATTTGGTGCAATATTTATAGATTTGAATCATATATTCTTGCATGTAGATTACAAGATTGAAGAGCCTATTCCGCCAAAAAAAATCCAAAAATCGGAGAAATCAACCATAAGCCATACATGTCAGAAAACAAGAAAATACATGAATTTACTGTCAAGCAGTGCGACAAAACTCAATCAAGGATTCGTAGAAGGATGATTATGCTGGAAAAACGAGAAAAAAAGCTGCAACGTATATTTTCTAATTATCTATTCATTAATTAAGTGTACAACATTAATTAAGTGCACAAAAATACGTTTATACTGTCAAATTATCCTATGCATATTGATTGTGCTTCCTATTTTATGTTAGAATCCACCCACAAAATGAGCACAAGTACTAGATCTGTTAGAGCAAGCAAAACATCCAGAATGAAACTGAGTGACATTTCAAATGGTAATTATTTAATTATATCTTTGTATTTATTTTTCCGCCAATATAATTGCTTATGCTAATATAATATGAATTTTTTTTGTAGTTTGTACAAATCTCAATTCAGCTTTTGATGAAGTTGCTGTTAGTCGTATTGATTCAATACCAAATATACATTTACAAACAGCAAAGCATTTGCAGCCTATAACTCTGCAAAATTGTTTTCATCCAGTCGCTAATGATGGTATTTCTATATTCAATTTCTTTATATATGAGTTTTGAAATTCAAAATAATTTAATGAAATCTCATTTTTTTTCCTTACACAAGTTATTCAAGGAAAGAACAACACTCCGGTTAGCAGAGAAAACTGTGTTCAACCTTCGGCTAATGGTATTTGGTGTTTCCATTTTAATTTACCTTGAGTTATTGATTTGAGAAAGTCATAATAATTCAAAAAATGTGGGATGTCAAATTTATATATGTTCGTGAATTTGTTATTATATTCTAGGTACATATCCAATGAGCCTTTCTACTATTTCTACTTCATTGATTAAATCATCCAATATTGCCACTGGAAGAAATATGCTTAATAGGAACCATGATAAGTCAAGAATGCCAATGTCCGACATTTCAAACGGTAATAAATGTCTACTATTTTGCTTACTAGATGTGCTAAACTATAATTCTTTTTCATAAGTATAAATTTAGTTATTTTATGCAGTTTGTACAGATCTCAGTACAACCTTTACTGAAGTAGATGTCAATCCTCCTGAATCATGTGCTACTAAATCGATGCGAACATCAAGGTTTAATCAACAACATACTTCGCATTCCAACATACATAATGTTACTCAGAATAGGAAGGGTAAAACATCTGGATCGGTAGATACTGCAGATCATGTTAATGCATCTATGAATGAACAAATACTTGATGCCGACACATTTCAACCATCAGAATTTTATATCGATCCCCCTGAAAATGGTATGATGTTACCTTATTCTACTAATAAATACAATTCACATTGGTGTTTTAAGTTTTTTTTAACATCATTCTTATTTATCTAACAAATATATTAAGCATTAGTAAGTCTATATACTATTTAGAATTTATGTATAAATTTTAAATAGTATTTTAAATCATTTTTTCATATACAAAAATTGTTCTTATAATACATTTCTTAATCTTTGAAATTATGTGAAATGAATGTGGATGTTCATTCTTCTCATGATGGCAAATTCTTAATCTTGCTTATCATTTGGCATGTTCTAGCAATTTTAATTTACTATGACAATTGTACTTTAATGATGATATCCACTTAAATGAATTAAATTCAGATTACTGGGACATCGGTGACCCAAACTGGGAATGTTCATCATGTAATGCGTTGATGTGGTATAGTGAAAGAATAAACAAGACTCGAAAAAGCAACAATCCAGAATTCTCAATGTGTTGTGCTGTAGGAAAAGTGCAACTGCCTATGCTGAAAGAACCACCCCAGATTCTGAAAGATCTTCTTAATGGTTCTGATCATAGAAGCAGGCATTTCATTGACAACATTCGTGCATACAATATGATGTTTTCTTTCACATCAATGGGTGGGAAGATTGATTCATCACTTAACAATGGAAAGGGTCCAGCCGTGTTTAGATTACATGGGCAAAATTGTCACAAAATTGGAAGTTTGATACCAAATATAGGATCCACTCCAAAGTTTGCTCAACTATACATATATGATACAGAAAATGAAATTGCAAATAGAATTGGTGCCCTCAGGTTTGTATTACTTTTTTTCTATGTAATCTTCTAAATTTAATGAATATTATATATTACTAACTGAGTTTTTGTTTTGTTAATTTATTAAACAGTTCAACAAATAATTCAAAAACATTTGAATCATCGATTGTAGCAGATTTAAAAAAGATGCTTGATGACAACAATGTGGTGGCTCAATCATTCAGGATGGCTAGGGATAGGTTTGATTCAAGAGAATTCAGAGATGTTAAATTGAGGCTTATTGGAAAAAGGAACTGTGATGGCCGAAGGTACAATCTCCCTACTGCACCTGAAGTTGCTGGTTTAATTGTTGGTGACATTGGAAGTTCAAATAATGATAGAGATATCATAGTGGAGACTCAGAATGGTTTATTAAAACGAATAAATGAGTTGCACCCTTCTTACCTGGCAATGCAGTACCCGTTGCTTTTCCCATATGGTGAAGATGGGTTTAGACATGATATTCTTCTTAGTGAAAATTCAAAAGGAAAAAGGGGAAGAGTAAGCATGAGACAATTTTTTGTCTTTAGGATGCAAGAAAGGAAAAATGAATCAATGACACTTTTACATTCAAGGAAATTGTTTCAACAATTTTTGGTTGATTCTTACACTATGATTGAGGCAGATAGGTTGTTTTTTATTCGTACTAATCAAAAGAATCTAAGAGCAGATATGTACAAAGGTTTAACTGAAGCTTTGTTGAAAGGAGAAACCGATCCATCATCACGAGGGAAGCGAATTATATTACCTTCTTCATATGTTGGTGGTGCACGATACATGATCCAAAATTATCAAGATGCTATGGCGATTTGTAGGTGGGTTGGATACCCTGACCTTTTTATTACATTCACGTGCAATTCAAAGTGGCCAGAGATACAGAGGTTTGTTAATCAAAGAGGCATTAGACCCGAAGATAGAGCTGACATAATTTGTAGAGTCTTCAAAATAAAACTAGATCAGTTAGTTACAGAATTCAAAAAAAAACAAGTTTTTGGAAGGGTAAAAGCAGGTATGATTAATTTTATTAAATTTTAATAATTTTATTATTTCTTCAAATTATATTTTGATTATTTTTATCTTTTACAGTTTTGTATACAATTGAATTCCAAAAACGTGGCTTGCCTCACGCTCATATTCTATTGTTCTTGCACCCAGAAGACAAGTATCCTACTGGTGATGATATCGACAAAATAATTTCAGCTGAAATACCGGATCAAGAAAGAAATACAAAGATATATGAAGTTGTGAAAAACTTCATGATACATGGGCCGTGCGGTGTTTCTAATAAAAAATCTCCATGTATGAAAGATGGCAAATGTTCAAAACACTTTCCTAAAAGGTTCAATGATCAAACCACTGTAGATGGCGAGGGTTATCCCCTATACAGACGAAGAGATGATGGAAGAACTGTGGAAAAGAATGGAGTCGTACTTGACAATAGGTTTGTTGTTCCTTATAATCCACAACTATTGTTGAAGTATCAGGCTCATATTAATGTTGAGTGGTGCAATCAATCAAGGTCAATAAAGTATTTGTTCAAATATATAAACAAAGGTCATGATCGGATCACTGCTGCTTTTTATCAGAATAAACAGAATACAGAAGAACTTGAAGGCCTTGATGAAATCAAAATGTATTATGATTGTAGGTATGTTTCTCCATGTGAGGCAGCTTGGAGAATCTTTGGTTTTGGAATTAATTACAGGGATCCAGGTGTGGAGAGGTTAAGTTTCCATCTTCCAGAAGAGCAGACAATTGTATTTGAAGATGATGATCCAATTGACTCAGTTTTGAACAAGTGTACGAATAACCAGTCAATGTTCTTGCAGTGGATGCAGGCTAACAAGGATTACCCAGAGGCTAGAGAACTTACCTATGCCCAATTTCCATCAAAGTTTGTATGGAAGGAGCAACTTGAATGTGATGGAGTTACAAAGAAGAAAAAATGGTGTCCAAGAAAGCAACGGATAAGCGTTGGTAGAATATTCTACGTTCCTCCAGGGAGTGGAGAATTATATTACTTGAGAATTTTGCTAAACACAGTCAAAGGTGCAACATGTTATGATGATATCAAGACTGTGAATGGGGTTTTATATCCTTCATTCAAAGAGACATGTTATGCATTAGGATTATTGGATGATGATAAGGAATATATAGATGGCATAACAGAAGCATCATTTTGGGGTTCTGCTCATTATTTACGGAGTCTTTTTGTGACTTTACTATTTTCAAATTGTATTTCAAGGCCTGAAGTAGTTTGGGAGAAGACATGGAATTTTCTTGCAGAAGATATTCTTCATAAACAAAAAAATATTCTGCAATATAAAGGTATGTTTAGCAATAGTATATAAAAATTCCTATTTTTTAAGGCAAACGTCCATTACACAAGAAAGATAAACTAAATGTTCCTCCTTTATTGCGTTTTAAACTGTATTAACTTTTGAGACTAAATCATGCACGACTTGCTACTTCTTTCACATTAATATCATATGTATGGTATTGTTAATATAAATCCATGCATGACTTACCTTCTCTTATAAATGAAATTTTAATTATTAATTCATTATTATCTATTTCCTCCTCGCCAAATTAACTGTCTCATTTTTCAGTTTTAAGCAATTTATTATCTATGTAACATATTAAGAATTACCAACTTTTTTCATTTGTTACTTTTTTCTATTGGAATTCTTATATTTTATATTTTTCTTTCTTAATGAGCAGATTTGGAAATGAGTGATGACCAATTGAAGAGTTATACTCTTGCTGAAATTGAAAAGCTACTGCAAAGCAATGGGAAAACTTTGCGAGATTACCCTACACTGCCTTTTCCAAGTTCAATAATTATTGAAGAGGGGCAAAATAGATTTATTCAAGATGAGCTTTGTTATGATAGGATAAACTTGGCAAGAGAACATAAGATTCTGCTTTCCAGTTTAAATAATGAGCAAAGAAACATTTATCGAACCATCATGGATGCGGTCTTAAGGGATGAAGGAGGTGTTTTCTTTGTTTATGGATATGGGGGAACTGGGAAGACTTTTATATGGAAAACTTTGTCTTCTGCACTACGATCAACTGGTGAAATAATACTAACCGTTGCATCAAGTGGAATAGCTTCTCTTCTTATACCCGGAGGTAGAACTGCTCATTCTAGATTTTGTATCCCATTAATTGTTACTGAGGATTCAACTTGCAATATTAAACAGGGAAGTCAATTGGCTGAGCTGCTTAGAAAAACTCGACTTATTATATGGGATGAAGCTCCAATGGTACATAAACATTGTTTTGAAGCTTTGGATAAAACATTAAGAGATGTCCTCAGATTTACTAAGTCGAATAGTATAGATCAACCATTTGGTGGAAAAGTAATTGTATTTGGTGGAGATTTTAGGCAGATATTACCTGTTATTCCCAAGGCCAGTAGACAAGACGTTGTTTTAGCAACTCTAAATTCTTCCTATTTGTGGAGTTTTTGCAAGGTTTTGACTTTAACAAACAACATGAGACTTCAATCTCAAAATTCAAATTCTGATATAGAGGAGTTGAGAGAATTTTCTGATTGGATATTGAAGGTTGGAGATGGCACAATTGGCGGATCTAATGATGGTGAAGCAGATGTAGAAATTCCTGATGATATTCTTATTAAAGATCCGATCAATCCCCTTGCAGCAATTGTTGATAGCACATATCCTAATTTATTGGAAAATTTTGACGATGACTTATATTTCCAAGATCGAGCCATCCTTGCTCCTACACTTGATGCTGTAAATAAGGTGAACGAATATGTGATGTCTTTATGGCCAGGTGATGAAGTAACATATCTAAGCTCGGACAGTGTATGTAAGGTTGATGAAAACTCAAACAGTTATGAAGGCGTTTACACCCCAGAATTTTTGAATAGCATTACATCTTCAGGAATGCCAAATCACAAGCTAACGTTGAAGATTGGGGTTCCTGTAATGTTGCTCCGAAATATAGATCAGTGTTCTGGTTTGTGCAATGGAACGAGATTAATGGTAACTCAATTGGGAAAACATGTGATAGAAGCAAAAGTAATTTCAATTGGAAATTTTGGACACAAAGTTTTCATACCTCGATTGGTCTTAACACCGTCAGACATTAGATTACCTTTTAAATTCCAAAGAAGACAATTTCCTTTGGTTGTTTGCTTTTCCATGACAATTAATAAGAGTCAGGGGCAATCTCTCTCACATGTTGGACTGTATTTGTCACATCCAGTTTTTAGTCACGGCCAACTGTATGTAGCAGTATCAAGAGTTACAAGCAAGAGTGGACTGAAAATACTTATTTGTAACAAGGAAGGACATACATACAATACTACAAAGAATGTAGTTTTCAAGGAAGTTTTTCACAATTTAATGTAGAAAGGTTTGACTGTTTCTCGCTATTATCTTTTTACTGCTCATTATTATTAGAAACCCTCAATATTTTATTATTACGTATCGTGAAATTTTTAAAAGTAATCTATGTGAATCTTTTTAGGAAAATCTATGATTTGCATTTACAAAGTCATCTAGATCGAGCCAAACTCAAGTAGCAAAGACAAAAATAAACTGGTAAACTCTCAACCCTACCACCTACAAAATTGTTTAGTTTTTATTACTCTTTCAAATTTTGAACCTGCAACTAGAAAATTTCTTAATACATGTACTGAGCATAGTTTATGTATATTCATTTGTTTTTCTGTGTATATATATTCATGTATAACCATTGAAAAACTTTTAAATAAGAGTATAATAGGTTTATCTTTTACTTTTTGGATGACAGTATTTGAAATTCTATGCAAGTCTATTTCGTATGTGTTTTACTCTAATTCTTTTTGTTTTCATTTAATAAAATTTCATACAAATTTTAATTGATCACTCTGTACTCTTTTATTTGTTCTTTAAAATTCCAGGCTTTTTAAGTAAACTAATTTTCGCCTATTTGAATATGATTGTTGGACTTTATAATTTTGTAATGCTTTTTCAGTTATTTTATTTATTATTTAGTTGGTAGTGATTTATATGTGAAGACAATGCGATTACCAAATGCTTTTTTGTGTTCTGAAATATGAAATATTGGGGTTGACATCTCCTGATATCTATCTGCAGCTCCTTGACATTTATATGATACTACAGGGACTATACAAATCCATATCTTCCTGTGAATGCAACTGCAATTGAGGGTTTTGTTCAGGTATCTTTCTGGATTTTCATCAATTTACTTATCTGTGAGAGCAAACACTGACTAGAGGAATATCTCAGCCTGTTTGTGTTCGTTTTGCTGGTTATGTTGTTATTGTTGAGTATTGTGTAATCTATTCGCATTTGCTAATTAGGACTTGGGGAGGGGGGGGAGAGGGGGGTGTTAATACTGAGGGAATCAAACATTGTATTAGCCGATTAGTATAGATATGGTTTTGTTTTGTGATGATATGATGGTTACTCTATTGTAACTTTTGTTCTGTGATGATATGATGGTTACTTTATTTTAACTTTTGTTTAGTTAAGCTTACTCATTTTGGGGAATTGTTCTGTTGTACTGTTGCACTTGCCTATGTTTAGATCATGTTCTTTACCGAGCCAATTTATATGGTCATGAATCTTTTGAAAAATTCATTGATTCATTAAAGTTATGTTTACTACTACAATTAGTGTGTACCCCCTTGAAACTGAAAAGTGTAATTTCGAACTATATAAAAGTTATTTTTCTTCTTCTCAATTTCTATGAGTTTATTTTTTGATTTCAAGAAATTTCTGATTACATTGAAAGTAATTCATTTGTTTTTATTAATGTTAATCTTCTTTACGTCTTTAATTTTGATTTCTATTCAATTCCATTATTTGTTACTATATGGTTTAAATGTTTGTTAGTTTGATTGAATGAATTGTTCTATACTGGGTTGTGATTAATTAGGAATATGTGAGCAGCTTAATTTTAATAGTTCTATTTTTATTGATTTAACATGGGTTCTTAACAATTGGATATAAATATATTGGTGCAAATTATATCATTTTGACATTTGGAAATATCAGTTTTCAATTTATTTTTGCACTATACATGAATGTACTCTCATTAACCTGTAAAAGATTGACTATTGATGCACTATGTATCTGTCTTGAAAAATATTTGTATGCATCAGCCCGTACAGTTTTAGTCGTGGTTATTTTTGAAATCTATAAATCACTAATTTAAAACCTGCTACACTTTTTTAATTTTTGTCCAATTGTAGCTTTTACTATGGCTAAATGGGTTAGTTTTCTGTGACTCCTTTCATATCGTTTTGTGTCTGTGTGTATGAGTATGTGAATGTGGGTGGGTGTGTCTAGAGTTCCAAGAATATCCAGTAGAGCCAATCATCTTTCCCTGATTGCTCATTCATGACTCGTGTTTTCATTTCTTTCTACGTTCCGCATCAAATATGATTTTCTTTCTTTTTACAACAGCTTTGAAATTGCCCTTTTTTTGTTTTAAGGGGATAAGAACTTATTTCTATTTGTTGTTTGTAAGTTCATAATACCAGTTTATGCATTATGTAATCATATATATGATACTACAGGGACTATATAAATCCATAGCTTCCTGTGAATGCAATTGCAATTGAGGGTTTTGTTCAGGTATCTTTCTGGATTCTCAACAATTTACTTATCTATGAGAGCAAACACTGACTATAGGAATATCTCAGACAGTTTGTGTTCGTTTTGCTGGTTATGTTGTTATTGCTGAGTATTGTGTAATCTATTCACAAATAATAAAACTGCAATAGTGAATTTATCCAGCAAGAGCACATTATCTATTACAGATGAATTCCTCCAAATCTGTGATAGAAAAACTCTTGAAGAGATACGGGATGCAACAGAGGTAACAGCGTTTTTAAAACACCTTACTTCTATAAAAATAAAGCAATGATACAGGTGGAAATTGCAGGCGAGTAGTATAGGGATAGTTTGTCAGACAGAAACTTATCCTGTTATGTTAGTTCCTATCCATTTTGACTTGGTAATTGGTTTCTCTATTATTTTCCTTACTGGAGGATTTCACTCTCTCTAGACCTATTTCACTTTTTGCTTATTGTTCCCCTACTAGATGAGCTATGTCTATTTCATACATATTTACTATTACATGTGTCTATCCCTACTCAAAATTTCATTAACCAAGAAATGGTCACAAGCAAATAATGTGAGCTGCAGCCTGCTAGCTTTTTCTTCTTTTTTGTTGGGTTGCCAAAACACTAAATACTTTTTTGGGTTCATTAGTTTTGTAAATTGTAAGCTTAAAAAAGTTGAATATTGTTGTAAATTTATTATTGAGGACATATCCTGTTTTTGGTAGGCTGTTAACATCTAAGTGATACAATGGTGGTCTGATTTGAATTTTTTTTAACTCCAAAGCTTTGGCAAAGATAGGTATAGTCTTAAAAAAATAAAACTCAAATGTCCGATATCAAACATTGGATTAGTTGATTAGTTTAGCTATGGTTTTGTTTTGTGATGATATGATGGTTACTCTATTGTAACTTTTGTTCTGTGATGTTATGATGGTTACTTTATTTTAACCTTTGTTCTGTTAAGCTTACTCATTTTGGGGAATTGTTCTGTTGTACTATTGCAATTGCCTATGTTTAGATCATGTTCTTTACCGACCCAATTTATATGGTCATGAATCTTTTGGAAATTTCATTGATTCATTAAAATTATGTTTTCTACTACAATTAGTGTGTACCCCCTTGAAACTGAAAAGTATAATTTTGAACTATATAAAAGTTATTTTTTTCCTTCTCAATTTCTATGAGTTTATTTTTTGATTTCAAGAAGTTTTTGATTACATTGAAAGTAATTCATTTGTTTTTATTAATGTTAATCTTACATTTGATTTTTACTACCTGTTATTCACTTGCTCAATGCATAATTCGTGCTCATGCACTCTTTGATTATAGCATTCAATTATTGATTACTACATGTTTTTTTTGAATTGGATGGCAGCTCTTTTGTCTATTGCTATATGACATATCTATATTGTTTTTGCAAAAGGAGCTTAGAAGACTAGCAGTGTCAGATACAGCACCATTCCCACTTACAAGCATTGTTTTGCAATGGAAGATTGAAACAGCCCAGATTATCATGATCTATAATACAAGATATAACTCTGGGTAGAGATGGAGAGATGTGCAAATAAAAACATTGACCTTCAATAAGTTATTTTACTGTCTGAAAAATGTTACAAGGTTCAGATATGATTCATATTTATTGATCAAGTTAATTATAATAATTTGAAGTCTAAAATTTCATCATCGCACAATAATTTATCATCTTCTTATTATATTTAAATTTATTAATTACAAGTATAAATTTATTATTAACAAAATGAATAATCCCGCCGCAACGCGCGGGTTTGTATCTAGTAGATAGACTATTTTCGACACACGCTTACGTGTGTTAATTATTTTTAAATGTTAATAACAGAAAGTGGGAGTAGTGGAGAGTAGAATGTAGGAGTAATGGAGAGAATAATGTTTAAATAAATTAATTTGATTTTTTTATTCTATTATTTATAAATATCAAACAATTGTAGGGGAAGTCATTGGGGAAGGAATGAAAATGTGTGAGACCTTTCAAGCTGCTGCACTTATCGAAAAAATTACCACCCTCATGGAAAGATTATAAGATGAACATTAAACATGAAACTAAAGACTTTACTATGCAGGAACTAGTGGCACGCATACATATTGGAGAACAAAACAGGGCTAAAGACAGAGGAGACATAGTTCCAAATCACACTGTCAAGACTAATCTTGTAGAACAAAGGCCACAATGGAAGACCCAAAATTATCAGTCCAAAAACTATAAAGGGAAAAACCAAAAATCAATGGGAAGAAAAGATAATTGGTTCAAGAGTCCCAACCAAACTCAGAAGCCTTTACTAAAGGTCATTGCTTCGTATGCGGCAAACCTGACCATATTGCTATGAAATGTCACTTTCGCAAGGGGCAAGATAATAACAATAACTCTCATCATAAGCCCCAAGCAAACTTGGTTGAATCCGATGACATTATTGTTGTTGTCTCTGTAATACCCGAGAAATTTCCTAATATTATTAAATAAATATATTAATGAAAATGAGAATTTATTTGAATATAAATGCTTTTGTGTTATGAGATGAGTTAACTCAATTATATTAAATTAAATAATTATAATAATAATTGAGAAATTTATGGAGTTTGCGATAAACTCGTTGATAGCCTTGTGTGGCACAGTGACGTAATATAAGAATGATTATATTAATTTCAGCGAACAATTAATCTTTATTAATTGTTAATCGTAGAATATTAATTAATTGTCATCATAGAATAATTTTTATAAAATATTAGTGGTGATTAATTAATAATATGTGATTATTATTATTGCAAGAGACATGATAATAATAAGCAAAGTGTTTATAAATATAATAAGATTAACATTCATTTAATGTGATACTTAATCATATAATTGTTAATCAATTATTGTGGAAACTATAATTTTATTGATTAATGAGGAATGGATTAATTAATATTATTGTTAATTAATCAATACGATTAATAATTTATTTATTTGACATTATGAATAATGAAACAAATAAGTAAATTAATAATATAATAAGGTTGTATTGATTGTTATGTGCAAGTATGCAATAATTAATTAAATATAAAGTATATGGAATACAACTATATTATATAGTGTGGAGAAACACTTAGGTGTGACCATACAAGTATACATAAACCATGTTATATATTGCAATGTGAATATACATTGAAGTGAGACATCATGAGTATATGGTAGGTAATTTAATAAATGAGGGATACAGTATAATGAGATAACATCCGATTAAAATATATCGGTATAATAAAATGTACATAGATTATGTGTGTGAACTACATTTACCATTATATGAATTACCTGGTAGTATTATTGGGATTATATTGTATTTTTAATTGTAATCTAGATATATAGTATGTATATATATGAGGTAACCTAGGTGCATAATATATGTTATAACATTGCATTGTACAAATTGATAGAATGCTGAGAGTGATATTGATTGTCCCTAAATGCTAGACCCATTTGCTCTTCACGTGTATGACAAAAAGGCTAAAGCCTATTTCCCCATTCTTCTCCCAAGCTCAAGCTAGCAATGATGATCAAGGGAATAGTCTTCATGATTTCCTTCAACAACTAATTACCTACCACTCCATAACCTTCATACAATCCTTGCATACGTTGGTTTGATTTGTGGTATAATTGCATTGCCTATGTAAGGATTTCTCTATAAATAAAACCCATCTCCTTCATATTTTTAATTGCTGAGATTTGCTAAGTGTTGAAAGGGAGAGCATATACATATATCAGTGATAGCATTCTCTGAGGCTGAGAGAGTTCTTATTAGCAAGTTCGATTTCATTTACAGAGGTATAATCCCTCTTCCTTGCTTATCATTTTCATCCTCTGACAAAAACTCCATTTCTTATTTTTGTCAAAATCCAAATTCTCGATCATATGAAATTGAAGTATAATTGAATTATAGAAAGCTTGTGTAGTGTATTGTGGACTTACATACATGTTGGAACTAGAATATAGCTCACCTGCTCATCGTTCTTCATTTTCGTTTTTTGTTTCTAAAATTTTTATTTTAATTCCTGTCGGAGTTCATGAAATTGGGAATCGATAAATGGCGATTGACTATTATATAAGCATATATATGTGTTAGTAAGTTAAAGAGGTTAGTCTAATAGCATATGAGTATGTGGAAATCGAAGAAATGGGAAGTTTGGGGTCGGTTTTGGCTGCAGCGTGTACTGCAGGAACTGAGTCTGCATCGCGGTGCCGCAACGCCGATGCGCAACGTTATCTGCGCGCTGCAGCGCCACAGTGCCTCAGTCCCAGCATCCCCACGCCGCAGCACCAATCCTACGCATTATGTCCGCGCCACAGCGCCTCCAGCGCCGCAGCGAATCCCATGCATTATGTCCGTGTCGCAGCGCCTCTAGCGCCGCAGCGCCAGATTGCTGCTATTGTTGTCGCGCCGCAGCGCCGCTGTGTTGACAGGCCCAGAAATGCTCTGTTTGCCCAGTCTGAGAGTAGTGAAATTATAATTCATACTAAGTAAATGTAACATGATTTATGAAGTCCCTCTTGTGCAATACATGTTTTCATAATTTACTTAACATACAAAGAGAACTCATGATTTTCAAAACAATCTTTGACGAAGCATGTGTTATTTAAGTCCGAACTTGCTAGTATATACTCGTAACTTAACTAGGTGTGAGATATAATTTGAAATTGCCTATATGAACTAGATTACTTTGGCTTGGTTTAAAATGACTGTTAGAGACTAACTCGGATATGTTTACAAACTAAGTTTCATACACGTTGCATGGTTGTATTCTGAACTTATAGGGTTGCATGCTAGTATTCCTTATATCGCTACGCATGATCTATATGAACACTCACATAGTTGGACACGACATAAACTATTCAAGTATGATTTTCTAAGACAAATACAAGTAAGGACTATAGTTGATTATTAAACTATGTGGT
The DNA here is from genome assembly GCA_020205555.1 of Panax stipuleanatus. NCBI lineage: Eukaryota > Viridiplantae > Streptophyta > Magnoliopsida > Apiales > Araliaceae > Panax > Panax stipuleanatus. Next base: position 21,581,914 of record CM035125.1, read on the forward strand.
TTGTTAATATATAGTTATACGATTTGATTGTGTAGCTAAAATAAAACTTGATGTATGTGCTCAATTTATATGTCAAATATATGAATTCGATGTGTATAACTAATGTGTGTATATATATATATACGTTAATAGGATAGCATAATTCTTTGAAGCAATATTAGGCTTTACGTGGATAAACTACGCTTAAGGCAAGTATCCTAACCGACGCATTTACTTTATGCAAGGAAATTTATGATTGTGCAAGTTTCCTGACTTACACTCATTTATAGTGCAAGTATCCTAACCCTTGTATTACTTTATTCAACGAATATTGTAAGCAAGTATCTAAACCTTATCTCTTTGGATGCAAGTATTCTATCCTTGTATCTTGCGAACTAGTTCCTACTTAATCGTTTGAATTAAATTAGCATACTTGAACTCTTATTTCATTAAAGCTATTATTCATGTTGAACTTGGTATTGTTCTTGAATATTGTGAAAGTGTCTATGCCATTTGATTCGGCTAGAATTATATTATTGAAAAGCGACCCAAACCAATTGATTGGTGCGGGATCTTGTATTTGACTGGGAAGAACAAAATCGGAGAACCGACGCGCGCACTTGAGTATGATTGATTGTTATGCATAACGATGGTACTTTAGGCTGATCACCTGTTGTATCTATTTTTGTTGGATTTTCAGTTTATTACTGTCAAATCCTGTGGAAGTTCATAGTCCTTAGTGACTGCTCAGTATTCAGTTATCTTGAAATCTTGAATTGATTTATTATTGAATCACATTGATATTATTTTGTCCTTAGCGATTGTTATTGAGAACTGTTGGTATTCTTGTTATTCTTAAACTATCAAACCTTGTTATACCCTTTCGAGAATTGAGAATTATATCACTTACCCTTATTGTATATTACTTGCTGGGCAATTTGTGCTCATTCTTGCTTTCCCTAAAATATTTCAGTTAAGGCAGAGCATGGCGAACCTTCAGGCGTTGATAAGGGCAAGGGCAAGGCTACCAACTAGCTTGTCTCTTTTATGTTTTTAAATATTTTAATGTTGTATTAAGATAATGTAGTAAGACTGGATTTTTTTATGTTTAAGCTTAAGTTAGATTATGTAATGAGTCGTTAATTGATATTATTATGTAATCTATTAAGTACTGTAGGTTGCGAGACTTGGGAGAATAATTATAATAAATCATTGTATATTATTCTAAATTAGATATTCCGCTGTGAATGTGTGATTTTAGTTATCATTGTAGTACCATGAGCACGTGACGAACCGAATTCGAGCCACCCCGTGATGGTCCTGGAATTTGGGGGCATCACAGGTTGGTATTAGAGCTGTAGTTATAAACCTTAGGAACGAGTGTCCGTAGACTATAACTTAGGCAAACTTAGAAGTTAGGAAGGAGATAAAACTCATGTAGAGTTTTCCTTGAGAGACTTAGTCTGTTATGAAATGTAACTTCATTATATACAATGAACTTATGTTTTATGTAACATTCTAATGGAGTTGCTGTTTGTTTGTCTTGTGTTTGTGATTGTAGGATGACAGACACATGTGCACCTAGTAGAGTGGCAGAGGAGGAGCCCAGGGATATACATGTAGTATACGAGGCACCTTTAGAGGCTACACCAGTGCAGGCTGTTGCATCGTTCGAGTCTGACGACGAGGACGAGATTGAGATAGAGTCTGATCCAGAGGGGGAGCCGATGGAGGACGAGCCGATGGAGGATGAGCCAGTAGAGGACTCTGATGAGGCTACTGTAGAGGAGCAGATGTTAGGTAAGTACGAGGAGCGTATTCTGGAGTTGGACTGCAGAGTCCAGGAATTAGAGGAAGAGGCCAAGGAGAGGGAGTCTGAGTTCCAGAATCTGAGGGACGAGGACCACCAGAGGAAGCTGGCTATGCAAGAGTTAGAGGTGGAGATTGCCTACCGCAGGGAGGCAGGGATCCAGATGGGAGCCTTATTCCACAGGTCGGTGGCGAGAAATGTAGATCTGGCAGAGAAGCTAGAAGAGGTTGAACAGAGGGAGCTGAGTAAGAAGACAGAGAAGGAAGCACTTCGCACTCAGTTAGAATTAGAGGTGATGGATAGGATACACTTCGAGTAGAAGTGGGGGGCTGCCCATGAAAGAGCAGACGACCTAGAAGATGAGGTCAAATGTAAGAAGAGGAAAATGAACAAGATGGGGTACGTGTTCCGTTCGGCATTTGAGAGGGTAATTGATGGTGTGTATCAGTACCTGGCAGAGCAGGGACAGACTCTACATACCATGAGTCGAGAGCTGGTTACGTATATAGCGCAGATGGAGTACAAGAGCGCAGTGGAGCGCGGGATGATGTGATGAGATTCCCTTAGTCAGTCTAGTGGTGGTACTAGTTGTGTCTTTTATGTATTGTATATACTATGTTGTAATCCCAATCTTTTGTATAAGATATGGGATAGTGATGTAAACCCCGAGTTAGCTTTTGTTAGAGGGGTAGTGTGGTAGTAGGTTGGTATATTCCCCGTCTTTTGTGATATTAGGGGATATATATGATAACATTTATAGCAGTATGCTAGGATAATCATGTAATGTAATGAAATGGCATATGAATATAAATGAAGTTTATTCAGAAACGTGTTATAAATTTCTTCTTTTGTATTAAAAAGAAATACTTAAGTAATATACATGAATAATAATAAAATGAAAATTTGTGATGCAGATAATGCCGCCCAGACGTAGATTTGCAACACCTGAGGAGTCAGTGAACAATGAGAGGGAACAGGTAGACCCGATCCAGAAACTGGTAGACCTATTAGGAGAGGCATTAAGGGGAAAGAACAATGAACCCGTTCGCCCTAACCCTTAGGCTGTGCCAGTAACAACCATTAAAGACTTTAAGAGTGTAGGACCCCCGCAGTTCGAGGGAACTACCGACCTAATCGTCGCACAAACGTGGATCAAAGAGATCAAAAAAGCTTTCACTATAGCTCACGTAGGCGAAGATCATAAGACGGTATTTGCCACGTACATGATGAGGGGAGAAGCGAACTACTGGTGGGAGGCTAATCAACAAAGAGCTGGAGAAGGGATAATAGCTTGGGATAAGTTTAAGACGCTGTTCTTCGAGAATTACTTCCCGAAGAGTATGAAGAATCGGATGGGGTGAAATTCTTAGAGTTAAAACAAGGTGAGATGACGGTGCCGCAATACGCAGCTAGCTTTAACGAACTAGTGCGATTTGCGGAGCACCAAGTTGGTGATGAAGAAAGGAAGGCTAGACGCTTCGAACAAGGGTTGAAGCCGTGGCTGTACAATAAGGTATTAGTTCTTCAAATTGATTCCTTTGCAACATTACTAGGGAAGGCAATCATTGCGAAAGGTGGCAGTAAGGCCTTAAGTTTGTATAACAAGGAGAAGAAAGGAAAGAATACTGGAGGAGAGAACCGTACGGGAGGAAGCAGTAGCGGAGGAAGTAACTCCGGAAAGAGAAAGTGGGAGAACAACAACAACAACAACAACAATAGCAGCAGAAATAATAATCAAAGTGGGAGTCACCAGGGAAATTTTAAGAAAAGGAGTGGGGCTTGTAATAAGTGTGGGAAGAATCACCAGGGCGAGTGCTGGAAAGGAAAGGGCACGCGTTATAACTGCGGCCAAGAGGGGCACATCTCGCCCAACTGTCCGAAACCAAAGAAGATACAAGGATGCTTTGCGTGTGGCTCGACGGAGCACCGAATCAAGGACTGCCCAAGGAAGGGAAATGGCGAGGGTAGCAATCAGCAAGGAGGCAACAAGCTAATGATCAGCGGATCGGCACAGTCCAACCGCCCAACCGCCAGAACTTTTAACATGACCGTCCAGGACGCCGTGGCTGCGAAGGACGTGGTGTCAGGTATAATCCCGATCAATGATATAAATGTTTATGTATTGTTTGATTCGGGTGCCACCTGTTCTTTTATATCTGAAGAATTTGCTAGTAGACTTAGTACACCCCGAGAACGATTAGAAAATCCTTTGAACATAGAAGTTGCGAATAAGGAAGTAATCCCTGTAGAATACGTTTATCAAAATTATCGCGCAAACATTAGGAAACATAAACTGAGCGTAGACTTGATTCCTATTAGATTGGGAGAATTTGACGTAATACTGGGAATGGACTGGTTGTATAACCATGCTGTGATAATTGATTGTCAGAATAAATGTGTGAACCTTCAGACTCTAAGTAAGTCTAAGGTAGTGTTTTATGGTAGCTCATCGCTTAAGCAATCGTGTTGCGTTACGATGATGCAGGCCAAGAAATTGTTAAGGAAAGGATGTGTAGGCTATCTAGCTTACATCGTTGATACTAGAAAAAAGGGAGTAGAAATTAAGGATATATTCGTAGTTAATGAATTTCAAGATATGTTTCCGGACGATCTGCCTGGTCTTCCGCCAGACAGGGAAATCGAATTCGTAATAGACTTAGCACCGGGAATGGCACAGATTTTGAAAGCTCCATATAGTATGGCGCCAGTAGAAATGAAGGAATTGATGATACAATTGCCAGAGTTGTTGGATAAGGGTTACATTCGACCGAGTGTATCTCCTTGGGGAGCACCAGTGTTATTCGTTAAGAAGAAAGACGGATCGATGAGGCTCTGTATCGATTATCGAGAATTAAATAGAGTAACGATCAAGAACTGATATCCGCTCCTGAGGATAGATGACTTATTTGATCAACTGAAGGGAGCAAAGTGTTTCTCGAAAATTGACTTACGAACATGATATCATCAACTTAAAGTGAGGGATGAGGACATACCAAAGACTACGTTTCGAACCCATCATGGACACTACGAGTTTTTTGGTAATGTCATTTGGATTGACTAATGCTCCGATAGCATTTATGGACTTGATGAACCGAGTTTTCAAGCCATACTTGGAAAAATTTGTAGTGGTTTTTATCGACGACATTTTGATCTACTCGAAGACAGAGGAAGAACACGCCGAACATCTAAAGATTATTTTGGAAGCACTAAGGAAGGAGAAGATGTATGCGAAGTTTTCTAAGTGCGAATTTTGGATGGAGAAGGTTCAATTCTTAGGCCACGTGGTGGATAAGAATGGAATCTCAGTAGACCCTGCGAAGGTAGAAGCAGTAAGTAATTGGGAACAACCGAGAATGCCAATAAAGGTAAGAAGTTTTTTATGGTTAGCCGGGTACTATCGAAGGTTCATCCAAGATTTTTCTAAGATAGCAACCCCGTTGACCAATTTGACTATGAAGACGGTGAAGTTTGTATGGACCGACAAATGTGAAGAGAGTTTTCAAGAGTTGAAGAAAAGATTGAGCGAAGCGCCTGTGTTATCACTACCAGATGTTGCGGGAAATTTTGTGGTGTATAGTGATGCATCGCACAAGGGACTTGGCTGTGTGCTTATGTAACACGGCAAAGTCATTGCGTATGCATCATGACAATTGAAGGAATACAAAAAACGATACCCTACTCACGACTTAGAGTTAGCGGCGGTAGTTTTTGCGTTGAAGATATGGAGGCATTATTTGTATGGGGAAAAATGTGAGATATACACGGACCACAAAAGTCTGAAAATATATTCACACAAAAGGAGTTGAATATGCGGCAGAGGAGGTGGTTAGAATTGATCAAAGACTATGATTGCGATATTCTTTATCACCTGGGGAAGGCAAATGTGGTTGTCGATGCTCTGAGCAGGAAAGGAAGGGATAAGTTATTTAATTTAACGACTCAGGAAGAGTTGATAAGAGAGATGGAGAAATTGGAAATAGAAGTGAAAGAACCAGAGAAGCCTGCAGAGAAGTTGTTTGTAATGGAAACTCATCCGATATTATTGGATAGAGTAAAAGAAGCACAAGAGAAGGATGAAGAGTGTGAGAAAATTCGAAAGAGGATCACAGAAAATGAGGAATAGAAATTTCGAATGGATAAAGACGGTATTTTGAGATTTGAAGAAAGAGTATGGGTACCAGCGGTAACCGAGTTGAGGGAAGAGATTTTGCACGAGGCACATAATACGACATATTCCGTTCATCCGGGAGGCACTAAGATGTACCGAGATTTGAAGCAACATTTTTAGTGGCCCAATTTGAAACGGGAAGTCGCAGAGTGCGTCAGTAGATGTTTGACTTGCCAACGCGTTAAAGCAGAGCATCAACGGCCGAGTGGTTTACTACAACCGTTGGAAATACTAGAGTGGAAATGGGAGCATATTATGATGGACTTCGTGGTAGGACTTCCAGTTACACAGAAAGGTTATGATGTTATCTGGGTTATCGTGGATCGACTAACAAAGACCGCATATTTTCTACCAATCAATATTCGCTATAGTTTGAATCAGTTAGCAGGTCTATATGTAAAGGAGATTGTTTCACGACATGGAGTGCCGGTGTCAATTGTCTCTGATCGAGATCCACGCTTCACGTCTAATTTTTGGAAGAGTTTGCAAGAGAGAATGGGAACGCAGTTGAGGTTGAGTACCGCTTATCATCCTCAGACAGACGGACAGAGTGAGCGAACAATACAAACGCTGGAGGACATGCTTAGAACTTGCGTGATGGACTTTAAGGGAAATTAGGACGACCACCTACCCTTAGTCGAATTTGTGTATAATAATAATTACCATGCGAGTATCGGCATGCCACCGTACGAAGCTCTTTACGGAAGAAAGTGAAGAACGCCATTATGTTGGGACGAAGTCAGAGAGCGACGAATACTTGGACCAGAGCTAGTACAAAAAACCGCAGACGTGGTGACAGTGATAAGAGCCAGACTTGTAGCAGCTCAAGATCGCCAGAAAAAGTATATTGACAGAATTAAAATATATATATATATATATATATGTATAGAAAAGCAAGAAAATGGCCACAAAATAATACAGGTCGACGAAAAATATAAAAAATATATATATATATATATATTGACAGAAATGTAGTCGACCAATTCTGGGAAAAGAACCCAGGTGTGGCAAAGTGCAAAAGCGGTAAAATGGCCACGAAATAATCCAGGCCGACTGAAAATATATAAATATATATATTGACAGAAACGTAGTCAACTAGGACTAGTATGAGAGCCAGTGATGGTGAAAGTCGCTTATATATGCGTAAATATATATAAAAGCGGTAAACTACCTCAGATTTGAAATTTGGGCTTGACAGAATTGAAATGTTAGTACATATACAATTGAAAATACACAAAAAAGGGCCTAAACCAGACTAGAAAGATGACCCAGTCCGACGGAGTTGCCAGAATGTGTGTGCTGGTGCATTGAAGCTGCTAGAGCTGACGGATCGTCAATCCGAGTTATAGAAATGCTGAAAACGGAGTTTATGTACAAAAATATATCAAATTTGGACAAAAACGGCCACGAAACTAGGTTTCGGGCATTAAAGTGAAAATTGAGGTGCACGTGCAAAACAGCGCAAAGTAGTAGTATTGACTTGCTGATCGTAAAAATACTTACAATGGGCTGCAATACGGGCTTTTTGCCACTTAGTGGGCTTGAAACGTCTAAATCTACTGGTGGTTTTTTGATATGTGGTAGTATATGGGTATATCTACGTGTTAGAGTGAAAATATTTGGATTTGGAAGTGGTGTAAAAGTCAAAAAATCAAACTGACAGGGCTTCGCTGCGTTTTTGAATTCTTGAAATGAAGGGGGGTGCACCTCTATATATAGGCCAGGGAGCCGCAGCTCTACCAATGGCAGCCGTAGGTAGAGGTGCAGCTCCCCTAAGTGGGGCCCACATACCCGGTTTGGTCGTCTCGAGGTGCGTGCATGCCGGGCGACACGATGTCAGGTTCGAAACCTCATACCTTTTGATCGGAGCGTCAGTTTGGGGTATGCTATAGCTTTTCGGAAATCCCTCGCTGAGAGTGTCACAATGACATTGGTTTTAACCCTTTTTAAGTTGCCAAAGTTGGGTTCATGACCGGATCTTCGTTTCCCCACAGTTTACCCGTCGAGCCGTCTGGTGCTGTTTTCACCCGGGATCACTGTTTTAGTTCTTTTTGACCTTGATGGCATTAATTCGGCTTGATTTTGACCAAATCGGTTGAGAGTTGATAAAATGACCATTTTATCCCTCCCGAGGTTGCCCTTGGTGTCGGCATGGCCTCTGGTTGACTTCTGGGAGCTGTTTCCAAGACTTGGATCTCATTCGAGTCTGTTTGTTATTAGTGTTGCCTCTGTGGTTGATGTGGTCATTCCAGGTTTTATGGGTTTGTTATGGTGCTTTAGGATTATGTCCGAAGTCGACCTGACTTCCCAGGTTGCTATCGGGGCTGACCTTAACTTCCTGGGTTGTTGCCGAGGTTGAACTTGACCTTCCACATTGTTGTCGGGGATGCTTTGACTTCCCGGGTTGCTATCGAGGATGCTTTGACAACCCAATATTAAGATCAGGATTGAACTAATGGTCTGATATTGAAATCAAAGTTAAACTGATGGCCTGATTTGGAGATCAAGATTGGATGGATGGCCCGATTGGCGATCGGAGCTAGATTGACAGTTCAATTGGCGATCAGAGCTGGATGGACGGTCCGATTGACGATCTGAGCAGCTGAGCTGGATCGGGGTACCGATATTGAGACCAAATTTAACTGGAGCACCGATATTGTCCATTGGATTTGTGTTGATTGACCAATATTGGTGACCGAATTTTTCTTGAAGGACCGGTATTGGGACAGGGGTTGTTTTGAAAAGACGGATCTGCCCTCCTGCAGTGTTAGTAACAGGGACACAAAATTTAGAGTGTCTACAGATGCCCCTCTTTATCCTATTTATGCAATGTAATGGAATGAACAAGATAAAGATTGCTAGACACTTGAAATATGACAAGATATTAATGATGCAAATCGCAATGTAATGAATGTTAACATGTTTTCGTAAATCGCATTTCGCACTTTGGATATCGCATTGCAATTACATCGCATCGCATATCGCATAGCATATCGTATCGCATCACAAATCGCATCGCACATCACTTTACCTTTACCGGCGCCTGTGTTGGGGTTGATCTCAACAGTTGACTTTCATCAGTGCTGCTGATGCCTATGCTGGTGTTGACTCGAACTGTTTCATTTCCATCGGTGCTGTCGATGCTCTGTTTATTGAAGATAAACTGAAATTTTTCCCATGTTTCTGCTGGGGATGACGTCGTCGATGATGGCCATTGGTGCTACCTTGGTTTAAGCCCAGTGGCTTCTCACATCTGCTGATACTCTTCGTGGGGCATATTTTCTAATGCCGTTTGTACATTTCTGAAGACTCCTCTGCTGGGGATATATCTTTTTTGCTGAGTTACCTCAATGGGTGCTCCCCGATGCTTGTCCTGATGATAACTTGTACCGGTAGTTTGCAACAGTGCCTACCCTGATGGTAGGGGCAATGGTTGATCACTGGACTGTCTCGGTGCCTACTCGAACGGTAGCAGACTTTTTCATCGAGTGTGTGTATTTAATGTATATGCATTTTCTGACTCTATTGGGTATGTATAATGTTTTATTGGTGATGTGCGCTGATGTAGCGCTTGTTGCACATGTGCAGACCAGACATGATATGATGATCTTAATTTGTTCTGGGTTGATGCATATGCTTAATTGAGTTGATGTCGAACCATACCTCCCCCTTTCTAAGATGATTTGGAGTTTCTTTTTATGCATGGATTTTGATAGGCTTAGCAGCTCTAACTCTTGCATGGCTTCTTTTGTCATTCGCAGGTTCAGATGTTCCCCTTTCATATGTCGTCTTTGGTGGGAATGGATCAGAGTTGATCTGACGGCCCGATTGGAGATCGGGGTTGATTTGATGGTTTACCGATATCGGGGACTAGATTTGGGTTAAACGACCGATATTGGGGATCAGATTTATCTTGATGAACCGGCATTGGGGGCCGGATTTGAGCTGGAGGATCGACATTGGTGGCCAGATTTGACCTTTGGTTTAGTGGCCTCGACTGATGAGGACGTGGCGCAGGTTGACATGTTTGCTGATGCAGATTTCATTCGCTAGATCTTTTTGTTATATAGCCTCTGTTCTTCCCAAGTTAAGGACTCTGTTGAGATTTTTTTTCCTTTTTGTAGAGGGATAGCCGACGTCGCCTTGATTTCTTTCAAGAATACTCCCCCTTTCTTTTGATGAGAGGTTTGGTCCCGCCGTAGACTCCTTCCATGTCATTGAATGGCGAAATGCCCGAGCCCTTTCACATGTTGTTACTGGGATTCACAGAAGAAATTCGCTTTGTTGATCATGTCCATGGTGAACAGTATCCTGCACATTCAGACAAATAACAAAATGTGCCCAAAAGCTTGATGGCTCGGGCTGTCGGGGTTAGTATGATCTTGTGAATGAGGCATTTGAATTGAATGCTAGTATTTAATGCGCTCCTATCTTATCGCTAAGGATCTCGAAATTGATAAGCTATGAAATCAAAATAAAACTTTTAAGCGTCCATGGTCATTTTTCATGGGTAGGATTAGATTGAAAAGACTTATTTTCCTGTATCAGAGACACCTCATCCTTCGCTCTAGGCACTGCTCTTCACAAGATTAAGATCATATGACATGTGCACTATGTGTGACGCAACCCTTAGCAAGGATTTCTACTCTATGATTTTAGATGATCTTATTTTTTGCAAAATTTTTTGATTTCCTCGCTTAACTTTGTCTTGTTTTCTTAGGCTTTTCAGAGTTATCCATGTAACGAGTTTTAGACCAATGACTCCCAAACCAGACGGTTTTAGGGCACTAGGTGTTAAGACACCCCTTCGGGTTTACTGGCTCGAGTAACAAAGGCCACATTTCGAGATAAGTTAAGCGGTCTACTCTTTTTGATCTTCACCTAAACTGGTATAAGATTCGCTTTCTTAGGCTCTAAGTTACCCATGTAGCAAGTGTTAGGCCGGTGACTCCCAAACCAGACGGCTTTAGGGCACCAGGTGTAGAGACACCCCTCGGGCTTAATTACTCGAGTAACCTAGGCCACGATTCGGATCTTCTTAGGTTTTGATTTCTTGTAATGCTCATTTTCTTAGGCATTAAGTTATCCATGTAACGAGCGTTGGGCCGGTGGCTCCCAAACCAGATGGCTTTAGGGCACCAGGTGTAGAGACACCCCTCAGGCTTAATAACTTGAGTAACCCAGACCACGATTCAAGACATTAGGCTGGCTACTAATTGTCATCTTTGTCGTCATAGTTTCACACCCCACAGTTAAGAGTCAGGTCAATCGCAAAGGGCAGACAGGCATATGAGGTCAAGTTTGCTCTAAAAAGTGCTTTGAACTAGGATGTCATACCTAATTAAAATGTTGAATAGTCTTAATTCTCTAATCGTTCCCGTGATTCTCGCTCCACGGACGCTTATCGGAATTAATCCAATTCATAACAAGTCAAGCAAAAATCTTTTTTCCTTTTCAGAACCTTTTTCGAAGATTCTAGCGCAAGATTTATCTATGCTTAGCATGTATACCATGGCCAATGCATGTAACTGGAAAATTGAAAGCACATAAAGAGATGAAAGAGTCTTACCTCATCCGTGGATTATGATTTGGAAAAGATCAATGGATCATACTAGATCGCCAATGATGGAAGCTTGGATGATGATGGACCATGCTGATGGTGTCGACTGGTGCATGTTGATTGGATGGTTGATAAATGTCCCAGTGCTGAGTTGTCGCCATTTTTGGAATTGGTCAAGTCTTGTTGTAAGGGTCCCCACGTCGGGTCGTCGTTGATTATGAACTTTCCCCAGTCTTGTTTGTCATCTGGGAGGATTGCTTGGTGGTATGTTTGACAAATGGGCTGAAATGATGCCGAGATCGCAAGAGTCTTTAATCTCATGACCCTCATGGTGAACAAGTAGTGGATTCTGGATTTGATGCTTGGATGCCCCAGTCATTGTTTTTGATTTGTAAGAGCAATTGGCTTTGATGACCTTTTTTCTGGTTTGATGAAGGTTTCAGATTGAGGGTGTCGCTTTTGCTGAGAAGGACGAGGTCATAGTATACAGTTGGCAATGAATGTTCTGGCTCGTATAGAGATCGAGGGTTAGGAGTTTTCAACTGCTCCTTTATCTTCATAGAGATGCCACATTGGCATTGTTGTCTCGTCTATCATCGGGTTCATAGACTAGCTTTGTTTTCCCTCATTAGGGCCTGTTGATCAGGAAGACTTGATAGCTTTTGAATTTTATAGGGTTCCGGTGTCTTGGTACTAGTTTTGATTAGGCTTTTGTTTTTTTCTTGAAGGTCAAATCGCGCCGTAGATGACTGCCTACGTACTCCCGGGTGTAGGGAGATCAGGTCATTCGTAGTTCAGGTTGTGTATAAGAGAGGTTTGAAAAGTGTTTGTCTAGGGTTTTGAGTTTTTGTTTGTTTTGTGTTTGGATTCGAGGGTTTTTTGAATTTTTTGTTTGGTTTGACGAAGCCAAGATGGTTGCTTACGTACTCCCGGGTTGAGGGAGATCAGGTCTTTCGTAGTTCACTTTACATGAAAGGCTCGATTTTTTATTTTTTTTGATTTGTTTGGTTTTTTGGCTTTTTGATTTTTTTGGTCTTTTGACGTTGTATACATGGAAAGTACAAGGCATAATGCTAAGAAAAGGATAACGTTCCGACATCCTCTGGATCTACGTCCTCCTGGCTAGCTGAGGCCTGATAATCCAGTCGTCTGCAATTATATTTCCTTCGAGGTTGGTGATAGAGGTTCCCTCTTGGCTCTAAATAACTTGATCACTTCCTGAATCAACATATCCCTTAAGGAGGCTCAAACTGGACTCGTCGCAGAAAGGTATGACCTCCAAATTCCTCGAGGGTTGGCTTCCTTAAGAACTTCGCCACCTTTATCTTCGCCTGTTCCTTCACCTTTCTCATAGCCTTGAGAGGATTTGAGTATGAAATCCCCCTCGCACTGATGTGGTATCTCTAGCAAGGAACTTTCCTTTTGTGCTTTTCCCATACGGGGAAGGATCAGTATCTCCTCCTCATCTTCCAGAAGGATAAGGTCAGGCATGTAGTTATTAGCTTTGGGCAACAAGATATTTGATGATGGTGGATGAACTTCATTGGGAGATTCTTTTGTTCCTTCGGTCACTCCCAATATTAGGGTCGGTCCACCTTGTGTTCTGTCAGGATTGGTGCTCATAGCTGTCCTATCCTTTGAGCTGCCTATTTCGAGTGGACATTTTGAGCTCTTGATTTTCATTTCGCCTTCTCTGGTCATGGGGAATTCTTTCTTCAGTTCTCCATTTTCAATGAGATCCTGGATTTTGTGCTTTAGAGACCAGCATTCCTCAGTTGCATGTCCAGGTGAGTTAGAATGATACTGACATATCTTTGTGGCATCATAATTTTTCGTTCTGGGCTTGTTAGGAGGCAGCAACTCAGTAATCCTTCTCTGCGCAACCAACAGTGCTACCACATTTTCCAATGAGTCCCCCAAAGGTGTGAATACCCTTCTTCGCCCGACTTTTGGTGCCGTAGGATTTTGAGGGTTTGCTCGTGTTTGGAATGTCTCTTGATATGTCCAATTTGGGAGTTCGCATTCCTCCGGACGATCTTTCCTTTGGTGAGATCTTCGGGTAATTTTTTCATTCCACTTTTCTCGTTCATTGAACATGCTTTGACCCTCTTCATTTAGCCGACGGATCTTGGAGGTAGATATGCTTTCATTCTGAATAACCTCCTCTTTCTCTTGGCTTTGAGTGAAAACATGCCTCGTATCCTCATGTTGGCGCACTACCAGATTAGCCAGCAGAGTTACTTGATGTTGGATCGTATCTAATTTTTGCATTATTGTTATACCCTCTTCCGTATTTTCCAACTTGAGGACATTTGTTCTGTTCATTTGGGGGTATTTCTCTATCCTTCGTATGTATTTATGATTTGGATGCATTTCATCGCTTCCCAACCCAATCATGTTTACGCCCTCTGTATCATGCTGCATCAGAAGGTTGGGGTTGTCATTTGGATGGTCAGGTTGTCGGACCACAAGATCGCCGTTTTCGATCAGGTTTTGGATTTTATGCTTTAAGGACCAACAGTCTTCTGTATCGTGTCTCGGAGATCCCGAATGGTAAGCAAATCTCTGGCTAGGATTGTATCTTTTGCTTTTTGGATCCAGAGGTGGAGCCAATTCGGTAATTTTCTTGTAATCCATTAACATCATCAACATGTTTTCAAGGGAATCGCCTAGTGGAGCACCCGATTTTTCATTCTTTCGCATTTTCTCTTTCGCTCCTAGTAATTGCTGAATGTAGTTTATTGAGACGGCAGATTGCCTTCCCTCTTCCAAATGGGGGGACTATGGTTGGGTCTCCTAGACTACCCTTATACAATGAGGGATACATCTTCATCTCCTTTCTTGGGTGCCCTCACGGGATCACTTGCATAGTTGTCAGACTGCATTTGATCGGCGACTACTTTCAATGCCGTGAGATCTTTGATCTTGCCTGCTTTCAGGCCCATCTCTGTCATTTCGCCATGTTTGATCATCTGTGAGAATGGCTTTCCTATTCCAGCTAGGATCCTTTCATAGTAAGGTGCCTCTTGGATGTCTATAAAAGTCATAACCATTTCATTTTCTGTCATAGGCGGGCTGACTTGTGCTGCCAGACGTCTCCATCTTTGGGCATACTCTCGAAAAGACTCGTTGTTCTGCTTTCTGACTTTAGCCACTTGGTATCGCTTCGGAGCCATCTGAGTCTGGAAGCTATATTGAGTAAGGAAGGCATGAGCTAGCTCTTCCCAACTGTGGATTTTTGCATTATCAAGTCGGGCATACCATGTCCTAGCCTCTCCAGTGAGACTATTTTGGAAAAGCTGTATTCTGAGGCTTTCATCTTCAGCATAAGACCCTAGCTCGCCATGTATACTTTCAAGTGCGTATAAGGATCGCCTGCCCCATTGTACTTTTCAAACTCTGGGACTTGGAATTTGTCAGGATATCTAGCCCCTGGGAATATACAGAGATCCGAATAGGTAACACTTCCAAGGTTTCCATCCTCTTTAATAACTCGGATGGTTTCTTCCATTTGTCGGACTTTCCTTCGGAGATCGCCAGTTTCTCGATCTTCCTTGAGATTTGTGATTTCAGGAGTTTTGTTGGTTCTCTTACTGGATCGAGGTTCAGGGATAAGCATTTCCCCCTTTTTGTCAGTACTTTGGTTGCCACCCTGTGAGGACTCTGTCTGATTGAGCGTGGTTTGGCCCTGAGTGTTTTTAATTTGTTTGCTTAGAAGGATAGCCAACTCTGCTATTTGATTCTTAAGTCCCTCAAACTCTTTTCGAGATACAAAATCGGACTCTCTTTGGCCACTTTCAGCTATGTTGATGGATAGGCCTTGTGCCTTTTTAGATTGTGATCTAGTAACGAGACACATTTTACCTACAACACAACGTAGGCGTGTCAATTTCCTGAGGTAAGTAAGGATTGGATGCATGATGTGTCTTTTAGAGTTTATCTTGCAAAACCAAGGTTAGTTGTTTTGATGGCAGGATGACATGATATTTATCTGACAGGGAAAGTAAATCTTTCATTACGATATTTAAATTGTGCTCCTTAGTAATTGGATACTTGACATGGAATTGAAAGAGGAAGGCATGAAGAAGCCTACCATCGGTTGGGTTAATCAAAGGCTGACCTATCTTAGGTTACTCTCGCGGCTTTTGTTTCGGCATGAAGGCTCCCAGATCATCGCAATCTACTAGAAAGGAAGTTAATCTGATCGTTCAACTGGAGCGAATCTGAGTGGTGTATTTTCATGAGGCACCCCCAGAGACTTAGTCGTCCCCAGAGTCATTACTTAACACCGACCAGGTTATCCTCCTTGTGAGAGGGACACACAACATACATTCATATACATCGTGCCTTACCGTTTATGTATGCAATGAAAGTTCGTGCGAAGCACTAATATGGGTGCGAAGTACTAAAAACAGGAAAGCATTCATTCACATTCATTCCATGAAAAGACATAGCATTCACGCATTCATTCAAATGGAAAGACGCAGAATTCACACATTCATTGACTGTGGAGACGCAGAATTTTACGCATCCGTAGTTTCGAAGGGAAATGTTTGAAAAGATTGAAAGCGGCCTAAGCCCTCTACTGTCCCCAGCAGAGTCGCCACCTGTTGACATTGGAAAATTTAAGAATCCCGCCGGTTGGTTCGTAACCCGGGTTTCCTTAAATCAATCTTCCAAAGTTCTCTCTACCTTCACTCTTTTTATTTAGGAAAAAGGTTTTGAAGGGTTTTTTAGGAAAGAGGCCAACATGTATAATGTCGACGATTTGATTTGATTTAAACAGAGTCGCCAGTTGGTAGATTTGAAATGGTTGTACCAACTCAACCGGAGTTGGATTTAAAAAGAGGCCCAATTGCTGGACACTGTCGAAACTTGATCTTTGAAAACAGAGATTGAGTTTGGGGGCTTGGTTAAGTGTGGGGAAGGTTTTAGGCACCCCACGACTCCCGTGTAAACACGATACCGCAATCTTTTCAACATTTCCCTTAAAACTGTGAATGCGTGAATGAATGCTGTTTGGAAATTGGGCCTATTGATTTGATTGATTTGAAAGTAGTGCTTTGCTTTGTTGAGCCTATATACGAAGGGTTTGATTTGATTTTGAAAAGCAGTCTTTGATTTGATTTGCAAAACTGTTTTGATTTGATTTGCAAAAGCTTTGAAATTGAATTGACAGTGATGTTTTGAAAGCTGTTTATCAAACCCCTACGCTGACATAGAATATGAAGCCTTTTGATACTTCCAATTTTATCTTTATAGCCTTAAGGCTGCATGTGAAATGTGTTGGGACATGATCTATCACAACAAAAACATAGATGTCGGTCTCCTCATGGGCATGAAAGCCATCGGAGGGACGCTAACACGACAATCCACAATTTTATTATGTCGAGACCTTAAATCCGGATAACTGTTTTAAGGTCTGTTTACATATTTATTTTACAGAAAAACTGGCAGGATATATCTGTAAATCGAAGTTTGTCCATCATGGGAATCAGATCCCAATCGATTTGATCGTGAATCCCACAATTCCTAGGCTCACATATGAGTAGCCAATAAACCTGCACGGTTGAAATTTACACAGGAAATGGATATATACATCCTCACGTCGCAATGGAGACCAAGGACTCATCAGCAAATCCTGGCTGCGCGTGGCCAAAGCGTCTCATTCCCACTAGTTAGAAATCTAAGGGCCGCGAGGTTGCTTTCTGAACTGAAACTATAAAATAACTAGATTTCAATGAATCTTAGCCACTATAGCTTCCAGGTTCTGTTATAACCTATTTGAACCGTAGAAAGCTAGAATTGACAAGATTTAGAGAAATCTAGTCTGCCCGCAGATATATCAGTAGCAATTCATATACAATTGAATATTAAATGCAACAATTTACTTAAGTTGAATAAAGCAGTATATATATATATATATATATAAGTTGTAAAAGGGCGATGGGTTTTCACGCCTGTACCCGGACTAGAATTAAAATATATATATATTAACATAATTGAAATATATATATGCATAGGAAAGCAAGAAAATGGCCACGAAATAATCCAGGCCGACTGAATATATATATATATATATATATATATATATATATATATATATATATATTGACAGAAATGTAGTCGACTAATTCTGGGAAGAGAACCCAGGTGTGGCAAAGTGCAAAAGCGGGAAAATGGCCATGAAATAATCCGGGCCGACTGAAAATATAAATATATATATATTGACAAAAACGTAGTCAACCAGGACTGGTATGAGAGCCAGTGATGGTGAAAGTCGCTTATATATGCGTATATATATAAAAGCGGTAAACTACCTCGGATTTGAAATTCGGGCTTAACGGAATTGAAATGTTAGTACATATATAGTTGAAAATTTACAAAAAGGGCCTAACCCGGACTGGGAAGATGACCCAGTCCGGTGGAGTTTCCAGAATGTGTGTACTAGTGCATTGAATCTGCTGGAGCTGACGAATCGTCAATCCGAGTTGTAAAAATGCTAAAAACGGAGTTTATGTACAAAAATGTATCAAATTTTGACGAAAATGGCCACGGAACTAGGTTCGGGGCATATTTGGAAAGTGAAGGAAATATTTATTGACAAAAATGATAAGGAAATATTTATTTAATGTGGATATAAATGAAGGAATTAGTGCTGATGGTTGTTTTCATCAGTATATGTATTTTGTCGGAATGGAGGTGTGGAAAAATTATCCGTATGTAAATATGGGTCAATTTTTCGTTTGGAATTTGGAAAAACTTTCTTCTACAAAGTTGTAGAGAATTAAATTTTATATAGAATGGACATAAGGTTCGTATTTTTCTTATAAAGGGGTTATTTATTATGAATTATTGATGTTTCAAAAATATATTTTAATATATATATATATATATATATATATATATATTATATATAAACATGTGGGACAAATTGGTGGAGGCTTTGTTGAAATCATCCTTGGTGTGCTTGGAGTGTTTTTCAAAAGTGGAGGCTTGAATTCATCCGTGGGTATAAAAAGTCAACTTTGGTGTTCTAGCATTTTCCTATAAATAGGGTGCTTAGTTAGAAATGAAAATCACACCAGAATTAGAAAATTTCTCTCTATAATATCGAGCGTATTTCTTGTGAGTATTTAGATACTTTGAGTGTTGATAACAGTGCAAGTTTTTGTCAGCATAATATCCGATATTCCAATCAAAACTACTCTCCTGTTAAGGTAAAGGATGTTATTTTTCTCGTAAATGATATTATTTCCTTTCAATATCTATAATTAATATTATTTTCTTTCATATTCCATATTATGGAAGTAATAATATTTCATTTCATATTCCTAAATCTGAACTTACTACGGTAAGTATTGCTTCTATAATTCCTGAAATGATCAGAAATTTCTTGAGTTTTGCGCTTCATCTAGTATCATTTCACCGGAATAATTTTCTGAATTTTTTATGAAAATTTACAACTTTTCATGACGAGTTACTATTCACGAGTTACTATTCACGATAAAAAAAACATTTTTTTATCTTTGATTGGATCCAAGTTTTGATCTTCATTCTTGAATTTTGCTCCACAATTTATTATTACGGAGTATTATTGAACTTGGATAAACTAAATTACGAAATTCCTAATCTTTGTCATTTATCTCACTGAATTCGTTATTTATATTGGTTTTCATCATCCTCAGTTTTAAATGGTGATATAACTGAATATCTTTGGCCTGTAGTGTAAAGATGAATGATTACTTGATGAATATCTTTGGCTTGTAGTGCAAAGATGAATGATTACCTGATGAATATCTTTGGCCCGTAGTGCAATGATGGACAGGTGTTGAGATGAACATGACTAACTGGTGATACAAATGAATATCTTTGGCCCGTAGTGCAAAGATGAATATTTGGTTCGAGATGTATATTGATTGATGTTACAGGGATAAAATATTAATGATGGACTTTTAAATCATAGAAGATAATAGACTTCATTCTCTACTTAACTCTTCTAATGAATTGTTATTTTCGCTGCAGTTGTTGATCTAAAACTTGTTGTCCATAATATTTTATCTGATTTGTTGAAGACTAACGATAATTTATTTTCCATTATCTTAGTCATAGTATTCTTTACTGGGCTAGTTGAGCTCACCCTTTTCTTCCATTGTTCTCTTCAGGAAATGAGAATATCGCGGGGACTAGTCGGAGAACAGTGTGATAATCAGAGTTAGATCTGTAGAAGTTCTCACTATTCTATAAAATAGTGGGACAATAATTGTAATGAATAAGGAATGAATTTGAGTGTTTATATTTCGTATTATATACGATTTGTATCGAAGCTCATAATTTGTGTGGTCGTATTTTACACAACCGTATGTTATAAAAGATTGTATTTGGATTCTGTACCATGTATTTGGTGACTCAGAATGGGTTGAGTATTGAACCTATTTTGAGGGCGTCACATACTAAATTTTGGCGTCGTTGCCGGGGAGTGTTATTTGTTTTTATTTATTCAATTTTTTTCATTTTTTTATTTTTTTATGCCTCGATCCTCTCACTCTCTTGAATTGAAATTTGATCCAGAAATAAAGCGAACCACACGAAGGCTTAGGAAGGAAGCTCGGAAATCCCAATGTCCACTTGCAGATTCCGACGAAGCTCCATCACCAGACCTCAACATTGCACTCACACTACTTCAAACCATTCTTCAAGCGAATCAGACGAGGAGATGGCGGTGCCAAATAACAGGACTTTAAAGGAGTTGTCAACTCCTAATCTCACTCAGCAACCTTTGTGCATTGAATATCCTGCTTTAAATGCTGCGTTTGAATTGAAATCCGGAATAATTCACCTTTTGCCTACTTTTCGTGGTCTTACAGGTGAGGATCCTTACAAACATTTGAAGGAGTTTCATGTTGTGTGCTCAACCATGAAGCCACACAACATTACAGAGGAGCAGATAAAACTGAGAGCTTTCCCATTCTCACTGGTAGATTTAGCAAAAGACTAGTTGTATTATCTCCCCTCGGGATCAATACAATCATAGAATGACATGAAAATGCTATTTTTAGAGAAATACTTTCCTGCTTCAAGATTAGCCTACATAAGGAAAGAAATTTGCAGAATTCGACAATTCAGCGGTGAAACATTGTATGAATATTGGGAGAGATTGAATCTTTGTTCCAGCTATCCACCCCACCAGATTGATGATCAACACCTTATCCAGTACTTCTATAAGGGACTCGTACTGATGGATAGGAGTATGATCGACGCTGCTAGTGGAGGAGCATTAGTGGATAAAACACCGGAGGCTGCAAAGAATTTAATTGCAAATATGGCCGCCAATGCACAACAATATAGAACACGGAATGATCATCCAGTACAAAGGGTAAGCGAGGTAAGCACGAGTAATATAGAGCAACAGATTTCTGACTTAATTGCTGTGGTGAACCAATTAGCAACAGGTAACTTGCCAGTTGCAAAGGCTTGCAAAATATGTTTAATGGCGGGGCACTCTACAGATTCTTGCCCGACATTACAAGAGGAAGATAATGCACAGCAAGCTAATGCAGTAGAAAATTACCAGGCACATCTGTAGAGGAAATATGATCCTTTTTCCAATGCTTACAATCCAGGATGGAGAGATCATCCTAATTTGAGTTATGGGGGTGCTAGACCGCAGACACAAGGGTTCTACCCAAATAAACAACAATTTCAGCCAAATCAACCACAATACCAACCCAAACTAGCAGCACCGGTAAATTCTGGAACATCCTTGGAGGACATGTTCAAAGCATTTATGACACAAACACAACAGTTCCAACAAGAGACAAAATCTTCCATCCATAGTTTGGAGAGTCAAATGAGCCAATTAGCTACTACTGTGGGTCGGTTGGACTCTCAAGGTTCATGGAAGCTCCCATCTCAAACTGTTGTGAATCCTAAGGAGAATGCCAGTTCTATAACCTTGCGGAGTGGGAAGTGGATGGATACACCCACAACCACAGTTGTGTTTGAGAAATAGCAAGCTAAGGAGGAATCGAAAAAAACAAAGGTACATCCTAACCCTCCATGTCAGCTTAAAGATATCCCTCTTCCCTTTCCTCACAGAAATTCTAGAACTTCAAAGAAAGATGAACAGGAAAAAAAAATTCTGGAAACTTTTAGGAAAGTAGAAGTGAATATTCCATTACTTGATGCAATTAAACAAGTGCCACGGTATGCAAAATTTTTAAAAGAATTGTGCACTAACAAACAAAAATTAGAAAATGATGAAAAAGTCACAGTTGGGGAGAATGTATCAGCTGTTCTTCAGAGAAAAATGCACCCTAAATGTAAAGATCCAGGCATGTTCACGATTCCATGCAAGATAGGAAACACTAGATTTGAGAAGGCCATGCTAGATTTAGGTGCTTCGATTAATGTGATGCCATTATCTGTTTATAAGTCTCTAAATCTAGGTCCTTTGAAAAATACTGGTGTGATTATTCAATTGGCAGATCGTACTAACACTTACCTTTGAGGGGTAGTTGAAGATGTCTTGGTACAGGTGAACGAACTAATCTTTCCTGCAGATTTTTACATAGTGGATATGGAGGATGATACATCACCAAACCCATCCCACAACTTGTTAGGAAGACCCTTCCTAAAGACAGCAAGGACTATGATTGATGTGCACAATGGGACCTTAACAATGGAGTTTGATGGCGAAAAGATCCAATTTAATATCTATGATGCCATGACCCTAGCAATATTTGTCAAGTTTTTGCAATTGATGTGCGTGACTCTTTAGTGCAGGAAACTTTTGAACAAATTCAGAGAGACTGCTTGGAGGTTGCTATTTCTAGCAGTTTGGACATGGATGGGAAGTATGAACTTGAGCAAAATCAGGAATTGAAGAAAATTGTGTCTGTACTACACTCATTGCCTAAACTCTCAGATAAGCATGCAGTCTAGTTAATTCAATTATCTGTGTCTCACCAAAAACTATTACCATCTGTTGAGAAAGCTCCAACACTTGAATTGAAACAATTACCTGCACACTTGAAATACGCGTATTTGGGGACTAATGAGACTTTACCTGTGATAATTGCTAGTAATCTAACCAAAGTGCAAGAACAAAAAATTGTTGAGAGTCCTTAGGGACCATATCATAGTGTTTGGATGGACCATAGCAAACATTAAAGGTATTAGTCCCGCAATACGCATGCATCGGATCTTATTGGAAGACGGATCTAAACCTACGAGGGATACATAAAGACGTTTGAACCCACCTTTGATGGAGGTAGTAAAGAAAAAGGTAATAAAATTGCTCGATGCAGGAATCATCTACCCTATTTTCGACAGTCAATGGGTAAGTCCAGTGCTGGTAGTTCCAAAGAAATCTGGAATCACGATTTTCAAGAATGATAATAATGAGTTAGTGCGCACACGAATGCAAACAAGTTGGAGAGTGTGTATTAACTATAGGAGGTTAAATGCCGTAACTAGAAAAGATCACTTTCCCCTTCCTTTTATTGATCAAATGTTAGAACGATTAGTTGGGCATACTTATTATTGCTTTCTAGATGGTTTTTTAGGTTATAACCAGATTGTGATTGCACCCAAAGACCAAGAAAAGACCACATTCACATGTTCGTTTGGTACCTTTGCCTATCGGCGAATGCCCTTTGGACTCTGCAATGCCCCAGGTACTTTACAAAGATCCATGGTGAGTATTTTTTCTGATCTTTTAGAAGAATGCATTGAGGTCTTTATGGATGATTTCACAGTACATGGTGATTCGTTAGATGCCTGCCTAGATAATCTGACACGTGTTTTGGATAGATGTTTGGAAACCAAACTTGTGCTAAATTGGGAAAAATGTCACTTTATGGTAGAACAAGGAATTGTACTTGGTCATGTAGTGTCAGTTAACGGTTTAGAAGTCGATAAAGCTAAAATTGATATTATATCTGCATTGCCTTACCCCGTCAGTGTGCGGGAGATTCGCTCTTTTCTTGGACATACAGGATTTTATCGCAGGTTTATCAAAGATTTCGCCAAGATAGCATTTCCCTTATGCAAGCTACTTCAGAAAGATGAGGAATTCCATTTTCATAATGAATGCAAGGTGGCCTTTGATATCTTAAAGAAATTATTGACATCAGCCCCTATCATTCAACCACCAAATTGGAAGTTCTCATTTGAGATAATGTGTGATGCAAGCAACTATGCTGTCGGCGCCGTCTTGGGCCAAAAGATTGACAAAGTTGTCCATGCCATCTACTATGCTTCTAGAACATTGAATGCGGCTCAGATAAACTACTCCACAACTGAAAAAGAACTCTTATCTGTTGTATTTGCTTTAGATAAGTTTAGATCTTACTTACTTGGTACTAAAGTGATAGTTTATTCTGACCATGCTACTCTCAGGTACTTACTTACTAAGAAAGAGTCCAAACCTCGAATCATAAGGTGGATTTTGCTGTTGCAAGAATTCAACTTGGAAATTAAAGATAAAAAGGGTGCGGATAACTTGGTAGCGGATCACTTGAGCAGAATTCTTAAGGAGGAAGAAGCACTCCCATTACAAGACATGTTTCCGGATGAGCATCTACTTTCCATTGGCAATACAACTCCTTGGTATGCAAATATTTTGAATTATTTTATAATTGCGTACTTACCGAGCGAGTTTTCAAAATCCCAGAAAGAAAAGCTTAGGAGTGATGCAAAACATTATGTGTGGGATGACCCATACTTGATCATATGCTTGTGGAGGTCATTTTGGACCTAAAATAACATCACATAAGGTGTTAGGGAAAGGTTTCTTTTGGCCCTCAATTTTCAAAGACTCATATCTATTTTGTAAATCATGTGAAAATTGTCAAAGAACAAGAAATATATCACATAGACATCAAATGCCACAAAACCCTATTCTAATTGTTGAAATCTTTGATGTTTGGGGTATTGATTTTATGGGACCTTTTCATATTTCCTTTGGTAATGTTTACATCTTATTGGCAGTTGATTATGTTTCAAAGTGGATGGAAGCTAAAGCCACCAGGACTGATGATTCTAAAGTTGTTGCAGATTTTGTCAAGACTAACATATTTGTCAGGTTTGGAGCACCACGGGCCATCATTAGTGATCGCGGAACTCACTTCTGTAATAGGGTATTAGCAGCTCTGTTAAATAAATACAATGTTCTTCATAGGGTATCTACATCCTATCATTCGCAAAGCAATGGCCAAGCTGAGGTATCCAATCGAGAAATAAAATCCATTTTGGAGAAAGTAGTCAACCCAAACAAGAAAGATTGGAGTCTTGGATTAGATGATGCACTATGGGCATATAGGATTGCATATAAAACTCCAATTGGTATGTCGCCTTATAGGCTGGTGTTCGGGAAACCATGCCACCTACCTGTGGAGCTAGAGCATAAGGCTTTTGGGCAATCAAACAGTGCAACATGAACTTGGATCAAGCTGGCGTCAATAGGAAGTTATAGTTACAAGAACTCGAGGAGTTGCGTACTGAATCATATGAGAGTTCTAAACTGTATAAGGCTAAGACGAAAGTTTTCCATGATAAGCAGATTTTGCGAAAAAATTTCACTATTGGACAAAATGTTCTCCTTTATATAACTCACGATTGAAATTATTTCCAGGTAAGTTGCATTCTCGTTGGGAGGGTCCGTTTGTAGTTACTAATGTATTTACTCATGGTGCTATAGATATAAAAAATCCAACAATAGGGAATGTGTTCAAGGTGAACGACCATAGGTTAAAGCTATTTTTGGATAGCAGTCAAGTTAAGGAAGTTGAGATATTGACACTGATGGATCCGGCTTCCGAATGATTAAGTGGATTGTAGTCGAGCTAATGACGTAAAACAAGGGCAACTGCTTGGGAGGCCACCCAAGAATTTAGATAAAAAGTCGGGCTGATGACATTAAACCAAGCGTTATTTGGGAGGCAACTCAAACTCTTAATCCTTAGTAGTTAATTATTATTTAAGATTTTATATATGTATTTCATTCTTATATATATATATATATATATATATGTATCCATTATATTAAATCCCTCATATACTAAAATGTCAATTCCATTGTGGTAGGATAGCATGGCAAGGGAAAACAAGAGTATCAAAGCAAGCTGGAAGGCGCAGGCACGCCAATAGGCTGAAGCACAACGCGTGGAGCTCGCTTCCCCTCCATAAATAAAGCTAAAAAATATCAGGTAGGTGAGTGGGGCGCTCCCCTAGGCGCGGGGCGCGCAACTATTATAGATTTTTTGACCATCAAAACAACCCAGCGCGGGCCATGCTATACTAGCCCATGCAGAGGCGCGGGGCGCGCTGTTCGGCTGATGCGGGTTTTAATTCATTACCCCTATCCATTTTCCTTCTCCAAATCCTATTCTAACTCTACTCTCTCTCTAAACCTAACCCAATTCAACCAAACTTCTACTCTACCCATCTCTAAAGTTTTATTGATCCCAAATTCATCTCCCCTCAATCCGAATTCGTGTCTCATATAACCACTCTCATCTTACATATACTCTCCAAATCCAATCAAAACCAAACTTTCCCAAACCTAAGCAATCTCAATTGAAACTAACCTCTTCATTCCCCATATCCATATTCTTCCTCCTCCTCATTCCTAACTTCGGCTACACCTAACACAACAATCATCATCACAAATTAGAGGCAAGGAGTAGAAAGGTACTTGAATTCCCACACATCAAATTGAAGCAAAATCCAAAGGTAATACAAGTAAGAATTGTTATTGGGGTATTATTGCTTAAGGTATCATAAGTTTCATTGAATTGTTTAAATATTGTATTGGGAACCCTTGGGTTACTGATGACCCAAGGTTGATTGTGTTTGTATTTGGGAAATTTGTGATATACAAAGTGAACTAAGTTTGGGGGAGAGATACATTCGACCACCACGTGTTCAATAAATTGCTTCAACAGGTTTCCACAATCTATTTTCAAGTTATTGGGCACAATTCGACTAGAAAGCATCACTATGGCATCCAAACGTTAAAGGGGGTCCAGTTCTACCACTAGACAAACGTACGATGAATCAAAGTTCGTAAGTAAGGAAACATCCACCCTCTTCACCAAAGTAATCGACAAGAAAACTCTGGTGCTAGAAAGAGGACTAAAATCGGATGCCAATCTAGACGGCGACATGGCACTCATGATTGTGGAGTGCGAATGGTTTCAATTGGTAGAGCAACCTAAACCGGCTGTGATCAACATTGTCAAGGAATTTTACGCCAACGCAATTGAACATGTTGATCATGTGGTAATGGTTCGTGGCAAACAAGTGTCGTTTAGAGCAGTGGCGATCAATCAGTACTTTGGGGTGGAAACACCACAGATAGATCGATACGAGGATCATCTACCCAATCTAGATGAGATCATAGAATAGCTCCGTAAGCCAGGAAATCAATGGGCCACCAAAACAGGCACCGATGAAAAAGTCACTTTTCCATATGCCGGTCTGAGTCGATATGGAAAGGCGTGGTATGCGTTTATTTGTGCTCGACTCATGCCTACGCGTCATCAACATGACGTAACTAAGGAACAGGCATGGCTTCTCTATGGCATCGTAACTCATGAGGACGGGTCGAATAATGCAGTTGAGATATTAAACGTCAACATCGGGCTATGCATTCAAGAATCTATTGAACGATCGCTAAGAGGGGGTACCACTGGAGGGTTATTACATGGATTCCTTATCACCGACCTATGCCGGCAAGCAATAGTTCAATGGCACGCCTCAGAGCCGATCCAACAACCAATGGCCATCATTGACCATCCTACTATTGAAAAGTACAAACCATGGGAAGGACCACGGTCACATCCTCGGGAAGAGGGCTTCATCATGATACCACCATCAACACCACCCTCACCACCACGAGCGGATGAGCCAATGGCTGAAGTGGCCGGAGCAGAACCGTCAGCAAGTTTTCAGTGACAAAGTCAACGGCAAAATCTGTGACTTGCCCAACGCCAAGCCGCAATGCATACAAACAACGTTGGAGCATTTACAACATTGGTCGATGCCTTTTCGCGTTTCACACTGAATTCTAAGCCAATTTAGCTGCCCATTCCTCCAATTCTGCCTGTCTACCCCCCATTCGATGATGAAGGTTACGACGAGTCTTGACTCGTCGCTCAGGGAAGTCCTCGTTTTCATTATTTCCTATGACAAATAATGAGGACATTACCTGATTTAAGTTTGGGGGGAATTCAATTTTTTGTGTTTTTGTATACATATTAGGTTGTATATAGAGTTAATTTAGTTCGTACTTATCATATGCATTGAAAAAATATATATATAATAGATATATTGCATTCATGTAGGAATTGTGCCAGTAGAAGCATGCATATAGTATAATACATGGAGATTGAGCAGTGCATCATGGTAATGAAATTAATGGTTAATGACTTCGGTTTTCACTGATCTTGCATAAAATTGAGTTTCATGAACTGATTAGGCTCGATCATAGTAACCTCATAGCCTTATTTTTGTTCTCTTTCAAATTTCAAGCACACCAATTGATTATCAGTTGTGATTAGGAGTTGTGTGTATTAGAACAGGGGCACTTACTTGATCATAGATTAAAAATAGAACATTAGATGAAACATAAGTTTGGGGGAATTGCGGTTAAAAAAATAAAGAGAAAAGAAAAATCGAAAAGAAAAAAAGAAAAAAAGAGTACTTATGAAATAAAAACTGACTTAGTTTGACCTCGTGACCTTTATTACTCGGACAAGTAAACCCTACGGGATGTCTTCACACCTAGCCCCCTAAAGCCTTCGGGTTTGGGAGTCGTTGGCCGAAAGTCCTTTACACGGGTAACATTGAAAAGCCTAAGGGGGTTGAACATTGCACAAGTCAGCTATGTAGAGTAATTGATGGGATGGAGCGTTAAAACGCACCCACGAAGCATAAATTTTGACGATTGATCTTTCATTGCTTATATAGCCTATTTCCCATAATGCTTATGTGGATGCCATGTTTGATTAGTTATTGTGAGAAAGGTAAAATGTTTGTTTGGAAATAATCACATGAATCACTTTGAACTATTGATATGAAATTGGACGCACACACGGAAGGGGATTAGAGTCATGTAAGTGAAGTGATGATGAGAGAGTCTATGATTGTTCATGAGTCAAGATTGATTGTAAGCTAAATTGTTAATTCGTGAGGGATATACAACCTGTATTTAGTTACTAAGATTTCTGCTCGATCTTGTTAGTTGCATTCATTCTGTTAGTTGCATTCATTATATTTGTTTGCTTGAGGACAAGCAATTGTTTAAGTTTGGGGGTATTTGATGAGTAGGTTAAAAACCTACTAAATCGGTATGTATTAGCTTAATATATTGTTATTACTTAAGTAGTGCATGTTACTTTTCATGTTTTTATGTAAATTTGCAGAAAAAAAGAATAGTTGGGATAAGGAGATGAAAGCAGGATGAATCGGGCTAGCTGACACCTAGGCACGAGGCGCGCTGTCTTGCAAGTAAATCAAGCACGGGGCGCGCCAGACCAAGGAGTGGTCCCTGTCCTAGTAGCGTGGGGCGCGCCGTTCTAGAAGGATTCCAAGCGTGGGGCACGCGTGATTGACGAATTTGAACCAGATTTTGTTACTTAAAACATTAAGTTGAGCTGGAAAAGGATTGGAGACTTGCCTATTTGAAATAGGATTTTGATATACTATAATTATTAGTAGTTTTCTTAGGTTTATTTTATTTTTGATCTTGGAACTAAAAGGAGGATATTCATTAATTCAAACCCTAGTTTTGAAGAATCAAGGAATGTCAGGCTAAATTACTCAATTCAATTCTGAAGGGATGTTGAACCTTATTTACAATTAATGGTTTGAGCAAGTTTATTCTATTTATTCTTTCGTATGTGAGATTTATTCTGATTATCTACATAAACTTTCTTGTATGATATTCAATTGACTAATTTGGTCTCTGCAAGATTAAATTAGTAAATTGATATCATCTGCTAGATTAAGGTATATATTAAGCAAACGATATATATCTGATCATAGGTAGCAATTAATGATATTTGATTGTGGTCAAACTTTTGGATATTATTAAGATTTTCAGAAGACAAGTTAAATAATTCCTGATTGTGTAATTATTGCTTGAATAATCTAATTCTCATTCTTCATGCTTCTATTGTATTAAATTTAGACTGATAGCTCTAGGTTATATGATAGTTATGATCTTTTGTTAGCGATCGTCGCATTAGATTTACATTTAAGGAGAGTTTCAGATAACTAGCGATTGCGGTTATCTAGGATTGTTAATCTCATTGAAAGATAAATATTGTAAACACTTGGTTAATCCATAATTGTGAAAAGGCGATACTGAACTGAAGAATTGAAGCTTTTTACTCATTGATACTTCTTTTAAATTCACTTTCGTTAATTCAACTTTTCAAACTAAAAATCTCCAATTCATTAGGAAATACTTGGACAAATATTAAACACAACACTCTATATGGGATCGATCCTTGCTTATTACTATACTAATTCTTGAGTTAGTGGAATAGAAGTAAGGTTAATTTTATAGTGCTAAATGACAGCTACCAATTCCTCACCAAGTAATTGGTTTGGATCGCTTTCAAATTCATGGCATGGGTCTAGCCAAATCAAATGGCGTAGACAATTTTTACAATGTATATGAGAACAATTTATAAGTTTAATACTCACAACATAGATCGAATAATGTAAATAGGCTTTAAATCAAACTATGAAGTATTAATTTATAAGTTAAGAATCATACTATCAATTATTTACTCGTGCGATCAATAATAGTACAAGCTTAAGTAGTGCTCAATAAAGAGTAAGGTTCGAATACTTGCACAATATCCAAAGTTGTGTAAGATAGGGAACTTGCATTCAATATATAAATCAAATGAAGTTAGGAAACTTGCCTGAGTCGTTGATTAAATCCGACCTCGACTTCTTATCCCGTGATTATCTTATTGTTATCGTAACTGTTAATTTCTATCAACACATAAACATATCAACCTAAATCGGTCTAACACGCCAGCCTTAGGTATCTAAGACATCTCAAAATAATTATATATTATTTCTCTAATCATTATCTCTATCACTCTATCATTAATATAGTACTTCATTATTATCTGAGTAATTCCCTTAATTTTAATTGGGGATATTCATATTAATGTCTCATTGGTTCACAATTGAATAATCTTTGAAAGTATTTAATTGTTTATTAATTATTATTCACAATTAAAATATTTATTAATGTCACCTTAATTGTTCACATTCGATTAATTACACAATAGTCTTTACTATTATCAATTGGTTTAAGTCTTGTAGTTTTACAATTAAGTATTACCTTAATTGTTTATTCGTTTCACAATTAAAATCTTATTTAATTTCAATTGCTTATAATTTAGGAACTTTAAAGAAATTCCTAACTATTAGAATAATTATCAATTATTGATTTACAATTAAAATTATTTTAATTGTTTAATATTCTTTAAGTCAAATAAGTCTTAAACTTTTAAATTCCAAATTATATTTAATTAACTCACAATTAAATTTCTTTAATTGTTTAATTATCTTTGATTAATAAAATATCTTAATATTAATAAAATTAAGTATTATTATTATTTAATAAATTATTATTTTAATTTTTGAAAAATTTAGTTTCTGATCCGGTGTGACCCTACCTAACCCGACCCGGTCATCCTTGACCCGACCCGATTTGACCCGGATCCGAGTCAACTGTGAATCTGGTATGACGCTGCAGCGCCGGGTTTAGTACTGAGGATGGCGCTGCAGTGTAGAAACCCTACCCGGTTGTGGCATTGTGGCGCGGTGATTAATACTGAGGACGATGCTGCAGTGTTGGTCCTGCAGTTTTGAAAAGCTAGTGGCGCTGCATCGTCGATTATAGCTTTCTGGACGGCGCGGCAGTGGTAGCCCGGCGGATTGCTTAGGCAAGAACATTTCTCAACTTGTTCTTTAACCTCTTTTGATTCAAACTTGCATAACTTATTCATTTTACATCCAAATGAGTTGAAACCAGTTCCATTATCTCATAAACTTACATATCTTCAATATGTGACATCTTGAACAATTTTCTAAAATACTTATTTAATTAGATTTATTGCTTTTCCAAGCTAGGGTTCACATATTGACATGTTTTACGAAAAGTTCCGCTACGGGTTTGTTTTATGTCCGATTACTATGATTCCACTTGGGTTATGTCCGTATTTCATAGAGTTTCAATATAACATTATTGGATCATGTATAAGGCTTATACATTTTATGAATCTTAACAACATAATTTATGCTTACAAGTGTTTTAACTAGGTTTTAAGCTTAACATTCATTTCTGCTTAACTAACATACACTAACTCATCTAAGACAAGTAAATAATGAAGTTAGTTAGTGATCCTACCTCTTGATGGATTTCTTCCTCTTAGCTAAGAATTTTAAGTAGATCTCCACTTTGTTTTTTTCTACTAGTGCTCCACCAACAAAGCAAGAGCTTCTCTAGGATTATCTTCTTTTTCTCTCAACTCTCTCTAGCTTTCTATATCTCTACACTTAGCAAATGAAATGACAACCTTATACCAACACTTGGGGCTCACTATATATAGGCAATCTATAACTAACACTATGGTCATTACACAATGGGCAAGGAGAGTTGGTGACTAACTTCACCAACCAACACTATTCATGGTACTTCTCCATCATTCTCCTCACATGGACTTGCTTGTGAGCTTAACTAAGGCACCAAAAATCAGCATTTGGGGCATAGGATAGGGGGTTGGGCGGCTAGGAGGGTGCCCCCTCTCATGTTACATTTTATTTATCTTTTGTACACAACAAGCTAGCATACATGACCCTATACATATATATATATATATACATATATATGTATCCATCATTATATATTACACATTGGGCCATTCCAAGCTAATTTAAATTGGGCTAGGCACAACACTAATGCACATGGACTCTAATATTATCCTAGCACATATATATTGATTGGGCCACATCTCCTAACTCTTACAAGCATGTCACATTAATGTTGTTGGGCTTGGATATAACCTAAGTCCAATACATTATTAAATCATGACCCAACTAGTCTAATTAGGAAATTAATTATGCCACACAAGACTTAACACTTAAGCTTAATTAAGCTTATCATTATCATCAACATACTTTTTAATTATTCATACTTGATTCAATTCATATTGAATTATTAATCACATGGCGTACACACACACACACACACACACACACACACACACACATATATATATATATATATATTTGCACACAAATAATTGCAATAACCTTTGTTTTAATTTCTAAAATTATTTATAAAATTCTCGGGTATTACATCCTCCCCACTCCTTTAAAAAATTTCGTTCTCGAAATTGATACAAGGTTACACAAATAGATGGAGATAGTCCCTCCTCATCTTATCCTTTAATTCCCACGTAGTCTCCTCATCGTTGTGGTTTCGCCAAACTACTTTAAAGAAGATATAACTTTATTCCTCAAAGTCTGTTCTTTTCTATCATTATTTGGACAGGAATCTCTTCGTAGGTCAAATTCTTCTCTACTTGAATAGGCTCGTAGGATATCATATGATTATAGTCGGGCTTGTACGGACGTAACACAGAAATGTGAAACACGTTGTGAATATGTTCCAGTTCGGGTGGTAAAGCTACTTTGTACGCCACTTCGCCTACTCGCTTCAATACCTCAAATGGTCCTATGAACCTCGGACTCAATTTTTCTTTCTTACCGAATCGTATCTTTCCTTTTCAGGAAGATACTTTCAAAAATATGAAACTACCAACTTCAAAGTCTCGATTCTAACAATGCAAATCCGCATACTTCTTCTAGCGATCTTGAGCTGCTACCAATCTGGCTCTTATCGTTGTTACTACATCGGCTGTTTGTTGGACTAATTCTGGTCCCAAAATTCGTCGTTCTCCGATTTCATCCCAACACAACGATGTTATGCACTTTCTTTCGTAAAGAGCTTCGTACGGTGGCATACCGATACTCGCATGGTAACTATTGTTGTAAGCAAATTCTACTAAGGGAAGATGGTCGTCCAAATTCCCTTTGAAGTCATCACGCAAGCTCTAAGAATGTCCTCTAACATTTGTATAGTCTGATCACTCTGTCCGTCTGTCTGAGGATGATAAGCAGTACTCAACCTTAACTGGGTTCCCATCCTCTCTTGCAAGCTTTTCCAGAAATTTGACGTGAAGCTCAGACTTCGATTGGAGACAATTGACACAGACACTCCATGTCGTGAAACGATTTTCTTTACGTATAAACTTGCTAACTGATTTAAACTGAATCGAACCTTAATCGGTAGAAAATGAGTTGTCTTCGTTAATCGATCCATGATAACCCATATGGCATCATAACCCTTCAGTGTGACTGGAAGTCCTACCACGAAGTCCATCGTAATGTGCTCCCATTTTCACTTAGGTATTTCTAATGGTTGAAGTAAACCACTCGGCCTCTGGTGTTCTGCTTTAACTCGTTGACAAGTAAGGCATCTACTAACACATTCTGCCACCTCTCGTTTCATATTGGGCCACCAAAAATATTGTCTAAGATATCGGTACATCTTCGTTCCTCCAGGATGAAAAAAATACGTCGTATTGTGTGTTTCGTGCAAGATTTCCTCTCTCAGCTCGGTTACCGCTGGTACCCATACTCGTCCTTCAAATCTCAATATACCGTCCTTATCCATCTTGAACTTCTCTTCTTCATTTTCTACTATTTTATTTCTTATCTTCTAGCATTCTTCGTCCTTCTCTTGTGATTCCTTTACTCTACCCAATAATATTGGACGAGCTTCCATTATAAATAATTTTTCTTTAGACATTCCAGGTCCCTTCACTTCTATTTCCAATTTCTCCATTTCTCTTATTAACTCCTCCTGAGTTGTCAACTTCAACAATTTCCCCCTTCCCTTTTCTACTCAACGCGTCGGCTACTACGTTTGCCTTTCCCGGGTGATAAAAATTCTCGCAGTCATAATCCTTGATCAATTCCAACCACCTTCTTTGTCGCATGTTCAACTCCTTCTGTGTGAAGATATATTTTAGACTCTTGTGGTCTGTGTATATCTCACATTTTTCTCCATACAGATAATGTCACCATATCTTTAACGCAAAAATTACTACCCTAACTCTAAGTCATGAGTAGTGTATCATTTTTCGTAATTCTTTAATTATCATGATTCATACGCAATGACCTTGCCATGTTGCATTAGCACACAGCCAAGTCCCTTGTGCGATGCATCACTATATACCACGAAACCTCCCGCATCGTCCGGTAATGATAACACAGGCGCCTCGCTTAATCTCTTCTTCAATTCCCGAAAACTTTCATCGCATTTCTCCGTCCATACAAACTTTTCCGTCTTCCTCGTTAAATTGGTCAACGGGGTTGCTATCTTAGAAAAATCTTGGATAAATCTTCGATAATACCCAGCTAACCCTAAGAAACTTCTTACCTCCGTTGGTGTCTTCGGCTGCTCCCAATTACTCATTGCATCTACCTTCCCAGGGTCTACTGAAATTTTATAGTTGTCGATCACGTGTCCTAGAAACTGGACTTTCTCCATTCAAAATTCACACTTTAAAAATTTCGCATACATTTTCTCTATCCTTAGCGCTTCCAAAACTATCTTCAGATGTTCGGCGTGCTCTTCCTTGGTCTTTGAGTAAATCAAGATGTCGTCGATGAAAACTACTACGAATTTATCCAAGTATGGCTTGAAAACTCGGTTCATCAAGTCCATGAATGTTGCAGAAGCGTTAGTCAATCCGAATGACATTACCAGAAACTCGTAGTGCCCATAATAGGTTCGGAACGCTGTCTTTGGTATGTCCTCCTTCCGTACCTTCAACCGGTGATAACTTGTTCGCAGATCTATTTTCAAGAAACACTTCGCTTCCTTCAATTGGCTGAAAAGGCTGTCTATCCTCGATAACGGATACCTATTCTTGATCGTCACTCTGTTCAATTCTTGATAATCGATACAGAGCCTCATCGATCTGTCCTTCTTCTTAACAAACAAAACTGGTGCTCCCCAAAGAGACACTCTCGGCCGTATGTAACCCTTATCTAGCAATTCTTGGAATTGTATCATTGATTCCTTTATTTTTATTGGCGCCATACGATATGGAGCTTTCAAAATCGGTGCAATTTCCGGTGCTAAGTCTATCACGAATTCGATTTCTCTGTTTGGCGGAAGACCAGGCAAATCGTTAGGAAATATATCTTGAAATTCTCTCACTACGGATATATCCTTCATTTTTACTCCATTTTTCTGAGTATCTATAATGTAAGCTAACTAACCTACACATCCTTTTCTTAACAATTTCTTGGCCTGCATCATCGTAAGACAACATGATTGCTTAAGCGATGAGCCACTAAAAAACACCACCTTAGACCGATTCAGAGTTTGAAGGTTCACACTTTTGTTTTGACAGTTAATTATCGCCGCATGGTTATACAACCAATCCATTCCCAGTATCACGTCAAATTCTCCCAATCTAATCGAAATTAAGTCTACGCTTAGTTCATGATCTCTAATGTTTGCGCAATAATTTTGGTATACGAACTCTACGGGGGTTACTTATTTATTTGCAACTTCTATGTTCAAAGATTTTCCTAATCATTCTCGAGGTAAGTTTAATCCACTAGAAAATTCTTTAGACACAAATAAACAGGTAGCACCCGAATCAAATAATACATAGGCATTTATATTATTGATTGGGATAATACCTGACACTATGTCCTTCGTAGCCACTGCGTCCTGGACAGTCATGTTAAAGGTTCTGGCAGTTCGTCGATTGGATTGCACCGATCCGCTGATCATCAGCTTCCTGCCTCCTCCTTGTTGGCCGCTTCCTCCGCTGATTTTCTTCGGACAGTCTTTGAAATGATGCTCAGTTGAACCACAAGTAAAGCATCCTTTGATCTTCTTCAGCTTTGGGTAGTTTGGTGCAATGTGCCCCTCCTGGCCGCAGTTGTAGCAGACATTACACCCCTTCCAACATTCCCCCTGGTGGTTCTTCCCACATCTCGAGCATCCCTCAGCCCTCTTCTTAAACCTTCCATGAAAACTTCCCGACTGATTGTTGTTTTTGTTGTTGTTGTTGTTATTATCCAATTTTCTCTTTCCAAGATTGTTTCCTCCTCTGCTCCTTCCTCCACGACTTTCCCCTTTGGTATTCTTGCTCTTCTTTTCCTTGTTGTACTAACTCAGGGCTTCACTACCTCCCTCAGCAATGATAGCCTTCTCAAACAGTGTGGAGAATGAGTCGATCTGGAGAACTAACACCTTGTTAAACAACTAAAGTTTCAGTCCTTATTCAAAGCGTCTGGCTTTCCTTTCTTCATTCTCTACCTGGTGTGTTGTAAATCGGGCAAGCTCATTGAACTTAGCCATATATTGCGCCACCGTCATCTCCCCTTATTTTAGTTCTAGGAAATTCACCTCCATCCTATTCTTCATGCCCTTCGGGAAGTAATTCTCGAAGAACAGAGTCTTAAACCTATCCCAAGCTATGATTCCTTCTCATGCTCTCTATTGATTGGCCTCCCACCAATAATTTGCTTCGCCCCTCATCATGTAGGTGGCGAACACATTCTTCTGATCTTCACCCACACGAGCAATGGTGAAGGCTTTCTCTATTTCCTTGATCCACGTCTGCGCCTCAATAGGGTCGGTAGTACCCGCAAATTCTGGAGGTCCTACGCTCCTAAAGTCTTTGAAGTTAGTTACAAGTACAGCTTAGGGATTGGGGTGAACGGGTTCATTGTTCCTTCCCCGAAGGGCTTCTCTTAACAAGTCGACTAGTCGTTGAATAGAGTTTCCTTACTCTCTCTCGTTATTGACCGACTCCTCTGGTGCAGTTATTCTACGTCTGGGCGCCATTATCTGCATCACAAAATTTCATTCTTATTATCTAATTATATTACTTAAGTATTTCTTTAATGCAAAAAGGAGTAAAATTTTATAACACATTTTCTGAAATAAGGACATTTATATTCATATGCCAAATCATTACATCGATATGATTATTCCTAGCATACTTCTATAAATGTCAACATCTATCCCCTAATATTACAAAAGATGGGGAAAAAACTAACATACTACCCCTCTAACATAAGCTTACTCGGGGTTTACATAACTATCCCATATCTTATGCAAAGATTAGGATTACATCACAATATATACATCACATAGAATAACTATTACTACTACTAATAAACTAATAGGTCTCATCCTAACATCCCGCACTCCATAGCGTTCTGGTACTCCACTTGAGTCATGTGAGCCATCATGTCTCTACTCAAGGTGTGACGGGTCTGTCCCTGCTTCGCTGGATAATGATACATACCATTGATCAAACTCTCCATAGCTGTGCAAAAAGCATAGCCCATTCGGTTCATCTTCCTCTTCTTGCACCTAGTCTCATCCTCTAAGTCCTTAGCTCTATCATTGGCTTCCTCCCACTTCTCCTCGAAATGAATCCTCTCTAAGACTTCCAGCTCAAGCTGAGAGCGAAGAGCCTCCTTCTCAACTTTCTCACTCAACTCATTCTGCTCGGACTCTTCCAGCTTACCCACCAAATCCACTTTCCTATCTATCGAGCGGTGAAAAAGGGTTCCCATCTGAATTCCCACTTCCTTGCGATAGGCAATCTCCACGTCCGCATCTTGCATATCCAACTTCCTTTTATTGTCTTCCTCCCTCAGTTGCTGCAACTCGGTCTTTCTCTCCTAAGCCTCAGCCTCTAGCTCCTGAACTCGACAATCTAACTCCAAGATCCGCTCCTCATACTCTCCTAATATCCTATCCTCGAACGTAGCCTCGTCAGAATCTTCTATGGGCTCATCCTCCATGGGTTCCTCCTCGGGATCCGACTCCACCTCTATCTCATCCTCGTCGTCAAACTTGGATGGTTCTACTGCCTAAACGGGTTCGGCTACCAAAGGTACCTCATACACTACGTGTATATCACTTGGCTCCTCCTCTACTACTCTACTGGGTCTTCCCAAGTCTGTTATCCTACAACCACAAACATAAGATAAAAAAACAACAAACTCCATTAGAATGTTAAATAAAACATAAGTTCATTGTATAGAATGAAACTATATTTTATAACACACTAAGTCTCTAGGAAAACTCTACATGAGTTTTATCTTCTTCTATCTCCTAAGTTCTTCTAAGGTTATAGTCTAAGAATTCTCGCTTCTAAGGTTTATAACCTAAGGCTTTGATACCAACCTGTGACGTCCCCAAATTTAGATATATATACCTCGAATTCGGTGCATCACATGCTAATTCTAATAACATACTACAATCTCATGCAACAGAATAATAGAATAATTCACAATGATTTAATATAAATATTCGCGTCCCACGGTCTCGCAACCATGACTAACTTAAACATATCTTAAACCATAACATAACTTAATATATAATATGAAATAAGTCTTATTACAACATCATAATAATCCTAAAGAAGAACAAAGCTACGTCGTAGCCTTGCCTTTGCCATTGTCCGTGCCAGAGGATCCGCACTGTTCTGCCTTAACTGAAATGTTTAGGGGAAGAAAGAATGAGTAACAAATTTGCTCAGCAAGTAATATAGCGATAAGGATAACCATAATTATAAAACTTAAGAATATCAAAAGTATGATGTCAAAGGATAACTCAAGAGTTTAAGGAATAATGTTGTAAACAAAGAAATATCAATAGTTCTAAAACTGTCCATTGAATTGTAAACGAAAAGTCATTATAGATCGAAACATTATCAAAAGGATTCAAAGGTTTCAGCGTTTTCCAAAAGATAAAGTTTAATACTGAGCAGTCACTAAGGACTAAGAACTCCTGCTAGAATTAACAGTGTTTAATTGAAAATCCGATATAAACAAGCATAACAGGTGATCAGCCTAAAGTACCCTACATTATGTAATGATCAGGGATTTTTAAGTTTCATTATTAATTAAATAAAAAATTTAATTTCTAATGATTTAATTTTGTGTGGTTTAATTTAAAACTTTGTGACATATAGTGAATAAATATGTTATTATTTATGTGGAATAAGTATGAGGCTAAATAAATAGATATATTATAAATATGTATGTATATTTATTTATTTTATAAAGAGAATTAAAAAGAAAGCTACATAACCTAATGTACACATTAGGCATGAGAATTAAATAATCTAAAGGTTATAGAAATTGAAGAATGCTAGTATTTAAATATTATACTAGTAAACTAACCCTAAGAGATTTATTTTATATATCCCAACTAATTAATTATATTAACCTAATTAAAAAAAACTAATTGGGTTATATAATTAAATCTATGTAAGCAATTATTTAAAATCCAAAATGAGTGGATTAGAAATCTTAATTAAATAATTAGGGTACTGTAAAATTAATGTATTGGACCATGTTAATTTACATGGCCCAAATAATTTTATTGAGAGCCCAAACAAATAATAAAATTGGCCCAAACCTGGCCTATGTTGTAAAGATCTTCTGGGAGATTTAATAAGCCTAAATTATTAATTGAAAAATAAAAAAAAATTGGAGGTTAAAAGGAGGAGTGGGCGGGTGTATAAGGGGCACATGGGGGGAATGATGTTTTCTTTTCTTTTCTTCTCCAAAGTACAATAGTTAGTAACCTAACTTTACTAACCCCATGTCATTCTCTTACAAGTTATCTTAATTACATGTGGAAAATAGCAAGGAAATAGAGGGGAAATGGAGTATGAATGTGTAGATATATATCTTGTTTGTATACATTTTTTTTTACTATAAATAAGACCTCTGTTAGTTGCTAGTAAAGGGTTTGATTCATTTTATCTCCTAAAGTTTTCAAAAGAACTAGAAAAAATAGAAAGAAGAGAGAGATAACATCCGTGGGGTATCAAGAGGAGAAAGGAGGGAGTTTGTTCATGCACCCCAAGTTCATAAGTTATTTTAGAAGGAAAAGGAGGACATCCCACAAAATTAGGTAAAAATCAAATTCTAGTTTTATGTTTTGTATATTTTATGTAATCTTGTGATAGATTTATGGAAGTTCAAGTTCTATAGAACTAGAATTTTATGAGAATGATAAATCTTGAGTATAACATATTCAACTTGTTCATTTATATGAGTTTATGTTGGAAAATTTGGGGAAATGAAGTTAAAGGAGTTTTTTTCCCCGAAAAATTTATTTTAAAAGGGTGATCTATACTTTTCATTTTGAAATCTACAAATATTTTTTGTGATTTTTTTTCTTGGGATGCTAGATCTAGGAGTTAAGGGCAAAATCCCTTTTGAAGCATGCAAAGATGTGTTAAAATGAGCAATATATGACTTTTGTACCAAAGCACCCCAACTGTTGGAACCTTGCAAGAACAGTCCACTTCTGGCTCATTTTCAATAACCAAAACTTGTCCAAATTTGCATTTTGATGATGGAATCTTGTAGGTCGGAAAGATACGAATCCAACGAGACAGACTAGACATCAATCGGAGTTATAGATTTTATTTTATTCAAGTTTTCGTAAAGGACCCCAAATTTGAAAAAATTTAGAAATTTAATCAAGACACTGCTGGTTTTCTTTTCCGATGAACCGGCAGGTAACTTCCGGCGACCGGTTCACCACTTTTTCGGCCAGTTCTTGGATCTGGTCTTGGATCAAAAATTTTCCAAAATGATGAAGAATATTATAATATTTAATTTGGAATTTTTCAGTGTAATTAAGTAATTATTAGTGTAATTAATGGTTTAAACCCTTTTAAATCATTTAAAATTACTAACTAATAAATTTTTAAGGTCACTAATTGGTTATTAAACTAATTACATATTGTTTAAGTGTAATTAACTATTTAATTATTATTTAATTAACATTAAGTAATAAATAAGTAGAATTAGTGTTATTAAACTAACTATTTGTTATTTAATTAAGATTAAATAATAAATAGGGATAACTAATTTAATAATTATTATTTAATTAATATTAAATAATGATTAAAGAATGTTTAAAGTAGATAAACTAATTATTTATTATTTAAGTAAGAATAAGTAATAAATAATGATAATTACTTATTTACATGTTGTTAAGTAACATAAAGTTAATAAATTAATTATTTATTATTTATTTAATATTAAATAATAAATAAGGTCAAATATTAATTAATTATTATTTAATTAGGTTTAAATAATAATTAAAGACTAATAAAGTTAATGCATTAATTATTTATTATTTAATTAATATTAAATAATAAATAAGGACGTATGTTAATTAATTATTATTTAATTAGGGTTAAATAATAATTAAAGACTAATGAAGTTAATAAATTAATTATTTATTATTTAATTAATATTAAATAATAAATAAGGACAAATATTAATTAATTATTATTTAATTAGGGTTAAATAATAATTAAAGACTAATAAAGTTAATAGACTAATTATTTATTATTTAATTAATAATAAATAAGGACAAATATTAATCAATTATTATTTAATTAGTGTTAAATAATAATTAAAGACTAATAAGGTTAATAATATTAGATAATTAAAATATTATTAAATAATTAATAATATTAGATAGTTAAAATATTATTAAAGGACAAATAATAATAGATTCTTAAAATATTATTAAAAGATTAATAATATTAGAGATAGACTAAGATATTATTAAATAATTAATAATATTAGAAAGTGAATAGAATATTATTAAAAGGTTAATAATATTATTCAAGAGTTAAGATGATTACTTAATAATAAT
Source organism: Panax stipuleanatus (assembly GCA_020205555.1). Lineage (NCBI taxonomy): Eukaryota > Viridiplantae > Streptophyta > Magnoliopsida > Apiales > Araliaceae > Panax > Panax stipuleanatus. The sequence goes on from CM035125.1 coordinate 21,624,269, forward strand.
ATTATCAAGGGACGATAATATTATTAAGGAGTTAATGTGATATCTAATATTTAATTATGTGATTAATGTTAGATAATATATGAGAATAATAATGTTATGAATAATTATATGTTATACTAATCGAAGGATCCATGATAGGTCTTTTCAAAGAGGATATGTTAGATTAATTAAGCGGATAAATAGAATTGCATAGCAATAATCCGCCGATAAGGCAAGTTCCTTAATTCAAACTCGAGTTATTCTTTCAAAGCATGTTAGTGGATAATTATTGTTGATTATGCTACATTCCTTAATGATTATTGTTAATCGCATTTTATGCAATTGAATTAATTCATGTTCTATTATTATTGAACTGTGAATTAATTAAAGTTCTTTTATTCGTGAACTGTTTATGAGATAGATCTAAACTAGTTGTGTCAGCTAGATCAAATATGTTTTAAATTTGATAAATCAAATATGTTTTAAAAGTTATTCTTAACCAATTGATTTGCTAAGGACTCGAGACTGAGAAAAAGAACAATTTTATTAAAACATTATATTGAAGAAGAAGAAAAAAAATAATTGTTGCTCGACTATTAAGTGTTTATTCGTAATTCACCAGTATGAAAGAATGATCCCCTTGACTACCAAAACTTATTAAAAGGACTAGTTTAAATACTGACAACCTTAGTATATGTTCATGGTTATTTCAAACAACTCAGCATATATTATTCAATTATTCGAATAATCAATTATTGAGACATAATTCATGTTCTTTTATAATCGATTTCTAATGTTGAACATTGAAAGCTAAATTCTTTTCTAATCATGATATATCTCCTTTGTATTTAAATTTGCTAAGCAAATTAGTTGTTTACTCTTGCTATATCATGACGTTTATTTCAGCTAAGCACGAAGGATCGAATAAGAAAGGCAAAGGCAAAGTCCAAGAATAGTTAAATGTGAATAATAATTATTATATTATCTGATGTGATTAATTATTTAAACCTTTTGGTAATATTAAATATAACGCCCCCAAAATAGGTTTAATATACAACCCATCTATTAATACACTCAACAAAATCCAAATACAAATCTTCCTTTTTACAACTATTACCATGTCGTATATAGTATGACAGGATTCGCACCCAAATTATTATAATGTCGTATCAAATAAAGAAACATTTATTTCAAGTCCTCAAAGGAACTCGAGAAAATTTTTACTCTCATTATTCTAATGGGGTGCATTTTTGACGCTTCCAAAGTCGAGTTCACATCACTCTATTTGATTCACCAAAATTTACAGTTAAATATCGTATAAGGTACGACTCACACATTTTTAAGTTCTCAGTACAATTATTATGCCACACTGTTTCATAACTTGATGAGGACCGTGACTAATTTGAAACACCACTTTCTACCCAGGTTCTCTCTGCTAGTTCCAGCTACATTTTTATTTCTTGAAAGGAATTGTGAAACAAAATGGGTGAGCACAAATAGCCCAGTAAAGAATATCAAGACTAAGATAATTAAATTATCAATAGCATTCATCAGTAATAAATCAGAGATTTAAAACATATAGTAGATGATAAAAATTATCAACCATAATTGCAGCGGAATCAACAATCCATTAGAAGAGTCAAATAGACCATAATGTCTATTATCTTCTCCATGTTAAAAGTCTATCATCAATATTTTATTCCTGTAATACCCAACAACAGTTCTTCGTTGTACCTAAGACAAAGAGAACTTTCATCACCTGTCTTTACCTGAAATACCAAAAATCATAGTTATATCAATTCACAGTTCCTGTTCATAATCATGCTAATAAATTCATCTTTGCACTACGGGCCAAAGATATTCATCAATAGTTCATCTTTGCACTACAGGCCAAAGATATTCATAAATCAACAGCTCATCTTTGCACTACAGGCCAAAGATATTCATCAATAGTTCATATTTGCACTACGGCCAAAGATATTCATCGGTCAACAGTTCATCTTTGCACTACGGGCTAAAGATATTCATCAATAGTTCATCTTTGCACTACAGGCCAAAGATATTCATTGGTCAACAGTTTATCTTTGCACTACGGGCCAAAGATATTCAACTGTATACCAATCAATATTTCATCTTTGCACTACAGGCCAAAGAGAAATTTCACCACAATTATATATAATAAGATACAAATAGATCTTTATTGATTTTCAACTTAATCACCCAGAGTCTAAATTACCAATACGATATCCAGAAAATCGATTAGAATATAAAGTTCAAGTAAATATAAAGTTATCGGATCAAACATAATAACTTAAAACTGAATAGAAAGATTCAGGTCAATATATTAGATGAATCACAAACCATTAAGGATATTCTAATCATTTCAGAACTTTTCACCATTTAATAATAAGCTGAAGAACAAATAATAATCTCTTACAATAATATGGAGTATGAAAGAAAATGATATTCCTTTACCATATTAAGAAAAAGTGATACCCTTTACCATAAAAATGATACCCCTTACCTTATCACGTGATTAGATGCCGCTTTCTATGAAAGTGATCCACCTGAACAATACTTGCATTCTTTATTAACACTTGGAGAAACCTTACACTCTAAAGAAATACTCACAATATTATCCTCACAATATTTCAATAAAAGAATTTTATACTTTAAGTGTAGTCATCGTGTGTGTTTAGTTACTCAACCAAGTAACCTATTTATACTAAAAATCGAGAAAACAACTAGCACACCAGCTTTGACAAAATAACCAAATAAGCTATATAAAAATAATGATAGTGAAATTTATGGTCCCGCAAAGAAAATTAAACGAACTTGTACACGTTTAACAAAATTTGTTCAATAATAGAGTTGTGGATCATACTACTTTAGAAAAAGTAGAGTGTTGACAAGTCCTACCAAACTTACTTTCGTAAAAAGAAAATATTGAACAAACATCTACATATCATACTTATCTTTAATCAACACCTTTATTCATCAATTATTTACGCATTTTTAATCTTTTAACAATTATTCACAATCATTATTATGGACTCACAATACTTTCAACTAATCCTATAATATCATAATTGTTATTTATTATTGTATGTAATAAATAATTACAAGCATAAATACATGATCTCCAAAAATTTTAGAGACCTCAATGGTGTCTTCATCGGCACAAATCTGCTTACCCCCGAATAAATTCAAGGCTCAACTTACCCCCGAATAAATTCAGGGTGTGAGACCACTTGAGCATAGTGAAGTTTACCAAGACGCGAACCCATGTTAATGAAAACTTATGTTCGGCTTCCCACCACTAAGTCACCATGTCAAGTGATGATAAAATACAACAATATAAACATATACACATTTATCATAACTTATTCGTTACTTGTGCGTTTACATCCCGACACCTTTTACTAATACTTCAAAAATATTTAAAATATTAACCTGAATTTTTCAAACAACTTTCACATCTTTCGGATTATCCGATAATTTTCTATAATTATTTCTATTTATAACAACTATTATTTAATAGCTTCAAAATAAAAATACTAACTCCACATACTTTTATATCTTTAAAACATCATCAATATTAATCTTATATTATTATAAGATTTTTCAGTAAATTTCATAATTTTCCACCATTCATAGAATTTTCTTTGAATTTTCTATATTTTTAAACTAACTATAAATAGCTTAAAAATACAAGAAAATATTTTTGTTATTCAATAATTTTCCAAAACTGTCCAGAGATTATAAAATAATATTATAGGATTTTCCACCAAGTTTCATAGTTAATATACCAAAACTTATAAGTTAATAACAAAACTTAATAAACTCATATGTGACAATTTATTTTAAAATATCAGTCCACTATTATGGTATTATCACCATTAATCAAAACTTAACTATCAATTTACTTAATTTTAGCAGAAACTAGACTTCAAATACTCCAATTTAACCTCAAGAATCACCCAAATCAGATTTAAAATTATTAAGTTATACATTTTTAATCATTAAGGCATGTTGCTGAAAATTCTGCTATAAAAATTCTGAATCAGTCACCTCTTAAAATTCTTAACAAATCATACGTTAATCTTTAACGGTTCAAAATTTGTGGACATATACTCCACTTATATATGTATAACATATCCAAAAATTTCAACGATCCAACGGTCGGATGAAGAATTATAATTCACGCAATAAAGCTTAAGAAACTGATTTTTTCGGACTATAAGTTCTTAGGACCAATTTTATTCAAACAGTCACCACGAAAAATTCACAAGGAATTTTTGGGTGATTCTAATTTCTATAATTAGGTTATTTCCAGAGCTTTCTTTTGATATAAATCTCATCTCCTAACTCATTATACACAAAGAGTTATAGATATTACAAAATCAAGTAGTAAACTAATTTTTCTGAAAATTTTCAGATTTTGTTCTTCTTTTGATTTCTTTCGTTTGATTCATGTTTATAGAAGTTTAAATCATCTAATACATACATAAACATGTACTCTTTACATGAAATCCATAAAAACTTAAATCTAAAAATAAATTAAAAGTTTTAATCATACCTTTTACTTGATTTCTTTTCCTTCCTTTTTATTTCTTCTTTCTTCCTCTTTTCCTTCTTTCTCTCTCTTTTCTTTCTTTGGAGTTTGCTACGGGAGGGATGTATGTAGAGTAATATGGCTGATGGAAAATGTCTTACTAAGCCAAAATTAATTAGCCACCATGGCCCCTCCTTCACCTAACTTTACTCAACCAACCAATCACATTAAAGGTTGGTGAAGGATTGGGGAAATATTTGGAGTATTAGGAAAATAATTTTTCAACATTTCCCGTTCAATGATCAACTACTAGTTTTTCTTAAAATTTTCAGATTTTGTTCTTCTTTTGATTTGTTGATTTCTTTCGTTTGATTCATGTTTATAGAAGTTTAAATCATCTAATACTTACATAAACATGTACTCTTTACATGAAATCCATAAAAACTTAAATCTAAAAAAAATTAAAAGTTTTAATCATACCTTTTACTTGATTTCTTTTCCTTCCTCTTTATTTCTTCTTTCTTCCTCTTTTCCTTCTTTCTCTCTCTTTTCTTTCTTTGGAGTTTGCTACGGGAGGGATGTATGTAGAGTAATATGGTTAATGGAAAATGTCTTACTAAGCCAAAATCAATTAGCCACCATGGCCCCTCCCTCACCTAACTTTACTCAACCAACCAATCACATTAAAGGTTGGTGAAGGATTGGGGAAATGTTTGGAGTATTAGGAAAATAATTTTTCAACATTTCCCATTCAATGATCAACTACTAGCCGTCTCCTCCCCATCTAGAAGATTTAATCTCCTTCTTTTATTTGCTATTTTATCCGATTAATTGCTCATTTGACCATTTATCAATTTAACATTTTACAGTTTTTAGAATAATAATCGTAAATTACATTAGACTTTTATTTCATAAAAGTCGGGATCTTACATTAAAGGAATGTATAAGTTAAGGTTAATAGGCCTTGGGATTATGTTGTAATATTTTATTGTAATGAACAATGTATGTTTATTATTTCGCAGTAGTTTATAGAATGCTTATGATGATGATGTATCGTGAGCACCAAACTCGAGGTTAGAGAACCCGGATTTGGAGGCGACACACATTATGCATAATATTCACATGCTATTTGTGCGCACGTCAGTCTCCCGATAAATATATAGTTTCCCCTTCAATAAGGATTGTTCATCTCAACCAATTTATAATATTCCTTACCAAATAATTAGTTTGGATCTCTTTCAAATTTTTAACATGGGTCTAGCCGAATCAAATGACGTAGACAACTTTTACAATGTATATGAGAACAATTTATAAGTTCAATACTCGCAATATAGTTCGAAGAATGTAAACAGGCTTTAAATCAAACTATGAAGTATTAATTTATAAGACAAGAATCATACTATCAATTATTTACTCGTACGATCAATAATAGTACAAGCTTAAGTAGTGCTCAATAAAGAGTAAGGTTCGAATACTTGCACAATAACTAAAGTTGTGTAAGATAGGGAACTTGCATTCAATATATAAATCAAATGAAGTTAGGAAACTTGTCTGAGTTGTTGATTAAATCCGACCTCGACTTCTTATCCCTTGATTAACATATTGTTATTGTAACGGTTAATTTCTATCAACACATAAACATATAAACCTATATCGGTCTAACACACTAGCCTTAGGTATCTAAGACTTCTCAAAATAATTATATATTATTTCTCTAATCGTTATCTCTATCACTCTATCATTAATATAGTACTTCCTTATTATCTGAGTAATTCCCTTAATTTTAATTAGGGATATTCATATTAATGTCTCATTGGTTCACAATTAAATAATATTTGAAAGTATTTAATTGTTTAGTAATTATTATTCACAATTAAAATATTTATTAATGTCACCGTAATTGTTCACATTTGATTAATTACACAATAGTCTTTACTATTATCAATAGGTTTAAGTCTTGTTTTTTACAATTAAGTATTACCTTAATTGTTTATTCGTTTCACAATTAAAATCTAATTTAATTTCAATTGCTTATAATTTAGGAACTTTAAAAAAATTCCTAAATATTAGAATAATTATCACTTATTGATTTACAATTAAAATTATTTTAATTGTTTAATATTCTTTAAGTCAAATAAGTCTTAAACTTTTAAATTCCAAATTTTATTTAATTAACTCACAATTAAATTACTTTAATTGTTTAATTATCTTTGATTAATAAAATCTCTTAATATTAATCAAATTAAGTATTATTATTATTTTAATTTTAGAAAAATTTAGTTTCTGATCCGGTTTGACCCGACCCAACCCGACCTGGTCCACCTTGACCCGACCCGGTTTGACCCGGATTCGAGTCAACTGTGAATCTGGCATGGCGCTGTAGCGCCGGGTTTAGTACTGCAGATGGCGCGGCAGTGCCGGCCCAGCAGAAACTCTACCCGGTTATGACGCTACGACACGGTGATTAATACTGAGGACGGCGCTGCAGCGCTGATCCTGCAGTTTTGAAAAGTTAGTGGCGCTGCAGCGCCGGTTATAGCTTCCTGGGAGGCGCAGCAACGCCAGCCCGACAGATTGTTTAGCCAAGAACATTTCTCAACTTGTTTTTTAACCTCTTTTGATTCAAACTTGCAAAACTTATTCATTTTACATCCAAATGAGTTGAAACTACTTCCATTATCTCATAAACTTACATATCTTCAATATGTGACATCTTGAATAATTTTCTAAAATATTTATTTAATTTTATTTATTATTTTTCCAAGCTAGGGTTCACATATTGACATATTTTACGAAAAGTTCCGCTACGGTTTCGTTTTATGTCCAATTACTATGATTCCACTTTGGTTATGTTCATATTTCATAAAGGTTCAACATAACATTATTAGATCATGTATAAGGCTTATACATTTTATGACTCTTAACCACATAACTCATGCTTACAAGTGTTTTAACTAGGTTTTACGCTTAACATGCATTTCTACTTAACTAACATACACTAACTCATCTAAGACAAGTATATAATGAAGTTAGTTAGTGATCCTACCTCTTAATGGCTTTCTTTCTCTTAGCTAAGAATATTGAGTAGACCTCCACTTTGTTTCCTTCTACTAGTGCTCCACCAACAACGCAAGAGCTTCTCTAGGTTTCTCTTCTTTTTCTCTCAACTCTCTCTAGCTTTCTATATATCTACACTTAGCAAATGAAATGGCAACCTTATACCAACACTTGGGGCTCACTATATATAGGCAATCTATTAACCAACGCTATGGTCATTACACAATGGGCAAGGGAGAGTTGGTGACTAACTTCACCAACCAACACTATTCATGGTACTTCTCCATCATTCTCGCCACATGGAATTGCTTGTGAGCTTAACTAAGGCACCAAAAATCAGCATTTGGGGCATAGGATAGGGGGTTGGGCAGCTAGGAAGGTGCCCCCCTCTCATGCTGCATTTTATTTATCTTTTGCACACAACAAGCTAGCATACATGACCCTATACACACACACACACACACACACACACACACATATATATATATATATGGGAACTAATCCATGGCAACCGGTTGCCATGACATTATTTCCAGCAACCATGTTGACAGTCGTTGATCAAGTAAATTAAAGGCTGAGATGGACTTACTTTTTACCCCAGCCGCTACATGGAGTAGCGGCTTGTAATTTAATTATTTGGTCAAACATGCAAGTACAGTGGGCCCCTTAAAAAGAAAAACTCAAAAACCGCCACTATGTCTAGCGACTTAGGAGAAATTTTTTCCCATTATTCATGTCACTATCAACAATATTAAACTTATCATAAATTATAATAATAATATTAATTGTTTGATTTAATAATAATAATAATAATAATAATAATAATAATAATAATAATAATAATAATAATAATAGTAATAATATTAATTGTTTGATTTAATAAATAAAATTATAAATAATATTAATTGAATTTAAGATAATAATAATATATTGTTAATGTTTTTATTATTATTATTACTATTATTATTATTATTACTATGATTATTATTAATATTGTTGTTATTAATATTATTGAAGTTTTTATCCCCAAACCGCTACATATAGTAGCGACTTGCTCTCCCACAAAAAACAATACTAGTAATAACATTAATAACATTTCTAGTAATACAGTAGTGGCTTGCTCTCCCACAAAAAAACAATACTAATAATAACATTAATAACATTACTAGTAATACATTAGCGCCTTGCTCTCCCACAAAAAAAAAAACAATACTAGTAATAACATTACTACTGTATGTAGCGATTTGGGGATAAAAACTTCAATAATATTAATAACAATAATATTAATAATAATCATAGTAATAATAATAATAATAATAATAGTAATAATAATAATAATATATTATTATTATTATAATTATTATTATTATTATTACCTTAAATTCAATTAATATTATTTATAATTTTATTTATTAAATCAAATAATTAATATTATTACTATTATTAAATAAAACAATTAATATTATTATTATAATTTATGATAAGTTTAATATTGTTAAAAGTGACATGAATAATGGGACAAAATTTCTCCTAAGTCGCTAGACATAGTGGCGGTTTGTGAGTTTTTCTTTTTAAGGGGGCCCACTGTACTTGCATGTTTGACCAAATAATTAAATTACAAGCCGTTACTCCATGTACCGACTGGGATAAAAAGTAAGTCCATCTCAGCCTTTAATTTACTTGATCAACGGCTATCAACATGGTTGCTGAAAATAGTGTCATAGCAACCGGTTGCCATGGATTAGTTCCCTATATATATATATATATATATATGTACGGTCCGGATCTTAAACTCACCCAAGTAAAAGCTCACTCAACTCACCCCCCTTTAGCCACAGACCGGGTGACGGTTTGGTCCGTCGCTATATATATAACTGTCGTCTTAGCTTTTAGCGACGCTATTATTTATAAAATTCTCGGGTATTACAGAAGGTGTTAGGCACCCCCCCCCCCCGACTTTCGTGAAACACGGTTACCACATCTTTTTAATTTCCCTAATTATTATGTGTGTGTGTGTGTGTGTGTGAATTGCAGTAATTGTGCCTAAGTGCTGTATTTGAAAGTAGTGTTGTGCTTCGTTGAACCTATATACGAAGGGTTTGATTTAATGAAAAGTTCTTTTTTAGACAAGATATGAAAGTGATGTTTTGAAAAGTGGTTTTCAAACCCTTTCACTCGCATAGGAATTGATACCTTTTGATACTTCCATTTTTATTCTGTATTCGGCTTGACTTGGATTTTATAGGAGATTCAAAGCAAAAACAAATATCTTCAAAAGTGTCGGACCTCTTATGGGCATGAAAGCCATCGAAGTGATCCGAGCACCACAAACCACAATTTACTATATTAAGACCTTAAATCCGGATAACCGTTTTAAGGTCCCTCTGATTTACATTTACAAAAGACTTGCAAGCTGTATATACAGTTTAAATTTGTCCATCGTGGGAATCGGATCTAGATCCATATGATTAATCGTAGATCCCATGATTCCTAGGCTCACACAATATCATCAAAAAGCTTGCACGACGGATATATAGAAATAAAATGCAAATTATAATCTAGACGTTGCAAAACAAAGTATTCATTAGTTAAATCCTTGCATGCGCGTAGCCAAGATTCCCGTTCCCTCTAGATGCAGATCTAGGGTCGTGTAGTTGCTTAATATTTACAAAACTAGAAAGAAAACTAGATTTAAATAAATCTTAACCATTCTAGCTCAACGGTTCCAGTTTTACAACTTTTGAACCGGTTAAAAGTTAGATATAGCTAGATTTAGATAAATCTAGTCAACCACCTTTACATTAGAACAAGTTTACATCATATGAACAGTTAAAACTGATATTTAATCATATTGAATAAATAATATATATATATATATACTAATTATATATATATTAAAGCTGGAAAGAGCCACGGATTCACAATCCAGGCGTGACTAATCAATAAAAATATATATATGCTTATATATATATTGAAGCTGAAAAAGACCACGGATTAAAAATCCAGGTCAAATATATATATATATATATATATATATATATATATATATTAAAGCGAGAAAAGCCACAGATTTACAATACATGCTGAAATAGCACTTATAAATATATATATATATATATATATACATAAATTAAAGTAGTAAAAAACTTCAGATCTGAAAAAATCTCACAGTGTACAATGAGTAAGGCTTTAAACCGTTTTTGAAGCTTGAAACTCCATTTTCTTCTGTTAAAACTTGATATCTTAATACATATACGTATACAAGTGTTTAGAAAGAACAATATTGAAGTTTAGAACACTGTAGGTAGGGTTCAGAGCTGAAACGGGCGAAATTTCCTCTCTTTTCTTCTTTTTTCTCACATTTTTTGGCTCATGGGGGGTCTTATTTATAGACCCGATCAGCCGCGGGTCTACCTGCGGCTGTTTCTGGTGGTTCACGCTATCTCGAAGTACGTGCACTCTGACCAACGCGCAGTCTGCTTGAACCTTCATAACTTTCAATCCGGAAATCCGATAGAGGCGTTCTATACCTCTCCGGAAAGCATTTTTCGAGAGCTAAACAATGACATGGGATTTGACCTTTTCCTAATCCGGGAAGACGGGTCCATGACCAAATCTTCTAGTCTTCGCAGTCCGTCCGTTGAGCTGTCTTGTGTTATTTTCACTCGGGATTGACATTATGGTTCTGCATAAACTTCATGACAGTGATTTAACTTGATTTGATGTTGAGTTGGCCAAATGACCGTTTTTCCCTTCCGGGGTTTATCTCCAGGGTTGCCGGTGTAAGACCCCGAATTTTATGAAATAAAAGTATTCAATTTTTCTTATAATTATCGTTCTATTCAGTAAATGGTTAAATTAATAAAATGTTAAAGTCAAAGGTGATATGTGCAAATTTTACAAAGTAAGCAAGTTGTCATAAATATTCGTTGTCGTGGAATATTCGTTTGGTCAGGGAATATTCTTTTTGTCAGGGAATATTCGTACGACAGCGCAATCATTGATGGACCCCACAACGGAATAGCTGTCAGATATAGAAAGCGACAGAAATAATCTTTTTATAAAAATAATGGCAAAAATTTACCGTTAAATTATTGAAATAATCGGTGATAAAAGTACAGTAATACGCGTTGTTCCACCGGTGATAAAAGTACAGTAATACGCGTTGTTCCACAGTGGTACGCGGTATTGCACATTATCTCTGATTATTGATGCTTACGTAAGAAGTCACTCAGTTTCATTGCCACCGTAGTTGCTACATAGTATCTCATATTATTGATTCAATTATTATCACAGTATCATCTGCATAATATTTTATATTATTAAATCAATAATTTACACGACACAGTTATTCATATTATTATTTGCATTATTGACAATGTCTAAAAAGTTTTGTCAAGAAAAGGGTTAGGTTATCTAATTGCACGCCAATAAGGAGAAATCCTTATCGTAAAGCCCCCTCTTTTCTGGGAACGATCTGGTTGTCAATATTGTGAATCTATACTATAAATTGTGAATAATTATTGAAGGATTAAAAAGTTTTAATTAATTATGTGATGAATAACATAACTATTAGAAGAAGTTGCCGACACTCGAATGAAATAATGGTGATATGTGGCATTTTGTAAGTTTGGGACTCATCGGTCATCATCTAAGAGTCACTTTCGCTAATAGTACTTGCCTTTACCAGAAATCAAACCACTTGTCTTTTCATATTACAGGCGTCAAACCACTTACCTTTTCACATTACAGGCGTCAAACCACTTACCTTTTCGCATTACAGGCGTCAAACCACTTACCTTTTCACACTACAGGCGTCAAGCCACTTGCCTCTTCACATTTCAAAGGCCAAGCTAGAATTCTTCTATAAATAGAAGCTCACTTCTTTGTTCTTTCTCACCAATTCACAAAAGCTATAGAGAGAAAACTATAGAGGGAGAAACTATAGAGAGAGAATAAGAGAGAAAGAAGAAGAGTATTCTGCTACTACACTATTGTAGTATCCAATCTCCTACTAAGGTAATTGATGTAATTTTATACTCATAAAGGATATTATTTTTCTCGTAAAGGATGTTATTTTCGTTCAATACTCGTAAGGGTTGTTATTCTATTTTTTATTAAGTTGTGAGAATAACATGTCTACCCGAATTACCGAATGCCTGATGAATAATCCTTCGTATTCATTCTTTATTAATATGTGGGAATAACATGTCTACACAAACTATCGCATGGCTGGTGAATAACCCTTCATATTCATTCTTTATTAAAGTTGTGGAAATGATCTATCTGCGCGGATTACCGCATGACGGGTGAAAATCCATTTGCAGTTTCGTATATTATTTCATTTCATATTCCTAAATCTAAACTTACTATGGTAAGTATTGCTTCTATAATTCCTAAAATGATTAGAAATTACTTAAGGTTTTCGCTTCATCTAATATCATTTCACTGGAATATTGGTCTGAACTTTCTTATTAAATTTTAATCTTTTCATGTCGGGGTACTATTCATCCGGGGTACTATTCATTCGGGGTACTATTCATGCCGGAGTACTATTCACGACGAAATTTAGTTTCTTTTCTTTGTCCAAATTATCTTTTATAAAAATTATTCTTGAAGTTGAATCCATATTTTTATCTTCATGTTGATAATTTGGACATTATTGAACTCTTGATAAATTGAATTATAAATCTCTAATATTTGTCCTTGATCTCACTTGATTTATTCTTTATATCATTGTCATAATCCTCAGACTTAAATTGTAGTTAAAGTTATCTTTGGTCCGTAGTGCAAAGATGAACTGTTGATTGATGAATATCTTTGGCCTTTGTGGCAAAGATGAAATGTTGATTGGTATAATCATGACAATTGATTTTACAGTTATATGTCTTTGGCCAGTAGTGCAAAGATGGACTATTATTTGACATGATCATAACCATTGACATTACAGTTGAATATCTTTGGCCCGTAGTGCAAAGATAGACAATTGATTGGTATGATCATGACCATTGTTGTTACGTTTGAAGGTCTTTGGTGTAGGGTGTAAAGACGATATGATTATTAAGTGTCTTTAGCCTTTGTGGCAAGGACATTGAGTGAAAGATCTATTAATCCTTTGTGGTAAGGAAAAACTGTTGATTTATATGATTATGAACATGAATTGTGAATTAATATAACCATGGTCTTTGATGTTACAGGTAAAGACATGTGATGAAAATTCTCTTCGTCTTGGGTGCAAAGAAGAATTAATCAACATAATTATGATCATGAACTATTGTGGGCAGGAACTGTTGATTGATGTTACAGGGATAGAATATTGTTGGAGGACTTTTAATATGGAGAAGATAATAAACATTATGGTCTATTTGACTCTTCTAATGGATTGTTCGTTCCGCTGCAGTAGTTGATCTAAAACTTGTTGTCTATTATATTCTGTTAGATTTTCACTGTTGAAGACTAAGGACAATTCAGTTTTTATCATCTAAGTCATGATATTCTTTACTGGGCTATTCATGCTCACCCTTTTGCTTCACAATTCCTTTCAGGTAATAAGAGTGTAGCTGGGTCGAGCGGGGATAACAGGGGAATAAAGCGATGGTCTATAACTGTTGAAGTTTCTCATAAAATAGTATGAAAATAATTCTATTGAGGACTTAAAATGTGTGTGTCGTATTTTATACGTGATTTAATAATTGATTTTGGTGAACAACAATAGGGTGATAAAAACCCGACTTTGAAAGGGTGTGTTGCCACTATCATACAAGATGTTTAACCACATACAAATTGGTGTTATCATAAGACATGGTTGTACGCATCCACTTGCTAACTATATCTATGAACACTACCTATATAATCTTGGAGTATGGTTGGAATATAATCCTCAGTTTGAGACAATGAAGATAATTATATGGGAAAAAAATACCCACCATTGGAATGTACAGGATAGTAATCTTCTCGTTCTTCTTTGGGGTCTATTGGGTCAACCAAGGTTAATTCTCAAGTTCTATGATATCTATTATAACTTAGAAGCCTGGCCGCCCATGTACGAAGGTTTCCTTGAGCATTTTTCTAAGATTTTAATTTCTAAAACAGTTATTGAATGTACCTTCATGTAAAATGTTATTGGTTTGGAGTGTGAGTACTATTGTTATAATATTTGTATTGAAACTCACAGTTTATATGTGGTCGTATTTTGCACGACAAAGTAATAATTGTAAATAGGAAGTTTGTATTTGGATTTTGTAGTGTGTATTTTGGCGACTCAGAATGAATTGTGTAGACCTTTTTTGGGGGCGTCACACCACTACTTAGTCATTCCAACACAAAACCATTTTGGGAGTAACTTTTGGCTTATATGAAAATTCTGCATCAACACCAAATTACAATAAGTAGTAAAATTCTGCATTAACACTAAATTAAAATAAGAAATCAATTAGGAAAAAGCAGAACCAGACACAATTTTATAGCAGTAAATAAACTAATGAAACACGAGTTCGAAAGAATACAAAAAGTTAAAATGAAATTTTGAGAAAGATTATTAATAAAATAAAAATAAAAATTTTCTGCAAATAACTAATGAAACTAGAGAGTGAGAAGGGAAAACTATAATAATTAATTAAGAAAATTGTACCTCTTATACATTGGCAATGACTATCGAGCAGAGAGAGAGAGATTTCAATGTTCGTACGGGAAAGAAAGATGAAATAACATAAGACCCTCTTCAAAAAAAACCCAAATTGCAAAGAGACTTAAATGGGTCACATAAAACCTAAAAATCATCCAAGGTCAAAACCCAGAACGAGTAGATGGATAATAGTTAAGGGTTTACCGAATCGAAGTCGAAATCTGGGCGTAGATGTTTATTATTGGTCTCTGTGTTGCTTGATTCGATTTTTTCGAGCTTGTTGCTTGATTCTTGGTTTTGTTTTGGTCAGAAATAGGGGGATGTTCAGAGATTGGGTTTTGTTTTGGACTAAACAACTTCGATTTGTTTTGGAGAGATCGAACAGAGGTTGGTTTCATTTTTGATTTGGAGAGAACAGAGGATTTGTTTCGGAGAGAACAGCAGCATTGATTTGATTTGTTTTGGAAATTTAGAAAAATCGATTTTCAAATTGGAGCCAAAAATCGGATACCTTATATAGGTAGTGCTACTTAAGCCGTAATGCTACTTAAGAGTATTGCTCTTGATCCGGCTCGTGTGTGTGTATATATATATATATATAGATTTTCATACTAGTAACATTTTTTTCTTTAATGTCAATAATAATAATAATAATAATAATAATAATAATAATAATAATAATAATAATAATAATAATAATGATGATGATGATGATGTCCAATAGATTGGTTTGATCCTGACCCTCTTTTGCATTCTTTTTTTAGGAAATTAATATTTCCACAATACTTTTAGATATTTTTCACATGAAATGTATTGTTATATATGTATAGCGACGGTGAAAATCGTCGCTCTAAGATTTATAGCGACGATTTTCATGTGAAAATATCATTTTCTATTGTGAATTTATTAGTTACTTTTTTGGAATTTGATTTTTATTATACTCTTCAAATGTTCACACTGCATAATACTAGTGTTTTGCCCAAACTCCAGCTACGACAATTGCCATAGCTGACTATAAACTAGATGTGCCCTGAAGATAGAAAATGATGTATTCAAATTGGATAATATCTCCGGGGTCCATAAAAGAGGGGCCGAATCAAAAGTTTTGACAAATTTTATCTTAAATTTTGGCTTGATTGATGGTCTTGAATGGGCTGGATTGATAACTTTGATTCAAATCTACATTGAATTTAGCAAGAAATTCGGTGAATAAATAAATATAATTTAGTTCATAAAAAGAGTCTTATTTACAAAAGTAAATAAATAAATAAATAAAATTTGTTTTATAAAATAAATCCACTTCTTAGTGGTACTACCATAAAATAAGCTATATTCTCAAGATTACCATGATAATTTTATTATCCTTCCATATTATAAATGTTCCATATTATAAAACACAGAAATTTATTTGTCAAATATTTTTATTCTGATTTTTTTAATAATATTAATATAAAATGACATAATATTTTCAAATTTGCATCCTAGTTTTATTATCTTGCCACCAATATTAAACTAACAATGTTTTAAGGATAAACATTGAGCTTGTCGTATGGAAGCAGATTTTTACATATTTTATATAAATTTGAATATCTCTTCTTAAAAATTGGGTTGAACATTTGATATTGGACCTCACTACCATACTGATAAAGAAAGCTTGGGCGTGTGAATATTTGTAAAATAAGACTTTTTTATATATGAAAAGTAGCCACTATTATTGGTGTTCAACTTCAAGGCCATAACTGAATCATGCACGCATTGGGTGAACCATGCACGCATTGGGTCAGTTCCAAATTTGCATTTCAACTAATAATGTCAACCTGAAAGGACTTTTTGATTGAATTCACATGATCCATTTTGATTTTAAAGTTCAAGAACATCAAAATCAGAAAGAAAAAAAAAGGAAAAAAAGGAAAAAAAAAAAAAAAAAAAAAAAAAGCGTTACAAAATGGACAACTTTTTTGTCTCAAAATATATCATTTTTCTTGGTGTGAATAGCAAAACCATAAAATCACTTCTTATAACGAGCTAGTAAGAAAACAGATAACTATTATTCTTTGTTGCGAACTAATATTTCCACACAAAAAAATTAATATTTCCACATAATCTCTCTCACATGAATAGTGAGTGGGTCCCACTTTCATGTGAGAGATTCATGTGAAAATATTATTTTAACACTTGAAATATCAATTTCCTTCTTTGTTGCATACATTTTCAGGCCTGCAAGAACGAAAAGAGAACTTGCAGCTGGATTCAACTCCGGACTCCGGAGGAACATTCAATGCTAAAAATCCGGAATGTCATGTAAACAAAGTTCATAAAAGAGAAAACAGTTGGGGGAATTTAATTAGGATTGCCCTCCGCATGGTGGTACATGTCAGATGATGATTGGTTAGGATTATATACCGGCATGTCAACCAAAATAAAACTATAGGCTTGCCGGCTCAAATGGGAAAATTAAGGCTTTATTGAGGGTTGGCAAGATATGGCTGGAGTACTTAACCATATCCTCCTACTGCTTGTGCAGCCTTCATAATGGCAACTGTAAATAACTTTTTACCTGTGACAACTAGTATTCATGCCAAGAAAAATCAGTTCAAATATCCACTTGAATCATGACATTAATTTGATCAACCAGCCGACATCTCTTTTTCTTTTTTGTTCACATAAATTAATAAAGGGTCCTCTTAACATGTGCCCTAAGGGTCCATGCTAAGCGTACAGTTCAAGAGAATATTCTTTTGAACTGTGTGCATATTTTATTGATTTCTGCATTTGCATCAAGTTCAAGGGAATATACACACAATTCAAGGGAATATTTCCTTTAACTGTGTGCTTAACATGTGCCCTAAGGGCACATGTTAAGAAATTCCATTAATAAATTAATATATGAAATTAACACGAGGGGGGATGCGATTATGAAATGCAATTAAACAAGGGGTCCTCTTAACATGTGTCTTAAGGGCACATGCTAAGCACACAGTTCAAGAGAATATTTTCTTGAACTGTGTGCATATTCCCTTGATTTCTGTATTTGCACCAAGTTCAAGGGAATATGCACACAATTCAAAGGAATATTCCCTTGAACTGTATGCTTAGCATGTGCCCTAAGGGCACATGTTAAGAAATTCCATTAATTAAACAATGTGATAAGCATAATGCAGAACCCCATGTCACATTTGTAGTTAGTGGGAGGAAGGTCATTTTATATAGGATAAAGTGGAGCTGGCAATATAATTGATCTCCACTCAATAGAACAAAATGAAAAGCAAGGTTCACAAATTCTCTCATTCCTTAATTTTCTGCGATGCCTTTACAGAAAGATCACATGCATTTTCAATATTAATTCTAGTTCAGTGATATCTTGGTAGGACTCTGATGATAGTCATCTAGAAGATTAAAATATATGATCTAGATATATCATGACAACATGAGTCAACACATGGTTTGATATATCTAGATATAGCTAGGGGTTTTAAAAAAATAAAAAATAAAATAAACATGAAAAAAAACCCTACTATAAATTGAGCATATGGTCATTTGCAGCTTATACAACAAGTCTGGTGTTTGTTTTTGCTTTGAAGTCAATTAAAAATCATGGGTCTCCTCCTTATTATGGCAATAGTTTTAAGCATATTCTGCAAGGAAGTGAGTCTAGTCCATTGTGACATTGGCACAGCCAGTTCTTACACTCCCCCTTATACACGTAAGTACAAAAAATTAGTCTTCATACATATGCCCCATGCATAATTCGTCCAATTTTACTTGTCCCCTTCTCTTACAAATGTCCCAAAACATTGCCCTTCTAGTTCATCCATCAGTTAATAAATAGGGGACTGGTTAGCATGAAGTGAACTTCATCATAAGTTCACTTCATGCCCAATATAATGCTGACACACAGCTGGAGAGATAACCCTCTCGCATGTGTGTCAGTACTGTACGTATTGGGCATGAAGTTTACTTACCATGAAGTTCACTTCATGTTAACCGGATTCAATAAATAATGTTTTTTACAAAAACATTATTTGCTTACTTGAAATGGTCGAGGGAGTATATATAAAAGCAGCAAAATTAAACCATAAAACGTACGAGGCCATACAATGAAGCAAACTAATGATTTTTGTGTGTTTGTGCATGCAGCTACTAAGTGCAGTGGGAACAGACAAGACCAATTCCCTCCGGGAAATCTGTTTGTTCAAGTGAGTGAAGGACTGTGGGATAATGGGGCAGCGTGCGGTAGGCGTTATAGGCTCCGGTGTATAAGTGGAAATAACAGGCCATGCAAAGGTGGTGTTGTTGATGTTAAAGTAGTCGACTTTTGCACCAAGAGGCCATGCCCTTCGACTATCGTTATGTCAACCGATGCATTTTCACAGATCTCTAATTCTCCTACAGAGAAAATCAACGTCGAATATATCCAGTACGTAATAACAAATCTGACTATCTATTTTCTTAGGCTATGTTTGTTTGCAAGAATTATACTTGAGATAAAATTATTAATTCCAATTGTTTTGTTTGTTTTTAAATTTGAGCTTGAGACTATTAGAGTATCTCCAACAGGCCGGAGAAGTACAAATCCTAGACTAAATATAGTCTACAACTCAAATTTCACTCCAGTACTAAGACTAAATATAGTCTATGAGATTTTTCGGTGAACCAAAGAGACTATATCAAGAAACTAGAATTTGGAGGACTATAATTTTAAATATATTTAAATGGGAGTGTGGAAGAATGATTGGTGAACAATAATTCATTAAATATAATATAATTTTTTAATATTATAGTCTATGGGATAGTCTATCCGCTGAAATGATTGAAAGACTATCACATGGATTGATGTCATAAGGACTAAATCTACCTTGTTAGAGATACTCTTAGTCCTGGGATTATAAAATAGCTTAAGATGAGAGATTATTTAATACCATGTTCTACCTGGTATTATAATCCCTACCATTTGGGATTAAAATTACTAGACAAAATTAACCTTAATCTTATTTTAAAATGACCATCATATCCTACAATCTCCGTTATTAATAACCGACAACTTAAAACTTACTGGTACAAAGACTACACTACAATTTAGACTCCGCCTAACCCCCCCCCCCCCCCCCCCCCCCGCCCCCCGCCCCCCGCCCCCCGCCCCCGCCCCCGCCCCCGCCCCCACAAGGTACAGGGCCTGCCCCACTTATTATTCATGTGAGGAGGAAATCGTGGAACCATCAAATTTATTTATGCAAATATCAATTCCCTCTTCTTATTATTTGAAGCTAAAATAATTAACAGACTTCTGTTTATTTTCTTATTCTTTGAAGCTAAAATAATTAACGGAATTCTGTTTATTATCAACTCTGCAGGATTTAAAATGAAGCATGCTAAATGTAACCTATAGCTCGAGGTGTGTAAGGTTCAGAAGAAATGTAGACGCAATTTGAAGAAGCAGAAAGTAAATTAATTACTGATTTTTTACTTCTAAATCTTTTGTACTTTAATCATCTACTTGTATGAAGTACTCCGTAATAATGGAAGATTGAGGGATTTTTGGCTACCATCTCTGTTTCTATTTCCTTACAGAAACATTTTATAAAATAATTAATGTCATCGTCATTACATATAACAATTTATGAGCAACTGAATTGACAAGCGAGGGTGAGCCATTGTGCAAAATTATCCGCTTTCTGCTGGGGATGTTCCTGAATTACCCACAAAAATAAAATCATATTTATTTGAAGGAAATAAAAATGGTACTCACTTCGTTCCTTAATATAAGTCGTTTTAGAATTGTGCACAAATATTAATGAAATGATTGTAAAGCATTAAATATAATATCAATTGTCTATATTGCTCTTGTATTGGAAAAAGAATGTGTTATTTATTGGACAGATAATAGTGAGAGAACCAAAATTATATTTAGTACTTGGGGTAATATTGGAAATTAAGTATACTTGAAATTCTCAAACGACTTATATTAAAGAACAAAAATATTTTTCTAAAACAACTTATATTAAGGAACGGAGGGAGTATAACATTAAGCACTTACGCACATGATGTTAAAAAGCTCCAATATTGTATATTTAAGTTGTTGCAGTTAAAAATCTGGTAGTTGGACTTTGGATTGTGTCGGCTGGTCCACCTCTAAGTGTGCACCGATCGTCTCGTCCCTTTTGTTGGCGATGCGCTACTGTCCTTAATTGGTTGGGTCGTGCTTCCGGCACTGTTACTCTAAAAAAAATTAGAGTGGTTTATTGTTTTACATACGGTCCAAGGAGATCAAGAAACAAAAAGGACTAACACAATATATGAGTAGAGTTCTATTTCACAAGAATTATTGTCTAACTTAATGTCTCTATTTCATAATAAGTTTAACTTTTGAAAGTCAGACCTTATTAGCATTGTCAATGGCCAAAATCTCAATTTACTAAATAATGAGATTAATTTTGAAAGTAAGCCCTCATTTTTCCAGGATATGAACACAAATTACTAGAAATCTTGTACATGCTCTATTCATCCATGCATGGCCATTATATTCTACAACTTGAATATATTTGCAGCAACTATAATTTATTCAAGAGATAATACCAAAAGACTGTATTGATGTAATTCACTTTCTTATTCCAGGTTAAAAATAGCTAAAAATTCCCACCTTTTATCAGGATCAGAGTTATTTGATCTCGGTTTACATTTTAATAGGAACCTTATTCCTTTTTATTTCTCGTCGTGTGGGTAAAAATTGCTCCATCTTTCCAAAAATTAAAACCTTTTTTGTTGTTTTTTCCAACAGTAAAGTTTGCAGACATCATATATTACACACTTAAATGTGATTTTTTTAAATTAAACTTAATAAAAGACTACAAGTTAGTTTCAGGCAAAAAATTATTTAGACAAATTACCTTAATATTCACTAGAAAAAAATATCAACAAAAAAGTAAGATTTGTTTTCCATAAAAGGTCTAAATCTTGGTGGAAACTTCAAATCAGAGTTATCAGATACTCTCATATGACCTAGCGAACTGCGTATTAATACTTGTGTACCCAAACAATATACCCTTATGTACCAATATTTAGAGTATCAAAAAATTTCATAGTTGTTTAATTATAATTGAACAAATATTAATATTATAACTTATTATTCGATACTTAAACATTACATTTGTACAGAAATATTTTTAAAACAATCAACTTATTGATTCAACTAAAAATCTTCTATAAAATTTAGGTTTATTATTACATTTGAATTCTAAGAAAATCCCTAACTAAAAGACCTTATGTAGAGATACTCTAGCGTATGTAACGTATTGCGTACTTATATTCGTATCTCGTACCGAAACGTATCACGTTTTAGGTAACACGACTTCAAACTAACATAAGAATACAAGTTCCAGTTTACATGCATAAATATACTATTATATATATATACTAGTTGTACTATCCGTGTCTCCGGCACTACGTACGAAGGGGAAGGGGAAGGGGGAGGAGAGATTGACAGCGCTAGAGAATGGAGGAGGCAGAGGACAAGCTCGGGAGGAGGAAGAACGGAGGAGGATCTGAGAGTGAGAGAGAGCAATTTTTTTCCCTTTGAAGTTAAAGATGATATAATGAACGGTGATATTTATCCCAAATTTTGAACGGTCCTGATTGTTTATTAGGGTGAGAGGAAAATTCAAAATCAGTTGTGTTTTGTAAATTAAATATATTGTATATATATATATATATTTATATAATACAAATTTCAGCTAATTATATTATCAGGTAGTTCTCAAAGCTGATTTTCCTGCTCTTCTCTGAGTGGTTAACCGAATGGATGCTCTTGGCCATAGAATGTGGAATAGTAATTCTAAAGTGACTCAAAAGTTATGGTAGGAGATTGAAAGGAATAATCTAAATATATCTCCAAACCTTCTCAACCATAAAAAATCATTACCCTTTTTTAAAATGACATCATTTGAGTGGATTAAGGTTTACATATCGTTTAATAGTTCGTCCTACTCACTTCAATAACAATGAATATGCATGATCATCTCTTACTTCATAAAATGATGTCACACACACACACACACACACACACACACACACACATATATATATATATATATATATATATATATATATAGGGTCAGTCTCTCCAGCGAACCATAAAGAGCGAACTAAAAACGAATTGGCTATAGCGACGGTTTTTTCCGTCGCTATAACATAAAAAGCCAGTTTTTTATGTTATAGCGACAAAAAAAACCGTCGCTATAGCCGGTTCGTCATTAGTTCGCTCCCTATGGTTCGCTAGAGAGACGGACCCTATATATATATATATATATATATATATATATATATATATATATATATATGCGCATATATATAAAACAGTCAGCAACTTTATCATGCATTATATATCTTAGAGTGACAGGTTAATTGTTATAAAGAATTAATTAATAGAAAATGGAGATGGTTGCCACATGTGCCCTGATAGGGACATTGACAGCCTTCATCCTCACATAACTAGATACAAAAACTACATGTTAAAATTTTGAATAAAATATTTCTTTCGGTGGCTGTCTATAAAGTTAATATTGTACATATGTTAGAATTTTTTTTATAGAAAAAAGAAAAACAGAAACCACATATTATATATGAGGACTGATACATAGTCAACATTGTAAGGATATGATTATCCTTACAACACATATTATGATCTACGGATCGAACGATAAGGAACGGTAAGCAGAATCTCCAATCCGCAATTTAATATGGGGAATTCAGCAGTTTAATATTACGGATTGAATGATGTCCAAAATATCCCTCCAAATTCAATATTTTTTTTAGTTTTTCGGACTCTGCAGTATTATCCATTTCTCTAATTATCAAAAACCCAGATGACAGAGCTAACAAGTTGGCAAGAAATTCAAAGCCTAGATGACAAAGCTAACAATTTGGCAATATAATCAAAAGTATATACAAAATCAACCAATCCGGTAAGAAAATCAATGAGAAACATACAAGGGAGATACACAGAGAGAGAACAATTGTTTTTATATATAAATTAAATAGTGTATATTGAAATGCCTTATATATAGGATTACTTTTAAAATAAATAGTGTTTTAGCCATTTAATGAATCCCTAAACTTGTCACTTGAACAAGTGATAAGGAATTATCTATAGCGGGATAATGCATGTCCACAAGTATGAATTGAATTCTTCTTATATGTCTCATTTATATTTACTTATTTGCAGCCACAAGCTCATTTGGCAGAGCCATCTATTAGTACTTATTTGCATACTTTCATATTCTTAGTGCTGATATAACTTTTATGATATAAACATTGTAAGATTTTCACTTCACTTTTTCTGCATAGCAAGTGAAACTACCTCAGATTTAACACTTTCCACAATAATTAATAACAACAGTTATCTTAAACGCGTTTTTTTAGCACGAAAATATCACACAACGAAAATGACAGCAAGATAAGGGGGAATTTTTTATTTTTTTAAGGGATATGAATTCTAGTGTCACACTAGATAAGTTATCTACACACTCGTGCAAAACCACGTAGTTTAAAATAATGAGTAACTTATTAATAATATGAAGATATTTAATAAATGCAAAGTCAAATGCACATATTTACAACAGTTCTTTTACACTGATAGGGAATTCCGATCGATCTAGTGACCGGTCCAATTTTTTTTTTTTGCTTTGACTCCCAAAAAATGTGTAGTATTTTTTTCTAACTGTAATTTTTACAGAATCCAATAATTTTGGTGTAATTTAGATGCATATAAAAATCAGTGTTGCACAGGAGTCCAAGCAAAAAAAAATTAGATCGATCACTAGACCGGTCGGAATTTCCGGTCCCCCTAGGATAATTGTATTTACAAATGTATCTCTCATTAATTTAAACTATGTGATTTTGCATGTTTGTGTAGATAACTTATCCTCCATCCTTCTATGCCAACACCTCCTAGAACTTCAAATCAAAAGTAGCCAAAACTTTCTTTTTTATTTTTAAAAATTTTAAACTGAACTAGAATGCATTATTTAGAAAAAAAATTAAAAAAGCAAGATAAATTCATGATGAACAAGTGTCAAAGGATGCCAGTGATGACGCAATCAAAGAAAACAAAATAGAGATGTCAGAAGAGGAGGATGCATTCTCATCTGGCCATTCTAAACTGGGGCTTAATATGTATCCACATCAGTATGTGGGTTGGCAATGGCTGGAACTGACAAGGAGAGTAACAAAGATTTAATTTAGAGCAGAAGCACCTTAAAAAAACTGACAAGAATGGTTTACACAAACGTACCTTCTGTCCAAATTTATGTTGCTATCATAACTCAAAATCGTAGAGAAAATAGACTGCAAACCTCTGTTAATGAAGACCGCCTGAGTCATACACTAATTTAGTTGTTATATATATGTATGTCTTTGGTAGAAACTTAAAATTTTAAGTGTCCTATTCCTATGTCATAAGCAATTACAAAATTTAATACTTACATATTCATCATTTTCTGTTATCCTTCTCTTGTTTTCTATTTAATTAGTTTCTCATCCTACATAAGGAGCAAAAAGGAAAGAAATTAATCAATGATCACATCATTCCTAATGTTACATTATAAAATTAAATAATGTATGTCAATAAAACTTTAACCGAGTTCTCACCTAAAAATTGAAAACTTTATTTGCATTAGAGCCCAAAAAGTACATACCGATATGTTATTTTCCATCCAATTTCACATGAAATATAAAATTAGCGTCCATAGATCACACTAATGAAAGTGTAATCAAGGAATATTGACAGCCATGATGAGTGAGAGTAGATTGAAAAACTTTCATCAATAGAAAGCTAGATTGCAATTCGATTATAATAATGTTAATAAGTAAAATGTAATAGCCTAATAGATAGTCAATAAAACGAAACCAGGCTCTTTTTTCTTTTTTTTTTTGCTATATTCGACTGAAATTTAACATTGTTGCCTTTGGCAAGAATGAATCCCAAGACCTCATGCACCCAAAGTCTTATGAGTAGTTTTTTTACCATTGAATCATGAGAGGCTTGGTACGAAATGAGGATTTTTAACATAGGCTAATGAGAAAATTAGGGGTTGTGAAGAGGAAAAAAGTTACTACACTTACAAATATATCTTCTTTGTGGCATTTCAACAAACATCTAATGTGCAACATCCTATATCATCTCTACATATCCAACATCCAAAAAGTTCATGCTTCTTTCTGCAATTTTCCTGAGAGACAACATAGGAAATCAATCTATAACAATTAAAAATATTCTGCAATCTGAAATTATATTTTAAACAAACTTGGCATTGGAAATGGATGAGAAAGTTGATGAAACCGAATAGTTCAAACACTAACATATCCAACTGATGAAGATACAACCCATACTTTTTGAAACGGAAGAACATATCAATTAGTTGAATGATATTGAAGACAAAAGAGCGAGAAGATGAAGGGGAAACGGAAGAGTCATACATACATTTGAGGAGTGTAGATTGATTGTTGTCCACAGTATATATTTATCTGACCGGGTGAGAGGATGATTATATACACATTGACCATCACCATAATTAACAGTTCCTTAATCAACATTCCCAATACTTATTTTCTCTCAAAAACATAAACGCAAAAGCAAAACTATAAACATGCACTTACAATTCTTAAATAACATGAATCAAAAAAGAGTTGTACTTGCTATTTTCAAGCAAAACTTCCCATCCTAAAAAATGTGATAAGAAAATGATTAAAATTGAGATCATTCAAATGCTTGGAAGCTACTTATTCAGAAACAAAGTCAAAAAATTGCAAAGAATCAATTTTGAACCAAGATTCTAAAGAAAAATAAAAATGTATTAAAATAATGATCGTAAATGGTTTAAAGAGGAGAATTTTTTTTAACAAATGAATCTAAATTGTGGATCGTCAACATAAATCCTTTTTTTGGCATTTCACCAAACATGTAATGTTTACTATTCTAAACAGTCAACTCAAGGTCAAATTGGACTAACAAAAAATAGGATTTGGGGAGGGTAAAAGAATTACTTCCATGGAATGTCTACTGAGAAATTAATAGGTAATAATTATCAAACAACACAAATTGCAATGAATAAAGGGAAAATCGCAATAAAATCATATCAAGCTCTTCAATCAGGACTTTTATCAAGCAGTTACTGAGCAGCAGCTTCTCAGTTCTTCAGCTCAGCACAATTACAAATTATATGGTATATTCGATGGATTTAATTGATGAGAAGAAAAGTCGGTACCTATACAGAAATTGTGGATTGGAGAAAGGTAGAATCACTATTTGGGAGAGAAAATAGAGGATGATGCTCAAAGCCAACGATTTGGAACAACTGGGTTTGAACGGATCGCGTGACTTTTTCAAACGATGCCATAGATTATGAAACATCGCCGATGGAGAAAACCAAAATTTCTCTTGACACCGCAAAGGAGGAGGTTGATTGAGAGATCGACACCAGTAAGGAGGAGGTGGGTTTTGTTGTTGTGTTGATGCGGGAATTCAGATTAACGATCGGATAGACAGTATAATACCAATGAATAAAGCGCATTTTTGTGAGTATTTTAATGAGGAAGGTGAAGAGAGAGTATGGAACCGCTTTGACAGAGGTTACAGAGAAATTAGAAGCGGAAGAGGAAGAGGAGGAAAGTGGAAGAGGAGATGAAAATCTGAATAGACTCAACGATTAATTTTGCAAGCCAACTAAGTTACCAACCGAGACAACTCAGTGAATTTTTCAATTGGAATGATCACTTTACGTGTTTTTATATATAGGTATTGATGTGGGAGGATTAGAATCATTGATCATTATAGTAAAATTAAATAAAACAATGAATAGAAAGAAAAGAAAATAACTAAGAAATATTTTTATAGTTCTGATTAACTTTTACTGACCACTTAAATATAGGCGGTTTTTTATCTCGTAACTTTTGAGCTTAGCTCCTATTTAATTTTCCCAACTGATTGATTATGTCATTGCCACTAGAAAATCAGAAAAGAAAGATAATAAAATGATCAAAACAAACAATCTCCAATAACTTTTGTGAGCCCTAGTTGCTCATCCAATGAACCCATTGTGAGATTAATTTTTGCATAGATATAGTACTCACTCCGTCCAATACAGCTCTTTCTTTAGAGTTTGCGGCACAATTTTTAGGACATTCCAAAATCATATTTAGGTATTATATATTTTAATGTATACAAATGTTATATATTTAATTATATTTTAAATATATACTATTCAAATATACTTTTGACACGTCTAGAAATCTGTGCACAACACTCTAAAAAAAAGGAGTTGCTAATAATGTGGAGCGGAGGGAGTATAAAATTTGCATCAAAACATAATCCTTTAGGAATCTTGAACACAATTTTCTGAATCCATATGAACATGTTACAATAAAAAAAAGGGAATCACTGCACAGGTTTACAAACGTTGTAAGATATTTTTACAAAGTAATTTAGCAAGTAAATTTTTATAGAGTAATTTAAAAAATAAATTGGAAATTGAAAGCATGAAATTTACTATAGCTTTTGATAGAATACATCCAATAGGCTATTGAGTTTGAGCATACCAGTGTTTGGCCTCTCAAGCTCTGTAAGTAATTGGAGAAAACGCTTTAATACAAGATGGCAGGAAGTGAGGCCTTAGGTTTGGCATCATACCATATGGGGATTTGTGTAGTACTTGAGACTGGACACAAATCGAAGCAGGCTAAAATTAGAGGAAATGAAATTCTGTTACCTCTAGAATTCAGCATAATACACTTTAAGTCATGAAGAGATCCCAGGCCAAACTTAGCAAGACTAAGTAAAGAGCAGCCAACAGTAAGAAAACTGCAACTTGCATTCCAATAAACACCTGTGCATTATCACAAATAATTAGCCAAGAAAGAAATGGATATAATGCAATACCAATGTATCAAAAGTTGTATACAGATGAATACCCATAGAATGCGGTTCTCATGGGAAGTCTGGAATCCTTAATAGGGCCAATATCAAGATCCAAAGCAAGAGCATTTATTGGCGAAGATGAGCATTAAAATACAAAACAAAGTCAATATCGAAATGTTCAATGCAATGCATGTTAACCTTGACACAAGCTAGATGGTATTGCACATGTATCTTAGTCCAAGAAAAATGTAACTGAAGTTCATGAATTCCAGTTTGGAGGCCTTCATTCAAAAAGAACAAATAAAATTATGTAACTCTAAACCATCTTGTTTGTTGCCTAACACTCTTCCTTACTTGTAGAAAAGATTTTGAAAACTGAATATTACTAGAAGAGGGAAAGTAAAGACTAGACCTAAGTAACTATGTAAGTAAGAGATTCCACCGCTTGCAGAAACTTTCTTTCAGCTGACCACCATGACGGCATGAACATGATAATGCACTGGTCAAGATTTTTTGTAAGCTTTAGAACTCAATGAACCAAATTTCATCTTTCAAAACAACCCCAGAAGGTTATGTTATGAAGAAATGGATTAGTAAATATATATGGAGCTCTAGCTGCCATCTTGTGTGTTACCCTCACTTGATTTTAGAGCTATGTTATAGCACTCGAATCGAGTGTCCGGTTGGATGCAGTAGTTTGAAGTGTCCGACATGGGTACTCCCAATTTTGTCAATTTTTTACACTAAAATTAAGTGTCCAGTACCCACACCCTTGTCCGAGTGTCGAGTGTCAGACACGGGTACTTTAGGGAAAGTGAAGAATTTGTGTTACATAGTGTTAAGAGTAAAAAACGAATAAAAGTACACTACAATACAATATACAATATGAAAATTCTGAAAGGAAAGATCTTGGCATCCTTAGACTTACCAAGACCTCTATATGTTATATGAAGCACAATCTCAAAAAGAAAAGGCTTAGACCCAATCCTCCACCACAATTAATCCCAAAAAAATGTCCACAACCTCTAGCAACTGAGTAATAATTAACAAATCACCACTCCTTTCTTTTTCTATCGTTATACTTCTATTTCTAGATTGAGATAGAGCAATATCCTACATTCCTACTCCCTCCTTCCAAAATTGAGAGTCCAACTTTCATTTTCAGGATGTTTAGAAACTAGAGTCCACATTCCTAATAAATGCACCAAATCACATTATATTTAAGTGTTTTTAATCTTAACCATTTATTACACTAAAGCAAATTTCCTGAAAAAGTTTGACTTCCTAGGTGGACTCTTATTTGGACAGAGGGAGTACAATGTAAGATTTCTCAATCACATGTTAGCAGTAGTTGAAGAAGTGTCAGGTCAAGGATTGAAAATTATGTATGTCAAGTTACAAACTAATGTCTTTGTCTTCCTTGTGGTTAGTAAGATTCCCTTCCTTGTAGGAGTTGGTACTTCTTACCTGATAATTGCTTTTAGGATATAATTTGGTTGCACAATTACATAACTGAAAGAGTTCAAATAACGGTTTGAACTAGAACATAAATGATAATGGAATTGTTTTATATATATAAATGCTGCCGTCATACCTTAACTGTACAACAGACTATTAGATTAGGTCAAAGGTAGCAGCTTTTCATACTACAAGAGGATGCTCCAGAAAAGATGCTACAGCTTAATCACCAGGTTTATGTATCGATGACAAAAACTGATCAGCATCAATGCTAATACCGTATTTCAGCAGTATTTGTTGCACCTTGAAAGCTGCAGTTTCAACAGGATTCTGAACCCATTTTTTCTCGTAGCCAAGAACGCGTGCCTGGTAAGTAACATCGTTTGGAACTATACCATGTTTGACCATCATATTAACCAACTGGCACGCATCATCAACACTGCCTACACTACAAAATCCATGTATAAGTGTGTTATACAACATCAGATCTGGAACCAAACCTATACCAAGCATCTTATTAAAAAGAGCATTAGCTTCCTCCATACGATGTGCCCTACAGTACCCATTGAAGGGAACTGCACGTCACAACATCAGGCTTCATATGGTGCTGACTCATGTAAAACCCCCTTCTCATGAGCTCATCTAGCATATCTTTAGCTTCAGTCACAAATCCCCGAAGGATAAGACTGTGAATGATAGTATTATAAGTCACAACATCAGGAGATATGCCAGCTAATTTCATCATATCTAAGATAGCAAAAGCTTTATGTAAGTTGAACTTCTTTCCATACCCATTAATTAAGGTGTTGTACACAGTAATATCAGGTGCCAAACCCACCTTTATCATATTGTTAAATAAATGTTCTGCTGTATCCACATCTCCAGACTTGCAATAACCATCAATCATAATGGTGTAGGTAGTAACAGATGCTTTAATTCCCCTCTTCAACATCTTCCCCCAAAAGATAAGGGCATTATTGACATCCACCACTTTGCAGTTTCTTCCGATGATAGTGGAGTGACTGCAACAATCAGGAAGCAAGCCCAACCCTATCATCTCTTGGAAAATGTTAGACGCTGCAGCCATGTTACCATCTGTACACAATTTTGAAATGAAGCTGTTGTAGATGTAAATATTAGGGGGAAGACTAAATATCTTCAAAATATCAATTGCTTTATTGGAATCACCCATTTTGCAGAACCCATCAATCAGACAACTAACAGATACCGAATCAGGGGTGATACCCATCTGGCCCATTTTGAATAATAAAGAGGCCACCTCCTTTAAAAGACTAATTTTATAGAGGGAATTAATCAAAATAGTGTATGCAACTACGTCGGGATTAATCCCATAGTTTTTCATTTTTATCAGCATCTTCCAATGACATTCAAGATTGCCTTCTCTACGGTAATTGTGTATAAATAAGCTAAAAATTGAAGTATCAGCGCACAGTCCCTGGCTTTGAATCTCTTCCAGAAAATCCCATGCCAGTTCAATCTGTTTCGATTGTAATAATGCTCTAATAAGTGAATTGCAAACCCCTAAAGATGGAAAGAAATTATAATGCTTCATTTGACAAGTTAATTTCAGAGCCATATTTGTCATATTTTCCTTAACATAGCAGTCAACAAGCATGCTATATGCAGTTCCCAAAGTGTTTCTCTCAGTATGGGTTTCATGAAGGGCTTCCAACAACAAATGACACTGATCTTCTCCGTCGCTTTCCCTCACGTGGTAAAAGATTAGATCCATTGATGATTCATATTCCCTGCAATTAAAATATGTATCATTACACAAATTGAACGGATATTATGCTTTGATCCTGTGCACTCCGACCACCTGAAAAAGAACAGAGCAAGAGCAGCATCCTTGCTTTCTTCGTACAGATCAATCAAAATCCGTATTATGCTATGTTGATCTAAATCAATCTCGCTGTAACTATTATTTTCATAGCCTAAATTCCAACCGCGCATATCTGCATCCTCAGCTTTCAGATGAAATCCATACATGGAATAATTCTTGTCATTTACAAACTGAAATACATTATTCCCACGAAGACCAAGAGATGTCTTATCATGTGATTCTGTAGATTCAGCTGAAATGCATGTGTCACTTGGGAGAACATCCTGACCATGTTCATTATCATCCACACCAACACAATCATCACAGAAAGAGACCTGATTGTCCTTGAAATATGAGAAAGGTAGTTCTAATAAGGCATGAGACGAAAAAATCTTAAATGGTTTAATCTTCCTATCAAATATCAGCTTGGATCCAGAACAACAAGTTTTGATAACTGAAATCAATGCCTTCATGAAAAGTAATCAGGATACTCGCAGGAATAGATGTTGTACACCCAAAAAATTGAAAAATTGCCAGTGTTAAAAGGGAGAAATATATCTGAGCATATGAAATGGGCCTCGGCACATATAATGTAGAAATTTGCTCAAATTATAAAATAAAAAAGTTAGAGCACATTGAGACAGCGGCTCTATACTTCACAAACTGCTGGCAAGTACTATTCTGGAAACAAAAACAAAATCACAAGGTATTTCAACGTCTTTTGCTTCACTAAAGCAATCATGTTGTCATTTTGCCTAAAGAAATCCCCAAACAGGAAATAGTTACTTCTAGATAGAAAAATAAGAACAAAGTTGTAGTAAATTACTTTAAGCCTTAATATACAATAAAAGGTAACATGGGTTATCAATATACTTGTATCTTTGAGGCCCAAACATACATAAATTTAGGCATTCTACAAACTCCATTTAAAATTAAAGAAAAATGACTAATGGAGTAATGATATGGAAGAGAGAAGTATACCTCTGACAATGGAAGGAACCTTGATATGCTCCCCATCGCTTCTGCTGCTGAGAAAAGCAACATTTTTCATGGGACCTTCGTTATCAATACTTCTTATGGGTCAAGAAAAAAACAGCATTTCAAAAGCAGATTATACAGAAGAAAGATTCTTTTCTGCCCAAATAGATGAAAAAATCAAATTGGCCACAGCAAAAAAATTAAAAAAAAAACAAATTGGGAACTGTTGTGGATTTGGCTGCGCTACCAAATCATTTAGGGGTTTACCAGTGGTGCTAATGGACCCAAGAAAGCTGGGTTTTTTGTGGGGTTTTGCTGTTGTCAATCACAATTAGCAAGAGGTGTGTTTAGGAATTGGAGGCGTTGAAACCAGCTGTAGTAGCTCTTGACAAATGGGCGAGTAGAGGGCTCATGCACAATGTCTATACGGTTAAAATGTTATGTTCAATATTTATTTTTTTGTTAAAAAAATAATAATAATAACCATACCTATGTAAAGAGTATTTAAAATAATAAAAAAAAAATCAAATTTTTTATATGATCAAGTGATATCAAACGACTCAATCTCACAATTTTTTGCTAGGGAGTGTTGCATAAATTTTAAGACGTTGTCAAGTCATATTTAGAATTATATTTTATATTTATATATTTTTGATATGTTTAAGAAAATAATTATATCACACATTTTAAATATATTTTTGACACATCTTTAAAATTCCATTAAAACTCCCAATACATACGAGATTAGTACTCAAACGCATCCATTAAAAAAGTTAAACCTTTATAACATATTTACAAGTAAAAACAAAATAAAAATTCTGTTGTTATTCCATTGTTTATTATTTTGTGGGAATAATGTGTCTACGCGGACTACCGCATGCCTGGTGAATAACCATTTATATTCAGTTGTTATTAAATTGTGAAAATAATCTGTCTGAGCGGACTACCGCCAGACGGATGAAAATCCAATTGCAGTTTCGGATATTGTTTCATTTCAGATTCCTAACTCTAAACTTACTACGGTAAGTATTGCTTTTAGAATTCCTGAAATGATCAGAAATTCCTTGAGTTTTGCGCTTCATCTAATATTATTTCACTGGAATATTGGTCTGAACTTTCTTGTGAATTTTTTATCTTTTCATGTCGAGTTACTATTCACGAGTTACTATTCCTGATAAAAAAAAATCTTCCAAATCATCTTTGATTGGATACAGGTTTTGATCTTCATTCTTAAACTCTGGATAAATTCTCTAATATTTGTCTTTTATCTCACTGGATCCGTTATTCGTATTATTTTTCATCATCCTCAGTTCTAAATGGTGATATAACTGAATATCTTTGGCCTGTAGTGCAAGGATGAATGATTACCTGATTAATATCTTTGGCCCGTAGTGCAAAGATGGACAGGTGTTGAGATGAATATGACCAACTGATGATACAAATGAATATTTTTGGCCCGTAATGCAAAGATGAATATTTGATTCGAGATGTATATTGATTGATGTTACAGGGATAAAATATTGATGATAGACTTTTAAATCAAAGAAGATAGTATACATCATTCTCTACTTAACTCTTCTAATGAATTATTATTTCCGCTGCGAATATTTATCTAAAATTTGTTGTCCATAATATTCTATCTGATTTATTGAAGGCTAACGATAATTTATTTTTTATTATTTTAGTCATAATATTCTTTACTGAGCTAGTTGAACTCACCCTTTTCTTCCATTGTTCTATTCAGGAAATGAGAATATCGCGGGTACTAGTCGGAGAATGAAGTGATGGTCCAAGTTAGAACTGTAGAAGTCCTCACTATTTTTTTTAAAATAGTGTGATAATAAATGTAATGAAGACTTAGTTTGAATGTTTATATTTTCTACATGTCTGTATTGACACTCACAGTTGCGTGATCGTAATTTGCACGACCTTATGTTATAAAAGATTGTATTTGAGTTCTGTACAATGTATTTGGCGACTCAGAATGGGTTGGTATTGAACCTATTTTGGGGGTGTCACAAAAATAGCGAGGACTACTACTGCTCTTAACTCTGCTCATCACTCTGCTCCCCGACTAGTCCCTACAATATTATCATTTCCTGAAGAGGACAATAGATAAAAAGGGTGAGCTCAACTAGCCAAGTAAAGAATATTATGACTAAGATAATGAAAAATAATTTATCGTTAGTATTCAACAAATCAGATAAAATATTATGGACAACAAGTTTTAGATCAACAACTGCAGCGAAAATAACAATATATCAGAAGAGTAAAGTAGAAAATAATGTCTACTATCTTCTATGATTTGAAAGTCCATAATCAATATTTTATCCCTGTCAATCAATATATATTTCAAATCAGATATTCATTTTCGCACTACGGGCCAAAAAATTTCATCTGTATCACCAGTTGTCATGTTCATCTCAACACCTGTCATCTTCGCACTACGGACCAAAGATTTTCATCAGAAAATCATTCATCTTTGCACTACAGGCTAAAGATATTCATCAAATAATCATCTTTCTTTGCACTACAGGCCAAAAATATTCTTTTGTATCATCATTTAGGACTGAAGATAATGAAAAATATTTTTAAAGAACAAATTCAGCGAGATAAATGACAAAAATTAAGAATTCATAAATCAGTCTATCTAAGTTCAAAAATATTTTATAATAATACTTTGTGGAGCAAAATTCAAGAATAAAGCTCAAAACTTGGATCCAATCAAATATAGAACTCATAATAGCCAACTTGAACAAATAGAAGAAAATTTAGTTTTTCCGTGAATAGTACCGTATACGTGAATAGTAACTCCGACGGAAAAAATAAGAATTTTATAATAAAATCCATGTTAATATTTTGGTATAATGATATTAAAAAGAATAACATCATTTACGAAAGAAAATAGCATCCCTTACCTCAAAAAAACAGTACTTCTGACTAGAATTCAGGTATAATGCTAAAGGAAACTTGCACTGAATAGTAACACTAAAAGTATCTAAATACTCACAAAAATACGTTCGATATTATAGAGAGAGAAAACTTCTGATCTGGTGTAATTTTTAAATTCTAATTCAGCACCCTATTTATAAAAAAATGCTTAGAACGCCAAAGCAGAAAATTTAATAAAATATTAATATTTTTTAAAAAAAATTCTACGCACACCACATCACTATCATCAGCACACACAAGTGGGTCCCACCCACATTAAAAATATTTTTTATTAAAAAAATATTTTAACCCCAAAAATCAATTATTCCGGAACTTCAATAATTCATGAAAAATAGCCCTTTTATCAGAAAAATTCAAAACTTATGTCGTCCTCATAGGAAATTTAATTCTCTACAACTTTGCAGAAGAAAATTTTTCCAAATTCCAAACAAACAATGGCCGAAATCCACAAACGGATGATTTTCCACACCAAAATACTGATAAAAACACCCCAACACTAATTCCTTCTTTTATATCCACAAAATAAATATTTTCTTATCATATAAATTAATAATTAATTATTCACAAATAATATTATAGAACTACAATATTGACAACCAGGTCGTTCGCAGGAAAGAGGGGGCTTTCCGATAAGGATTTCTCCTTACTGGCGCGCAATTAGATTAACCTAACCCCTTTCCTCGACAGAACTTCTTTAGACATTGCCAATAATGCTATCTAATAATATTATTCAAATAATATGAATTATTGATCGGATAATAGGAAATACTGTGCAGCATCAATTATTGAATTAACAATAATATAAAAATACTGTGCAATACCGTGTGCTACTGTGCAACAACGCGTATTATATAATTTTATCCACCGGGTATTCCAACAGTGTTAATGGTAACAACACCGCCGTTATTTTTAGAAAACTCATTCGTGTCGTTTTCTTCATCCGACAGTTTTCCGTTATGGGGCCCATAAATAGCTGCGCCGTCGTATGAATATTTTCCGACAGCAAGAATATTCCACGACCAAATGAATATTTCCCGACAACAATGAATATTTTATAACCACTTACTTATTTAAAAATATTTGTGCATTTTACCCATAACTTACCACATTAATCAAATCAACCCCTTATTATTCAAAATAATATATAGAGGAAATTCAATTTTTATTCATAAAAGTTGGGGTCTTACAACCTCCCCTCCTTATGAAATTTCGTCCTCGAAATTGACGTGCGTACCTGGTATGTCGAAAAGGTGAGGATACCTCGCTTTCATTTTCGATTCCAACTCCGAGGTCCTTTCCTCAATTGCATGGTTTCTCCACAAAACTTTAACTTGAGGTATAATTTTCGAGCGTAGGACATGCTCCTTCCTATCCAAGATCTTGACAGGTACCTCCTCGTACGTTAAATCTTCAGCTATCTCGTCCGATTTTAACTCAATAATGTGGTTCGGATCTTTCACATATTTACGTAACACGGATATGTGAAACATGTTATGAACACGAGACATGCTTGGAGGTAATGCGAGTCTATAGGCCACATTTCCTACTTGGTCAAGAATCTCAAATGGACCAATGAATCGTGGATTGAGCTTTCCTCTCTTGCCAAACCTCGTAACTCCCTTCCACGGAGCAACAAGTAACAACACATGGTCCCCAACATTAAATTCCACGTCCTTTCGATGAAGATCCACATAACTCTTTTGTCGATCCTGTGCCGTTTGTATACGTTGTCGGATCATTTGGATATTTCCCGTAGTCATACGAACCAACTCTGGTCCCAACAATGTTGCCTCACCTACCTCGTCCCAACACACTGGAGAATGACACTTTCTCCCATACAATGCCTCGAATGGAGCCACGCCTATACTTGCCTGATAACTGTTGTTATAAGAGAATTTCACCAACGGTAGGTACTTATCCCAACTCCCTTTGAAGTCTAGAACACAGAGTCTCAATAGATCTTCAAGAGTTTGAATAGTCCTTTCCAATTGCCCGTCCGTTTGAGGATGATATGCCGAACTAAACCGTAAATTCGTGCCCATAGCTTTCTGTAAGCTAACCCAAAATCGTGAAGTGAATCTTGGGTCACGATGCTAAACTATGGATACTGGCATGCCATGCAACCTCACAATCTCATTTACGTACATACGAGCAAGACGTTCAAGGAAATAAGTCTCCCGTATCGGCAAGAAATGAGCAGACTTGGTTAATCTATCAACAATAACCCAAATCGCATCAATGCCTTGAGAAACCTTGGGAAGACCCGTAACGAAATCCATGGTAATGTGTTTCCATTTTCATTTTGGAATCTCAAGTGGTTGTAATGGACCCTTCAGCACTTGATGCTCCGCCTTTACACGTTGACAAGTTAAACACCTTGAAATAAACTCCGCGATCTCTCTCTTCATATTGTTCCACCAAAATGTATGTTGAAGATCACGATACATTTTGGTACTCCCAGGATGGATTGCAAACGGTGTGTTGTGTGCCTCCATCATGATTCTATGCTTCAAGTCAGAATCGTTAGGAACACAAAGTCTGGAGTTGACTCGAAGTATTCCCTCTTCATCGATTCTTTCCTCTGGAACCGCACCTTCTTGCACCTTCTTGCACCTTCTTCATCATCTTTATCAACTTCGGATCTGTAGCTTGAGCAGCTTTAACTTTATTAATCAAAGCTGGTTCTACGCGTATACTTGACATCATTGCACTCGTTCCCGCATATGATCTTCTACTCAACGCGTCAGCTACCACGTTCGCTTTTCTAGGATGGTATTGGATGGTATGATCGTAATCTTTCAACAGCTCCAGCCAACGTCGTTGCCGCATGTTGAGTTCCTTCTGAGTGAAGAAATATTTAAGGCTCTTATGATCCGTATAAATCTCCATTTTCTCCCCGTACAGATAGTGTCTCCAAATCTTCAACGCGAAAACGACTGCTGCCAACTCTAGATCATGAGTAGGATAATTCCTCTTATAATCCTTGAGTTGTCGCGAGGCATAGGCTATGACTTTCCCATGTTGCATGAGAACACATCCTAACCCTTTGCCCGAAGTATCGCTGTAGATAACAAATCCATCCGAATCAGATGGTATTGTCAGAACAGGTAGGGGTGCTCATCGGTAAAAAACAGAACCGGTACCAAAAAACCGAACCGGTACCGAACCAAAAATATCGAAAAATTAAGAACCGGTATCGGTACAGAAAAATCGATTTCGGTACCGGTTCAGTTCAAAATCGGTTTCGGTTTTTTCGGTTCGGTTTTTGGTTATACCACATTAATTAAATAATTTTTTTAATATATAAACATTTTTTAATTCCTCTGATTGATGTATCCATAGCTTTCCGTCTCTTCCTTTTTCTTTTTCTTCCATTCTATTGTTGTGAATGACATATGATCAAATGTGCAGGGGCCTGAAATCTATAACCGATGGAGAGGTATGCTGCTTTATGATATCATGCAAGAACTCAACCAACATTGACTCAGTCATTGAATGGCTTGTTAAGCATTCCAAATCAAAGAACTAAGGAACAAAGCTTATTTCTTGTTGCTTGGGGATTAGTAATTGTCTAAAATTTCTTAAAGTAATTTTTGGGATTACTAGGTTGTCATGTGTCTTACTGCTTCTTTCTTCTAAGCTGCTGTGTATTCATTGTACATTAAGTTATTATTTCCTGAATGAGAAAGGAGTTTTGTTGGGTAATATGAAGAATCTTCAAGTATTATAAGAGAGACATTATCACCATTCACCAAACCACATTCTTCCATCAGTATTATAACAAGCTTATAATCTGTTGGAAACTCACAACCCCCAAACAGGCAAACACCGCTAGGACTCAAGATCTCCAAATGAAGTAAGAATGTTTTTTTCGGTTTTTTTCAGTTTTTCGGTATTTATTGAATTCAAAATTATCATTACCGCTACCGGTACCAAAAAGTATAAAAAAACCAAAAAACCAAAATCGAAAAAAATCGGTACCGCCGGTACCGGTTTCAATCGGTTCGGTAAAAAACTGAAAAAATCAAATTTTTTGAGCACCCCTAAGAACAGGTGCCGAAATGAGCCTCCTCTTGAGCTCTTGGAAGCTCTTCTCTCATTCCTCGCTCCATATGAACTTTGTATCTTTCCGAGTCAGTTGAGTTAATGGAGTAGTGATTCGAGAAAATCCTTCCATAAATCTCCGATAATAACCAGCTAAGCCCAGAAAGCTACGTATTTCGGTCACCGACTTTGGTTGCTCCCAACTTTGTATTGCTTCAATCTTCGCCGGGTCAACAGATACTCCATGTTTTGATACCACGTGCCCAAGGAATGCTACTTTCTCAAGCCAGAACTTGCATTTCTTCAGCTTGGCATATAACTTGTTTTCACGAAGCCTTTGAAGTACTAGCTTCAAGTGGTGCTCATGATCTTCACGGCTTTTGGAATAAATGAGGATGTCATCAATAAAGACAACAACAAATTGATCCAAATGCTCCTTGAATACACGGTTCATCATATCCATGAAAGCAGCAAGAGCATTAGTCAATCCAAAAGACATGACTAGGAATTCATAATGCCCGTACAGAGTTTTGAAGGCAGTCTTCGGAATATCTTCAGTTTTAATCTTCAGCTGATGATATCCAGAACGAATATCGGTCTTTGAAAAGAATTGTACACCTTGCAACTGGTCGAACAGGTCATCAATGCGAGGTAGCGGATACCTATTCTTGATGGTGACGTGGTTCAACTCCCGATAGTCAATACAAAGTCGCATACTCCCGTCTTTCTTCCTTACGAATAAAACAGGAGCACCCCAAGGAGACCTACTAGGACGAATAAAATCGATGTCCAACAACTCCTATAATTAGACCTTTAACTCCTGGAGTTCCATAGGAGCCATTCGATATGAGGTTTTAAAAATGGGTTTTGTACCGGACTCAAGGTCAATAAAGAATTCAACTTCACATTCTGGGGGTAGACCGAAAAGTTCTTTGAAAAATACATCAGGAAACTCATTAACAACAAAAATATCATGCAAATCTGACGTATTCTGGTTTAGATCAAAGACATGAGCTAAGAAAGCTTGACATCCATTTTTCAATAAACGAATAGCTTTATGACTTGAAATGACATTGATTAATTTTAGTGGTTTGGTGGTTTGGATTCACACAATAGGTTGATTAGGAATATGAAAACTAACAACCTAACGAGAACAATCAATTTTGACATGATAAGTGGTTAACCAGTCAATTTCTAAAATCACGTCAAATGCAAGTATTTTCAAAGTTATAAGATCAACAGGTAGGGTGATGGTACCAATATGAATTAAGTAAGATTTGTAAACTGTGGATGTAACGAAAGTTTCACCCAACAGAGTTTCAACAGAGAAGTCAAAGTCTAACTTCTCAGGAGTCAATTTCAAACGTTGAGCATAAGCAGGTGAAATAAAAGAATGGGTAGCACCGGTATCTAACAAGGTTTAAACTTCGCAAGAGTTTATGATAAGCTTACTCGTAATCACCTCGTGCGGGTTCCTCGCGTTTTGGGCTATCAAGACAAACGCTCTTCCAGGAACCACTAACTTTGACTTGTCCGAAACCGCCTTTGGAATCACCACCCCCGCTGGACTTGATTTTGCTACAGGACACTCTCGAGCTATATGACCTTCCTTTCCACAGTTATAACACACGTTGAATTGTTGTGGGCAGTTTGGACTGATGTGTCCCTCTTGCCCGCATTTATAGCATACGACCGGTGGTCGTTCTCCTCCCCTAGAAACAGTTGATGCTGGTGCTGATGTCGACGTCTTCACGTTCTCATTGTTGTACCTTCTCTTCTTGAAATCTCCCCCCGATTCGCTTTTTCTACTATCATGGCTACGATTACCACCGGAGTGGTTACCGCTTTTGTCATACTTTCATGCCCGCTGGTTGTCATTGCTCCGATGATTGCTGCCATCGATACGACCCTGATTGTGGTCCCTCGGTTGAACAGACTCATTATCTCATTCTAATAACTGAGCCCTGTTTACTACATCTGAATATAGAGAAAATTTGTGAGAAATGAGGTATTAACGTATTTCGGGTTTCAAACCTCTCAGAAACATCCGCGTCATACGTTCCTCATTCTCTACCAAATGAGGTGTAAACCTGGATAACTCCGCAAACTTAGCTTCGTACTGGGAAACAGTCATGTTGTTATGTTCCAGTCTGATAAACTCTACCTCCTTCATATGGCAAATACTTTCAGGAAAGTACTTGTCATTGAACAGTTTCTAGAACGCTTCCCAAGACATCTTGAGTGCGGCAGTCTGGGTACGCTTCACAGATTTCCACCAGTAATATGCCTCTCTATGGAACATAAAGGCGGCGAATGGAACCTTCTGTTCCTCCGTGCATCCCAAGACATCAAATATCTTGGTAATTTGCTTAACCCACGTCTCCGCCTTGATCGGATCTGGCTTTCCCAAAAACTTTGGTGGTCCCAATTCTTTGAACTGCTTGGCAGTGACAATCCGCATGTTGTTATTATTTTCACCTGTATTTTGTGCACGAGTCTCCCTCGTCTGGTTTTGCATGAACTGTAAAAAGCTTCTAAGCATCTCCTCGTTCATCGTCTGTTCGGTAGTGTTGTTTACAGGAGGAATATTGTCTTCCTGTTGCACGTTCTCCTGGTTGGTGATCAAAGGTGTCTCCACGGTCTCACTCACTCCACTGTTAACATTCTCAGCTGCCATTCTCAAATACTGCCATAAAACAAGGGTTAATTAAATAAATTAACATATCAATATGCTTCGACTGACCAATTAAATACCAAATAAGCTGAGGTAGGACACACTAGCGAAGGATTTACTCGTCTCTCCCCTCCTAGTTCTATTCCCCGATCTCCGCCAGAGATCATATTCCCAAACTCTGATACCAACTGTGACGCCCCCAGAATAGGTCCATTCAACCCAACTCATTCTGAGTCGCCAAATACATGGTACAGAAACCAAATACAATCTTTTATAACACAAAGTCGTGAAAAATACGACCAGACACTGTGAGTGTCAATACAACATCTAGAAAATATAAATATTCAACTAAGTCTTTATTACAATTATTATCACACTATTTTATTAAAATAGTGAGGACTACTCTTAACTCTGCCCATCACTCTGCTCCCCGACTAGTCCCTGCAATATTATCATTTCCTGAAGAGGACAATAGATAAAAAGGGTGAGCTCAACTAGCACAGTAAAGAATATTATGACTAAGATAATGAAAAATAATTTATCATTAGTCTTCAACAAATAAGATAAAATATTATGGACAACAAGTTTTAGATCAACAACTGCAGCGAAAATAACAATATATCAGAAGAGTAAAGTAGAAAATAATGTCTACTATCTTCTATGATTTGAAAGTCCATAATTAATATTTTATCCTTGTCAATCAATATATATTTCAAATCAGATATTCATCTTCGCACTACGGGCCAAAGATTTTCATCTGTATCACCAGTGGTCATGTTCATCTCAACACCTGTTATCTTCACACTACGGGCCAAAGATTTTCATCAGGTAATCATTCATCTTTGCATTACAGGCCAAATATATTCATCAAATAATCATCTATCTTTTCACTACAGGCCAAAGATATTGTAATACCCAAGAATTTCCTAATATTATTAAATGAATATATTAATGGAAATGAGAATTTATTAAAATATAAATGATTTTGTGTTATGAGAATGATTAATTTAATTCAATTAAATTGAATAATTATAATAATTGAGAAATTGATGGAGTTTGCGATAAACTCATTGATAGCCTTGTGTGGCACAGTGACGTAATATGAGAATGATTATATTAATTTAAGCAAACAGTTAATCTATATTAATTGTAGAATATTAATTAATTGTTGTGAAATATTAACTGTGATTGATTAATAATATGTGATTATTATTATTGCAAGA
This sequence comes from Panax stipuleanatus, assembly GCA_020205555.1. NCBI lineage: Eukaryota > Viridiplantae > Streptophyta > Magnoliopsida > Apiales > Araliaceae > Panax > Panax stipuleanatus. The sequence continues at coordinate 21,668,562 of CM035125.1, forward strand.
AATATAATAGTAATAATAATAAAACACTTGGTTATAAATATGCTGGGAATTATATTTGTTAATGTGATAATTAATCCTATGATTATTAATTAGGTGTTATTAATAATCGATGAGGAATGGATTAATTAATATTATTGCTAATTAATCAATAAGATGAATAATTTATTTATTTGACATTATGAATAATAAAATAAATAAGTAAGTTATGAATAAAATGAGGTTGTATTAATTGTTACATGCACGCATGCGAATTAAATGTATAAGGTACGATAGCTACCTATATGTTGTATGAAGTAGTGCAATGTGGTTATACAATTATACGTAAACTATATAGTAAAGATATTGAATTGAGAAAGCTACATGATAATGCTTAGGTGACAATTGTGTATGAGTATACATTAAAATAATATGTTATGGATATATTATAATCAATTATTGATTGTACAATTTAATAATAAATGTGATAGTATCCGATTAAATTATACCGGTGTAATAAAATGTACATGGATTATATGTGTGTAAATTACATTTACTACATTGTATGAATTACATAGTAGTATTATTGGGATTACATTGTAATTTTAATTGTAATCTAAATATACAGTATGTATATATATGAGCTAACCTAAGTGTATAATATATGTTATAACATTGCATTGTACAAATTGATAGAGTGTTGAGAGTGATATTTCCTTGTCCCATATTAATAAACACAAACCTTGTACACGTGAAATGCATCATGAAGCTAGCCTACTCTCTTCTCTCAAGCTCAGTATTCTAGCAAATCATGATATGGGGAGTGGGCACAATAGTGTTCTTCAACCACTCTACCAACTCTTCCTTAGCTGATATACAAAGCTTCAATCTATTGGTTCAATTTAATGGACAATTGCATTGTCTGTGTAAGGATTTCTCTATAAATAAAACCCATCTCTTTTATATTTTCAATTGCTGAGATTTGCTAAGTGTTGAAAGGGAGAGCATATACATATATCAGTGATAGCATTCTCTGAGGCTGAGAGAGTTCTTATTAGCAAGTTCGATTTCATTTACAGAGGTATAATCCCTCTTCCTTGCTTATCATTTTCATCCTCTGACAAAAACTCCATTTCTTATTTCTGTCAAAAATCCAAATTCTCGATCATATGAAATTGAAGTATAATTGAATTGTAGAAAGCTTGTGTAGTGTATTGTGGACTTACATACATGTTGGAACTACAATATAGCTCACAAGCTCATCGTTCTTTATTTTCGTTTTCTGTTCTGATATTTCTGTTTCAATTCCTGAATTTAGTTGGAGTTCATGAAATTGGAAATTGATAAATGGTGATTGACTGTTATATAAGCATATATATATATATATATATATATATATATATGTGTGTTAGTAAGTTAAAAAAGTCTAATAGCATCTGGGTTTGTTGAAATCGATGAAATGGGAGATTTTGGGTCGATTTTGGCAGTGTGCAAAAATGTCCCCACGCCGCAGCGCCATTGTCCGCGCCGCAGCGCCACTAGCGCCGCAGCGTCAACTTGATGCTGATGTTGCCGCGCCGCAGCGCCGCAGCGCCAGCTTGCTGCTGTTGTTGCCGCGCTGCAGTGCCGCTGTGCAGGCAAGCCAGAAATAACTATCTTGACTATCTGTTTGTCCAGTCCAAGAGCAGTGAAATTATAATTCATACTAAGTAAATGTAACATGATTTATGGAGTTCCTCTTATGCAATATATGTTTCCATATTTTACTTAACATAAAAAAGAGAACCCATAATTTTGAAAACACAAGCGTTTACATGGACTCTAACATGTTATATTAGGATTCTAGGTTCTGATTTTTCGAGCATGTTTATATAACCTTGAAATGTGTGTCAGACCTATTGACTTATGTATACGGATTTCATGATGTAACACGAACATGTTAGTAAGACTTACTGATAAAATAGAAGCTTTGATGGTGAACCTTAACATGTTATTACAAGATTTGTATTCTAAAAGTTGTGATCATACTTGATAATACTTTTAGACTTGTTAAAGTCTCATTCATGATTGCCTACTATGTTACATGTCGTTAAACCAAGTTTAGCGTAAACGAAACATGTTTTCAAACTAATAACTACGATAGTTACATGAATACTCATATGCATGCCTGAAATGAGTTATATAATCGCCTCATATGTTTAAAATAAACATGATAGCTAAGGTGATATCATATGTTAATGATTGAATCCAATTTTTGACGGTTAACTTATAGGTAATGCTATAACTCGCTAATTTGAATATAATTGCTATTTGTGGTAGTCTCACATGATAGTAATGATGTATGAAGATGATTAACTTAAGAAAAGTAATTCCATAGCTAAAGAAAGCCTACTCGATTAAAAATAACATAATGCTATACAAATGTTATTTGAATTCATAATTTGATTTCATACCGAATGTGTATAAGTATATAATGACGTGTGACTAAGAAATACAATGTGTGTATATTTGAGTAACAAGCTTATGTACCGAATGAGTTAGCTAATGAATATCCTATACTTATAATACACTATAAATAGGATTCGAAAGTGTTGATTTACTTAACGTGGATAAACTACGCTAAAGGCAAGTATCCTAACCGACGCATTTACTTTATGCAAGGAAATCTATGATTGTGCAAGTTTCCTAACTTACGCTCTTTTACTGTACAAGTATTCTATCTTTGTATATTGCGAACTAGTTTCCTACTTAATCGTTTGAATTGAATTAGCATACTGGAACTCTTATTTCATTAAAGCTATTATTCATGTTGAACTTAGTATTGTTCTTGAATATTGTGAAAGTGTCTATGCCATTTGATTCGGTTAGACTTATGCTATCGAAAAGCGACCCAAACTAATTGATTGGTGCAGGATCTTGTATTTGACTGAGAAGAACAACCTTCTTTGAAGGGAATATATAATTGTCGGAGAACCGACGTGCACACTTGAGTATGATTGATTGTTATGCATAACGATGGTGCTTTAGGCTGATCACCTGTTGTACCTGTTTTTGTTGGATTTTCAGTTTATTACTATTAATTCTATTAGAAGTTCATAGTCCTTAGTGACTGCTCAGTATTCAGTTATCTTGAAATCTTGAATTGATTTGTTATTGAATCACATTGATATTATTCTGTCCTTAGCGACTATTATTGAAAACTGTTGATATTCTTGTTATCCTTGAACTATTAAACTTTGTTATACCCTTTCGAGAATTAAGAATTATATCACTTACCCTTGTTGTATATTACTTGCTGGGCAATTTGTGCTCATTCTTGCTTTCCCTAAAACATTTCAGTTAAGGCAGAGCATGGTGAATCTTCAGGCATTGATAAGGGCAAGGGCAAGGCTACCAACTAGCTTGTCTCTTCTATGTTTTTAAATATTTTGATATTGTATTAATGATGTAGTAAGACTGGATTTGATTATGTTTAAACTTAAGTTAGATTGTGTAATAAGTCATTAATTGATATTATTATGTAATCTATTAAGTACTGTAGGTTGCGAGACTTAGTGGAATAATTATAATAAATCATTGTAAATTATTCTAGAATAGATTTTTCGCTGTGATTGTGTGATATTTAGTTATTATTATTGTGATGTATTACCATGAGCACGTGACAAACCGAATTCGAGCGACCCCATGACGGTTCTGGAATTTGGGGGCGTCACAGGTTGGCATCAGAGTTGTAGTTATAAACCTTAGGAACGAGTGTCCTTAGACTATAACTTAGGTGAACTTAGAAGTTGGGAAAGAGATAAAACTCATATAGAGTTTTCCCTATAGCAAGACTTAGCGTGTTATGAAATGTAACTTCATTCTATACAATGAACTTATGTTTTATTTAACATTCTAATGAAGTTGTTATTTGTTTGTCTTGTGTTTGTGATTGCAGGATGACAGACACAGGTGTACTTAGTAGAGTGGCAGAGGAGGAGCCCAGGGATATACATGTAGTATACGAGGCACCTTTAGAGGCTGTGCCAGTACAGGCAGTTGCACAGTCCGAGTCTGACGATGAGGACGAGATTGAGATAGAGTCTGATCTAGAGGACAAGCTGATAGAGGACGAGCCGATGGAGGATGAGCCAGTAGAGGACTCTGATGAGGCTACTGTAAAGGAGCAGATGCTAGGAGAGTATGAGGAGCGAATCCTCGAGTTAGACTGCAGGGTTCAGGAGCTGGAGGCAGAGGCCCAAGAGAGAGAGTTCGAGTTCCAGAAACTGAGGGACGAGGACCACCAGAGAAAGCTGGCCATGCAGGAGTTAGAGGTGGAGATTGCCTACCGTAAGGAGGCAGGGATCCAGATGGGGACTCTGTTTCACAGGTCAGTGGCTAGGAATGTAGATTTGGCAGAGAAGCTAGAAGAGGTTGAGCAGAGGGAGCTGAGTGAGAAGACAGAGAAGGAAGCACTCCGCACTCAGTTGGAATTAGAGGTGATGGATAGGATACAATTCGAGGAGAAGTGGGGGGCTGCCCATGAGAGAGCAGATGACCTGGAAGATGAGGTCAAATGTAAGAAGAGGAAAATGAACAAGATGGGGTACGTGTTCCGTTCGGCATTTGAGAGAGTGCTTGATGGTGTGTACCACTACCCGGCAGAGCAGGGACAGACCCTACACACTATGAGCCGAGAGCTGGTTGCTTATATAGCGCAAATGGAGTACAAGACCGCAGTAGAGCGCGGGATGATGTGATGAGATTCCCTTAGATAGTCTAGTGGTATTCTCTTTATGTATTTTATATACTATTTTGTAATCCCAATCTTTTGTGTAAGATGTGGGATAGTGATGTGAACCCCGAGTTAGCTTTTGTTAGAGGGGTAGTTTGGTAGTAGGTTGGTATATTCCCCGTCTTTTGTGATATTAGGGGATATATGTGATAACATTTATAGCAGTATGCTAGGGAAATTATGTAATGAAACGATTTGGCATATGAATATAAATGGAGTTTATTTCAGAAATGTGTTACAAATTTTTTGTCCTTTAGTATTAAAAGAAATACTTATGTAATATACTTGAATAATAATAAAATGAAAACTTGTGATGCAGATAATGCCGCCCAGACGTAGATTGACTGCACCTGAGGAGTCAGTGAACAATGAGAGGGAACAAGTAGACCCGATCCAGAAACTGGTAGACTTGTTAGGAGAAGCCTTAAGGGGAAGGAACAATGAACCCGTTCGCCCAAACCCTCAGGCTGTGCCAGTAACAACCTTTAAAGACTTTAAGAGTGTAGGACCCCCGGAGTTCGAGGGAACTACCGACCCAATCGTCGCACAAACGTGGATCAAGGAGATCGAAAAAGCTTTCACTATAGCTAGCATAGGCGAAGATCAGAAGACGGTGTTTGCCACGTACATGATGAGGGGAGAAGCGAACTACTGGTGGGAGGCTAATCAACAAAGAGCTGGAGAAGGGATAACAACTTGGGATAAGTTTAAGACGTTGTTCTTCGAGAATTACTTCCCGAAGAGTATGAAGAATAGGATGGAGGTGAAATTCCTAAAGTTAAAACAAGGTGAGATGACGGTGGCGCAGTACGCGGCTAGGTTTAACGAACTAGCGCGATTTGCGGAGCACCAAGTTGGTGATGAGGAGAGAAAGGCTAGACGCTTCGAACAAGGGTTGAAGCCGTGACTGTTCAATAAGGTATCAGTTCTTCAAATTGATTCCTTTGCAACATTACTGGAAAAGGCAATCATTGCGGAAGGTGACAGTGAGGCCTTAAGTCTGTATAACAAAGAGAAGAAAAGAAAGTATGCTGGAGGAGAGAATCGTACTGGAGGAAGCAGCAGTGGAGGAAGTAATTTGGGAAAGAGAAAATGGGAGAACAACAACAACAACAACAAAAACAACAATAATTAATCAGGGAATTTTCGTGGAGGTTTCAAGAAGAGGGCTGAAGGATGCCCAAAGTGTGGAAAGAACCACCAGGGTGAGTGCTGGAAGGGTCGCGACACTTGCTACAACTGCGGACAGGAAGGGCACATCTCGACCAACTGTCCGAAACCAAAGAAGATCCAAGGGTGTTTTGCTTGCGGCTCAACTGAGCACCGTATTAAGGATTGCCCAAAGAAGGGAAGTGGCGGGGGTAGCAATCAGCAAGGAGGCAACAAGCTGATGATCAGCGGGTCGGCACAATCCAACTGCCCAACCGCCAGAACCTTTAACATGACCGTCCAGGAAGCCGTGGCTGCAAAGGACGTGGTGTCAGGTATAATCCCAATCAATGATATAAATGCTTATGTATTATTTGATTCGGGTGCCACCTGTTCTTTTATATCTGAAGAATTTGCTAGTAAACTTAGTACACCCTGAGAACGATTAAAAAATCCTTTGATCATAGAAGTTGCTAATAAAAAAGTGATCCCTGTAGAATACGTTTATCGAGATTGTCGCGCAAACATTAGAGAACATGAACTGAGCGTAGACTTGATTCCTATTAGACTGGGAGAATTTGATGTGATACTGGGAATGGATTGGTTGTATAACTATGCTGCGATAATTGACTGTCAGAACAAATGTGTGAACCTTCAGACTCCGAGTAAGTCTAAGGTAGTGTTTTATGGTAGCTCATCGCTTAAGCAATCATGTTGCGTTACGATGATGTAGGCCAAGAGATTGTTAAGGAAAGGATGTGTTGGTTATTTAGCTTACATCGTTGATACTCGAAAAAAGGGAGTAGAAATTAAGGATATATCTTTAGTGAATGAATTTCAAGATGTATTTCCGGACGATCTGCCTGGTCTTCCGCCAGACAGAGAAATTGAATTCGTAATAGACTTAGCACCGGGAACAGCACCGATCTCAAAAGCTCCATATCGTATGGCGCCAGTAGAAATGAAGGAATTGATGATACAATTGCAAGAGTTGTTGGATAAGGGTTACATTCGACCGAGTGTTTCTCCTTGGGGAGCACCAGTACAATTCGTTATGAAGAAGGACGGATCGATGAGGCTCTGTATCGATTATCGAGAATTGAACAGAGTAACAATCAAGAACCGATATCCGATACCGAGGATAGACGACCTGTTTGATCAACTGAAGGGAGCAAAGTGCTTCTCGAAAATCGACCTACGAACAGGATATCATCAACTGAAAGTGAGGGATGAGGACATACCAAAGACTGCGTTTCGAACCCGTTATGGACACTACGAGTTTTTGGTAATGTCATTCGGATTGACTAATACTCCGGCAGCATTTATGGACTTGATGAACCGAGTTTTCAAGCCATACTTGGATAAATTTGTAGTGGTTTTTATCGACGACATTTTGATCCACTCAAAGATAGAGGAAGAACACGCCGAACATCTGAAGATTGTTTTGGAGGCACTAAGGAAGGAGAAGATGTATGCGAAATTTGCAAAGTGCGAATTTTTGATGAAGAAGGTTCAATTCTTAGGCCACGTGGTGGATAAGAATGGAATCGCTGTAGACCCTGCGAAGGTAGAAGCAGTAAGTAATTGGGAACAACCGAGAACACCGACGGAGGTGAGAAGCTTTTTAGGGTTAGACGGGTACTATCGAAGATTTATCCAAGATTTTTCTAAGATAGCAACCCCGTTTACCAATTTGACTAGAAAGACGGTGAAATTTGTATGGACCGACAAATGTGAAGAGAGTTTTCAGGAACTAAAAAGGAGATTGAGCGAAGCACCTGTGTTATCATTACCAGATGATGCAGGAAATTTTGTGGTGTATAGTGATGCATCGCACAAGGGACTTGGCTGTGTGCTTATGCAGCACGGCAAAGTCATTGCGTATGCATCACGACAATTGAAGGATTACGAAAAATGATACCCTACTCATGACTTAGAGTTAGCGGCAGTAGTTTTTGCGTTAAAGATATGGAGGCATTATCTATATGAAGAGAAATGTGAGATATACACGGACCACAAAAGTCTGAAATATATCTTCACATAGAAGGAGTTGAATATGCGGCAGAGAAGGTGGTTAGAATTAATCAAAGACTATGACTGCGATATTATTTATCACCCGGGAAAGGCAAACGTGGTTGCCGACGCTCTGAGCAGGAAAGGAAGGGAAAAGTTGTTTAATTTAACGACTCAAGAAAAATTGATAAGAGAGATGGAGAAATTGGAGATAGAAGTGAAAGGACCAGAAAAGTCTGGTGAGAAGTTATTTGTAATGGAAGCTCATCCGACGTTGTTGGATAAAGTGAAGGAAGCCCAGGAAAAGGATGAAGAGTGTGAGAAAATCCGAAAGAGGATTACAGAAAATGAGGAAGAGAAATTTTGAATGGATAAAGACAGTATCTTAAGATTCGAAGGAAGAGTGTGGGTACCAGCGATAACCGAGTTAAGGGAAGAGATTTTGCACGAGGCACATAATACGACGTATTCTGTTCATCCGGGAGGCACTAAGATGTACTGAGATTTGAAGCAACATTTTTGGTGGCCTAATTTGAAACGGGAAGTCGCAAAGTGCGTTAGTAGATGTTTGACTTGCCAACGCGTTAAAGCAGAACATCAACGACCGAGTGATTTATTACAACCGTTGGAAATACCAGAGTGGAAATGGGAGCATATTACCATGGACTTCGTGGTAGGACTTCTAGTTACACAAAAAGGTTATGATGCCATTTGGGTTATCGTGGATCGACTAACGAAGACCGCACATTTTCTATCAATCAAGATCCGCTACAGTTTGAATCAGTTAGCGAGCCTATACGTAAAAGAAATTGTCTCACGACATGGAGTGCCGGTGTCAATTGTCTCTGATTGAGATCCGCGCTTCACGTCTAATTTTTGGAAGATTTACAAGAAAGAATGGGAACACAGTTAAGGCTGAGTACTGCTTACCATCCTCAGACCGAAGGACAGAGTGAGCGAACGATACAAACACTGGAGGACATGCTTAGGACTTCCGTGATGGATTTTAAGGGAAACTGGGACGACCACCTACCCTTAGTCTAATTTGCGTATAATAACAGTTACCATGCGAGTATCGGCATGCCACCGTACGAAGCTCTTTACGAAAGAAAGTGCAGAACGCCATTATGTTGGGACGAAGTCGGAGAGCGACGAATACTCGGACCAGAGCTAGTACAACAAACCGCAGACGTGATGACAGTGATAAGGGCCAGACTTGTAGCAGCCTAAGATCGCCAGAAGAAATACGCAGATTTGCATCGGCAGAACCGAAACAATAAAGTCGACAGTTTTGTTTTCTTGAAGGTATCTCCATGGAAGGGAAAAATCCGTTTCGGCAAGAAAGGAAAATTGAGTCCAAGATTCATAGGACCGTTCGAGATATTGAAGCGAGTGGGCGAAGTGGCATATAAAGTTGCGTTACCACCCGAGTTGGAGCACATCCACAACGTGTTCCACATTTCCGTGTTGCGACCGTATAAGGCCGACTACAAGCACGTGATTTCTTACGAGCCCATTCAAGTGGAGAAGAACTTGGCGTATGAAGAAATTCCTGTCCAGATATTAGATAGGAAAGAACAAACTTTGAGAAATAAAGTGATTTCATCTGTAAAAGTACTTTGGCGTAACCACGATGTCGAGGAGGCAACGTGGGAGTTAGAAGATAGGATAATGAGGGATTATCCTCATTTATTTGTGTAACCTTGTAGCAATTCCGGGACGAAATTTTTATAAAGTGGGGAGGATGTAATACCCGAGAATTTCCTAATATTATTAAATGAATATATTAATGGAAATGAGAATTTATTAGAATATAAATGATTTTGTGTTATGAAAAGAATTAATTCAATTCTATTAAATTGAATAATTATAATAATTGAGAAATTGATGGAGTTTGCGATAAACTCATTGATAGCCTTGTGTGGCACAGTGACGTAATACGAGAATGATTATATTAATTTAAGCAAACAGTTAATCTATATTAATTGTAGAATATTAATTAATTGTTGTGGAATATTAACTGTGATTGATTAATAATATGTGATTATTATTATTGCAAGAAATATAATAATAATAATAATAATAATAATAATAATAATAATAATAATAAAACACTTGGTTATAAATATGCTGGGAATTATATTTGTTAATGTGATAATTAATCCTATGATTATTAATTAGTTGTTATTAATAATTGATGAGGAATGGATTAATTAATATTATTGTTAATTAATCAATAAGATGAATAATTTATTTATTTGACATTATGAATAATAAAACAAATAAGTAAGTTATGAATAAAATGAGGTTGTATTAATTGTTACATGCAAGCATGCGAATTAAATGTATAAGGTAAGATAGCTACCTATATGTTGTATGAAGTAGTGCAATGTGGTTATACAATTATACGTAAACTATATAGTAAAGATATTGAATTGAGAAAGCTACATGATAATGCTTAGGCGACAATTGTGTATGAGTATATATTAAAATAATATGTTATGGATATATTATAATCAATTATTGATTGTACAATTTAATAATAAATGTGATAGTATCCGATTAAATTATACCGGTGTAATAAAATGTACATGGATTATATATGTGTAAATTACATTTACTACATTGTATGAATTACATAGTAGTATTATTGGGATTACATTGTAATTTTAATTGTAATCTAAATATACAGTATGTATATATATGAGCTAACCTAAGTGTATAATATATGTTATAACATTGCATTGTACAAATTGATAGAGTGCTGAGAGTGATATTGCCTTGTCCCATATTAATAAACACAAACCTTGTACACGTGAAATGCATCATGAAGCTAGCCTACTCTCTTCTCTCAAGCTCAGTATTCTAGCAAATCATGATATGGGGAGTGGGCACAATAGTGTTCTTCAACCACTCTACCAACTCTTCCTTAGCTGATATACAAAGCTTCAATCTATTGGTTCAATTTAATGGACAATTGCATTATCCGTGTAAGGATTTCTCTATAAATAAAACCCATCTCTTTCATATTTTCAATTGCTGAGATTTGCTAAGTGTTGAAAGGGAGAGCATATACATATATCAGTGATAGCATTCTCTGAGGCTGAGAGAGTTCTTATTAGCAAGTTCGATTTCATTTACAGAGGTATAATCCCTCTTCCTTGCTTATCATTTTCATCCTCTAACAAAAACTCCATTTCTTATTTCTCTCAAAAATCCAAATTCTCGATCATATGAAATTGAAGTATAATTGAATTGTAGAAAGCTTGTGTAGTGTATTGTGGACTTACATACATGTTGGAACTACAATATAGCTCACAAGTTCATCGTTCTTTATTTTCGTTTTCTGTTCTGAGATTTCTGTTTCAATTCCTGAATTAAGTTGGAGTTCATGAAATTGGGAATTGATAAATGGCGATTGACTGTTATATAAGCATATATATATGTGTTAGTAAGTTAAAGAAGTCTAATAGCATCTGGGTATGTTGAAATCGATGAAATGGGAGGTTTTGGGTCGATTTTGGCAGTGTGCAGAAATGTCCCCACGCCGCAGCGCCATTGTCCGCGCCGCAGCGTCATCTTGATGCCCGTGCCGCAGCGCCACCAGCGCCGCAGCGCCAACTTGCTGCTGTTGTTGCCGTGCTGCAGCGCCGCTGTGCAAGCAAGCCAGAAATAACTATCTTGACTATCTGTTTGTCCAGTCCGAGAGCAGTGAAATTATAATTCATACTAAGTAAATGTAACATGATTTATGGAGTCCCTCTTATGCAATATATGTTTTCATAGTTTACTTAACATAAAAAGAGAACCCATGATTTTGAAAACACAAGCGTTTACATGGACTCTAACATGTTATATTAGGATTCTAGGTTCTGATTTTTCGAGCATGTTAATATAACCTTGAAATGCGTGTCAGACCTATTGACTTATGTATACGAATTTCATGATGTAACACGAATATGTTAGTAAGACTTACTGATAAAATAGAAGCTTTGATGGTGAACCTTAACATGTTATTACAGGATTCGTATTCTGAAAGTTGTGATCATACTTGATAATACTTTTAGACTTGTTAAAGTCTCATTCATGATTGCCTACTATGTTACATGTCATGAAACCAAGTTTAGCGTAAACGAAACATGTTTTCAAACTAATAACTACGATAGTTACATGAATACTCATAAGCATGCCTGGAATGAGTTATATAATCGCCTCATATGTTTAAAATAAATATGATGGCTAAGGTGATATCACATGTTAATGATTGAATCCAATTTTTGACGGTTAACTTATAGGAAATGCTATAACTAGCTAATTTGACTATAATTGCTATTTGTCGTAGTCTCACATGATAGTAATGATGTATGAAGATGATTAACTTAAGAATAGTAATTCCATAGCTAATGAAAGCCTACTTGATTAAAAATAACATAATGCTATACAAATGTTATTTGAATTCATAATTTGATTTCATACCGATTGTGTATAAGTATGTAATGACGTGTGACTAGGAAATATAATGTGTGTATATTTGAGTAACAAGCTTATGTACCGAATGAGTTAGCTAATGAATATCCTATACTTATAATACACTATAAATAGGATTCGAAAGTGTTGATTTACTTAACGTGGATAAACTACGCTAAAGGCAAGTATCCTAACCGACGCATTTACTTTATGCAAGAAAATCTATGATTGTGCAAGTTTCCTAACTTACACTCTTTTACTGTACAAGTATTCTATCTTTGTATATTGCGAACTAGTTTCCTACTTAATCGTTTGAATTGAATTAGCATACTGGAACTCTTATTTCATTAAAGCTATTATTCATGTTGAACTTATTATTGTTCTTGAATATTGTGAAAGTGTCTATGCCATTTGATTCGGCTAGACTTATGCTATTGAAAAGCGACCCAAACTAATTGATTGGTGCGGGATCTTGTATTTGACTGAGAAGAATAACCTTCTTTGAAGGGAATATATAATTGTCGGAGAACCAACGTGCACACTTGAGTATGATTGATTGTTATGCATAACGATGGTGCTTTAGGCTGATCACCTATTGTACCTGTTTTTGTTGGATTTTCAGTTTATTAATGTTAATTCTAGTAGAAGTTCATAGTCCTTAGTGACTACTCAGTATTCAGTTATCTTGAAATCTTGAATTGATTTGTTATTGAATCACATTGATATTATTCTGTCCTTAGCGACTATTATTGAAAACTGTTGATATTCTTATTATCCTTGAACTATTAAACTTTGTTATACCCTTTCGAGAATTAAGAATTATATCACTTACCCTTGTTATATATTACTTGCTGGGCAATTTGTGCTCATTCTTGCTTTTCCTAAAATATTTCAGTTAAGGCAGAGCATGGTGAATCTTCAGGCATTGATAAGGGCAAGGGCAAGGCTACCAACTAGCTTGTCTCTTCTATGTTTTTAAATATTTTGATATTGTATTAAGATGATGTAGTAAGACTGGATTTGATTATGTTTAAGCTTAAGTTAGATTATGTAATAAGTCGTTAATTGATATTATTATGTAATCTATTAAGTACTGTAAGTTGCGAGACTTGGGGGAATAATTATAATAAATCATTATAAATTATTCTAGAATAGATTTTCCACTGTGATTGTGTGATATTTAGTTATTATTATTGTGATGTATTACCATGGGCACGTGACAAACCGAATTCGAGCGACCCCGTGACGGTCCTGGAATTTGGGGGCGTCACAGATATTCTTTTGTATCATCATTTAGGACTGAAGATGTTGAAAAATATTTTTAAAGAACAAATCCAGCGAGATAAAGGACAAGAATTAAGAATTCATAAATCAGTCTATATAAGTTCAAAAATATTTCATAATAATTTTTTGTGGAGCAAAATTCAAGAATAAAGCTCAAAACTTGGATCCAATCAAAGATAGAACCCATAATAGCCAACTTGGACAAATAGAAGAAAATTTAATTTTTCCGTGAGTAGTGCCGTATACGTGAATAGTAACCCCGACAAAAAAGTAACAATTTTATAATAAAATCCATGTTAATATTTTGGTATAATGATATTGAAAAGAATAACATCATTTACGAAAAAAAATAACATCCCTTACCTCAAAAGAACAGTACTTCTGACTGGAATTCAGGTATAATGCTGAAGAAAACTTGCACTGAATAGCAACACTCAAAGTATCTAAATACTCACAAAAATACGCTCGATATTATAGAGAAAAAACTTCTGATCTGGTGTGATTTTCAAATTCTAATTCAGCACCCTATTTATAGGAAAATGCTTAGAACGCCAAAGCAGAAAATTTAATAAAATATTAATATTTTTTAAAAAATTTCCTACGCACACCACATCACTATCATCAGCACACACAAGGGGTCCCACCCACATTAAAAACATTTTTTATTAAAAAAATATTTTTAACCCCAAAAATCAATTATTCCGGAACTTCAATAATTCATGAAAAATAGCCCTGTTATCAGAAAAATTCAAATCTTATGTACTTTCACAGGAAATTTAATTCTCTACAACTTTGCAGAAGAAAGTTTTTCCAAATTCCAAACAAAAAATGACCGAAAATCACAAACGAATGATTTTCCACACCAAAATACTAATAAAAACACCCCAGCACTAATTTCTTCTTTTATATCCACAAAATAAATATTTTCTTATCATATAAATTAATAATTAATTATTCACAAATAATATTATAGAACTACAATATTGACAACCAGGTCGTTCCCAAGAAAGAGGGGGTTTTCGATAATGATTTCTCCTTATTGACGCACAATTAGATTAACCTAACCCCTTTTCTCGACAGAACTTCCTTAGACATTGTCAATAATGCTATCTAATAATATTATTCAAATAATATGAATTATTGATCTGATAATGGGAAATACTGTGCAGCAGCAATTATTGAATTAACAATAATATAAAAATACTGTGCAATACCGTGTGCTACTGTGCAACAACGCGTATTATATAATTTTATCCACCGAGTATTCCAACAGTGTTAACGGTAACAACTCCGCCGTTATTTTTAAAAAACTCATTCGTGTCGTTTTCTTCATCCGACAGTTTTCCGTTATGGGGCCCACAAATAGCTGCGCCGTCGTACGAATATGCTCCGACAGCAAGAATATTCCACGACCAAACGAATATTCCCCGACAATAATGAATATTTTATAACCACTTACTTATTTAAAAATATTTGCGCATTTTACCCATAACTTACCACATTAATCAAATCAACCCCTTACTATTCAAAATAATATATAGAAGAAATTCAATTTTTATTCATAAAAGTTGGGGTCTTACATTAGGCTTTTCAATCACGTCTTTGTTGTCGGCCTTTAATTCTTCTTCACGTTGGCGTGCAAGACCCCTACCAAACTGAATCATAAAATCCATTAGAGAATTTTTTGTGTGAACATATCTCTTAAAGAATGCATGTGCACTCTCGGCTCGTTAGCTATTTGACGTACCTGTTGAAAAAACATGATTCACATAAGCAGGCACCCATGTCGAACGAATTTCATACATTGACTTCAACCATTTATTGTCACTTAACCCACTAATCTGAACAAGATTCTCCCACTTAGAATCAAACTCTTCCTTACTTTCTGAATTCCACATACAATCAGAAAAGTTCCTATAGAATTGAGTATATTTAAAAGAATCTAACTTCTCATAAAACTGTCAAAATGTGCCAACTACAAAATCGATGATAATTACTTGGAAGAGTCCCAGAAATAGCCTTTGTCATCGCTGGATCATGATCAGTTATAATCATCTTTGGGGCATCACCTGGCATAAATTCTAGGAATTTCTCGAAAAGCCAAATAAAAGAACTTACAGTCTCATCAGATAAGAAAGCACAAGCAAGGACAATAGTTTGACCATGATTATTAACTCCCATCAATGGTGCAAAGATCAATCCATATCGATTGGTGTTGTATGTAGTATCAAAGATTACCACGTCACCATAAAAGCTGTAAGCCTTTCTAGAGGTTCCATCAGCCCAAAAACAACACGTAATACGATTTTCGTCATCTGATTCAATTTGAAATGTGAAAGAAGAATTCTTGATCTGTTCCAATTTAAAATACTCAAGCAACATCCCACCATCATGGCCCTTCATCTCATTACGTTTATCCCTCTTGTGATTATATAGGTCTTGTTGCGTACAACCTATGTTTTGTATCCTCCCTACTTGAACTCCAAGAAAACTAAATTGTTGATGTGGTGGTACATTGATCATGCCAAGTTCTTGTGTTAAGCATCTTTGGGCACTAGAAATACTACGGTGAGATCTTAAAAGGTGGACTTTTCTTAGGGTGGACAACGGGTGACTATGCCCCTCAACAAAAACACTCACAACAAAAAGCCCAAATTTTGACTTCAAAACAGCAATCATGGCTTTGCAATTGTATTTCAAATTCCCTCGACGCCGTTGTTTATCAATATCTGCTACTATTGAACCTTGTCCTTCCTTAAAACAAACTTTCTTTCCTAGTGATTTCACCACCTTTATTCTTTTGTGACCAACTTCGAATACTAAAACCGGCTTCTTTTGCATATGCATTGTAAAAAAATTTAGCATCCTCTAGTGTTTCAAATTGCTGTCCTTTTTTAGGTTTTAGTTCATCTCTCACTTGAGGAATGTAAATTGACGAATTTTGTGTTCCTTCTACTTCAAACTCCATATTTTCTCCACCATCTTCTTCCTCATTCAATTCAACATTATCACAACTCTCAAATTCCATTCGCACACTGTCCATTTTCAACAACTCTGTAATTAAAAAAATTGAACAAATATTTCATCTTAAACAAATTTAATACATAGGTTGAACAAATTTAATCACAATTTTAATCAACAATTTAATAAAAAAAATTATTCAACAAACTTAATAAACAAATTAATACAACTAATTAATGAACATACATAATAAACAAATAAAAAAAATAATCACAAATTAATAAATAAATTTAATCACTAGATATGTTACTTTGTTTGTTTGTTTGTTTTTTCTTTTTTTTTTATAATATACTGTGTGAGAGAGAGAGTGAGAAAAAATACCTTATCGTCGGAGAGAGCACAGACAAAAAGAATGTGTTCAGATGTTGTCGGAGAGAGCACGCACAAATAGAGTCTTTTCAGTTGTATTCAGATGTATTTCTTCATATCTCACTTTTAGGCTGTTTAATGCCACAATCTGAACACAATTAATAAACAAACATTTAGTCACCACTCATAATTATTATCCCAACAACTTCATTCAAAAAGCAAAGACGTGGCCTCCTTAAGATTTTAGTCAACTATCCTTCATGCAAAGTACAATTAGTGGGACCGCCTCTGCCTTTTGCATTTTCTTTTTAACATGTCCGCATACAGCCGGTTCGTCTACGGACATGTTAAAAAAGAATAAGTCTTGGCAGATAGCCAAATTGGACAGTCAAATTGGACATTGTGAATTTTTTTTTTTTGCTTTTGTTGTGACTCTAAAAAAATGTATAGTATTTATTCTAACTGAAATTTAAAAAAAAAATATTTTAGGTGTAATTTGAATACATATACAAGAACAGTGTTGTACAGTCTGAACAACACTGTTCTTGTATATGTATCCAAATTACACCTAAATTTTTTTTTTTTAAAAAAAAATTCAGTTGGAATAAATACTATACATTTTTGAGAGTCACAACAAAAGAAAAAAAAATCACAATGTCCAATTTTTATGTCCAATTCTCATGTCCCCATAGAACTCGCTAAAAAAATTGCAAAAAATAGAGGCGGTCCCACTAATTGTACTTTCCATGACGGATAGTTCACAAAAATCTTTAGGAGATCACGTCTTTGCTTTTTGAATGAAGTGGTTGGGATAAAAATTATGAGTGGTGACTAAATGTTTGTTTATTAATTGTGTTCAGATTGTGACATCTATTAATTATACTAAATTGCAGTACATAACACCGTTGCATGACACTTGTCATTCCCAAATTGCAACATATGTCCTACCTAATTAAGGTGCTCATCCATTACTAATTTAATTATTATCTCCTAAAATCACTACTTTTTAAATCCCAAATTAATATTTTGAATTTATAATTCCCTAAATCACTACAAATCTAAACTGTTTTGGTAATGTCAATTGTTCTATATTATCCTTTCTAATTTTATATTTAAGATTTTGAAAATTATATATAATCTATTAAATCTATCTATCTATTAAATATACTAAATTGCAATACATAACACCATTGCATAACACTTGTCATTCCCAAATTGCAACACATGTCTTACCTAATTAATGTGCTCATTCATTACTAATTTAATTATTAATTTTTCTCAATTGGGAATACTCTGTTATTACATCTATTTTACTCTTTGATGTTCAATTACTCTTATTCTATTAATAACGTTGAGGCATGGATGTTGTGATGTTGTATCTCTATGAAATGAGAATCAATTTGAAGATATATATGTATTTTGAATTTTTAATCCCAATTTGAAGATATATATGTATTTTGAATTTTTAATCCCACAAATCAGGTTGCCCAAAGATATATATGTATTTTTAATTTTTAATCCTATAAATCACTACAACTGTTTAGATAATGTCAACTAATCTGATATTATCCTTTATAATTTATTTATCATCTCCTAAAATCATAACTCAATATATATTATCATTACAGGGAAATTTCTCCCTATAAATACCAGCTCGAGTTTCAACAGCTCATGCTACAAAGGGTTTTTTTAAAACTTATAAGTTGCTTTTTTTTTCTTTTTCCTCGCTATACTTTATTTTTTATGTTTGTACTAAATTGGGCATGTAAAATGGTGAAGGCTGCTATGCAAAAATTTACAATAAAGATAGTGAATATGATGAAAGCAGAGAGGTTATATGACACTCAAGATGGTTCAATAAAGATAGTGAATATTCACATAATAGTATAATACTAATGAATCAAGTATGAAGTATAACATTTGAAATGTATGACAGTTTGCATCTGTTCAGATTTGAAATTAATTATTTCTTGAATACCTATTTACATAATTCGCTTATCAATATACACTATTTTATTCCTCAAATTGAAAAAAAAGGGAGTTGTCAAAAAACTCTACTTTTAGTTATGAATATTTTCAAATTACTATATCATTTACATGATACTAAATATTTCACATTAATTTAATACATCATCACTTGAATTTAAAAGTCAAATTATATCTTTAATTATAAAACAAAAAATTTGTGCATTTGTGAATTAACCAAATTATATTAAATCAGTTATATCTTTAAAAAGGCATATCAAATCGATATCTTGCAAAAGTGAAACAATTATTTTAATAAATATGGGGCTTAGAGATATCCTATGTATTATATTATAGCACATACATTAGATAACTTTAAATAAAGTTACTCAAATGCCTTCATTAAGTCCACATACTCGCCCTGATCTTCTAACCATTAAAACAAATATAAATTAATAAAAAAAAGAGAAACTTTGTAATTTTAAATATTTACAGTAGTCGTGTATACAATCAGTTATAACAATATTAAAACAAGTAACAGACAATAAATAAAAATTGACAGATACAAAATACTTAGAGTTTTTTTTTCTAATGTATTCATAATTATTTTATGAATTAATATACAGTAAATTCACGTACATATATAAATTTGTAGATTGAGTATGATAAAATTAAATGAAATTATTTTTACAAAACAAGTGGAGTATTATTATTTTAATAAAACGGTATAAGCATGTCAATTTTTAAAACAAATTATTAAATCAAAAACTATCCATACCATACATGAAAAACAGAGTTGTTAAATGAAAGTTGGAACTCCATTCTAATACACTCACTCCTCCCAATTTTCGAATTTCAAAGAGTGAAAATGGAGAGATTTTTTTCTGCTCAAGGAACTCCATGACCTGTTCGGAAGATTAATTTTGCACAAAATAATGTATTTTTACAACTTTCATTTTTCTATCAAACCCTAATTTTAATGAGAAACCTGAGTTTTTTCCTTTCAATTTTACCTTTATATATGTAATTACGTGAACATCAGATATAATATGTAGTGCACGTTGCAAAATTGTCTAATTTATGATTTTCTAAATGAAATGATTGTGATTCCAAAAATTGGAGAAATCAACCCTAAGCCATACATGAATCTGTAAGCCTTATTTTTATTTATGGATAATATGTACATTTATATTTGTTTGGAGTGTTAAAAAAAATTAGTTATTTATGGCCAAAGATCGCATTTCTGGATTATATGAGTAAAATAGTGAATTCGATCCGTACCAAGAATGTGTATTGAACATTTTTTATGAAATTTATTGGATGAATTGGTGAATTATTGCTATTTTAGTTCAGTTACTGTTATCTTTCTAAATTTTAACTGAGTGTTTAGTTTTAAGATTTTGGGTGAATGCTTATAGAACAAGATTTTCTGAGTTTGGGTATTTTTTTGTGGCTCTACCCGATGATGTAGTCATCGTTTATTTAAGTTTTTGACATCAGTTGTACTGCATCAACATATTCCGATTCAATAGATAACAGTGGATGTTAAAAATTAAATTGTAATGTTTCTTCCATATATAAATGTATACCATCATGGAGCTGTAATGATGCCAACAAAACTACGTTTTTCTATCAGCAATTAATACAATTTGAAGTTCTATCATCAATTGTTACGCTTTTAAAGTTTTGTGTATTATTGGGTCAGGTGAATCGGGAAAATTATCGGGAATTGCAGCACAGTAGCTATTTTGAGCTCTTGGTTAAACGAGTTGTTTCATACTCCAAGAAATTGTAATGATACGGAATCTAAGCGTTTACAGTCTGCAACTAAAAGGGTTTCATTTTGTTTCTTATATTGTGAGGGTTTGAAAAGTAGCACAATTATATTACTGTAATCATTTATTGGTTTTACTCTATTTCATTACCTTTTGCAATAAATCATGTGGAGTGATGAAGTCTTTTCTTGCAAAAATTATCTTGATCTTTAAATGTTTAAAACTATATATTAATCTTAATATGTAATTGCTTCCTATACCATACCATATTTGAGAATTCTATCAATATGAATTAAAACAAAGCAACTGTAAATGAATTGTGTGCGATCCGTTCATTTTTCGTCGAATTATATATGACTTTGAGTGGGAATAGGCATACATGTTCTTGATATTTCAGATAAAATCTATTAGTATTTAATTTATAATATTAGATTTGAATTTTTTAACTATTTGGTGCAATATTTACATATTTGAATCCTATATTCCTGTATGTAGATTACAAGACTGAAGACTAGCAGCCTATGCGAGAAGCAGTTCATATCTATTGACCAAGTTAATTATAATAATTTTAAGTCCAAAATTTGATCATCGCACAATAATCTACTATTTTTTTATTATATTTAAATTTATTAATTACAAATATAAATTTATTAAAAACAAAATGAATAATCCCGCCGCAACGCGCGGGTTTGTATCTAGTTAAACAGACTAAAAGTGAGATATGAAGAAATACATCCGGACACAATTTGGTTATTAATTTGTGATTTTTTTTTATTAATTTGTTTATTAAGTCTGTTGATTAATTATTTGTATTAATTTGTTTATTATGTTTGTTGAATAATTTATTTTATTAAATTGTTCGTTAAAATTGTGATTAACTTTGTTTATCACAAATAAACAAATAAAACTAGTGGGTTCAATATAAATTGCGTTGAACATAATCTAAAAAAAAAAATTATGTTGCACATAATAATGTCTCAAATTCATAACAATATCCATAAGAAGTTTTTAATATGAAAAAAAAGTGTCAAATTCAGTAGCAATAAAATAAAAACTTCAGGCCACTAGAACGAGACGCCAATTATGTGGATAAGTAATTGTCGTCATGTTCGTCACATTGGGAAGACCTACACAAAAGTCAATAAAAATATTTTAAATGGAATTATATGAAATCAAATTGAAATGACAAAAAAAGAAGATGTATTACCGAATTTGAAGCATTGGACAATTTTTTTTATCATGTGCTTGTCCAATTTTGCCACATCCACGACACATTCTCGATTTTTGATTTTTAGTCCTTCCTAATGTCTTTTCATTTCCTCCTTTCAGTCTTTTTCCGCACTTGACTCGGTTCTTGAAGTGTATAATCATAATTTGAACTCAATCTTACTGAACCAATTTGACTGCTTTTCTTGCCGGTAACTCCTTTACTTTTATCACCAAAATTCAATTGATTAAAAGTGCATAATTCAAAGAATCCCTATATATCTTAGTTCCTTCTACACTCGCAATGGCCTTATCAACTACTTCCAAGGATTCTTTAATCAATTGACTCCGCACATGAGATATGGTTTGTCATCACTTATCTCGATTCCACCGTCATCTCTAACATTCCCACATTTTGCAGATTGAGTCCATCTCTTCAATATGTACTGATTTGGAAGTTTCTCAAGGTCATGGAATTTGTTCAAATATGCTAAAAGGTGGCTACAAGTAATTTCAGCACTCTCAAATTTCTTACAACTACATGAAGCATAATCCAAGTCTTTTTCATAAACAATCTCCCTCACTTTGTACTTATCATCACCTTGTTTTTGAATGTTGTACACGCGTTGATTACCATAATCTCTAATATGGCGAAATCTATAATTCAAGAAGCTCTCCCACAACTCATCTTGAAAATCAAAAAATAATTCACATGTGTACACATCAACCATTTGCAATAAAAAAGAGTGGGTCATTTTTACCTTAGGCTTTTCAATCACGTCTTTGTTGTCGGTCTTTAATTCTTCTTCACGTTGGCGTGCAAGACCCCTACCAAACTAAATCATAAAATCCACTAGAGAATTTTTTGTGTGAACATATCTCTTAAAGAATGCATGAAGGATAGTTGACAAAAATCTTTAGGTCACCACTCCTTAAGATTTTAGTCAATTATTCTTCATGCAAAGTACAATTAGTGGGACCTGCCTTTTGCATTTTCTTTTTAACATGTCCGCATATGACGGTCCGTCTGAGAAGGGGATTGAATTACATATATATATATATATATATAATAAATAAATTATATTATTTAAAAAAATTTAATTAGTTTTTAAAATATGTTTGTTGAGACTTGTGACTCATAAATAGAGACTACTGAAAAAAGCTAGTGCGAAGTACGGTACAGTGTTTCTGCCAAGGCAGCGCAGACTGCGTCAGTGCAAAACTTGGAGCTAGCGGCGCGGGACGCGTCAGGCTGGGGGACAAAATTTGTAGGACCTTGGGGCGGCGCGGTGTGTTCTATTTATAAAATGATATTATGGGGATTAATGTCATAATATGAAGCAGGGTTAGAATAGGATTAATAAGGTTGTAAAGCTAACTCAATCATTCATAATAAGAAAATGAACGTCTCTCCCCGTGGACTACTCAAATTATTTGAGAAACTAGGTAAATCTCTCTTGATCTATTGTGTTATGTGATTCATAATTCTAACACATGTCAATAATATTAATTTTTCATTGTAATTTTTTTTTAATTTTATAGTAAACACGTTAAATGGGTGGACAAGTCAATAAAAAATTTGATTCAATTCAAATTTGCGGTGGTTTGAGTCGCATAAGGCGGCGACTTATCGAGTTAAATTCGTGGAATATATTCAATTGTAAGATTCCCTTTTAACAATCTGTTACCTTTTACTTTTGATTTATAATGGATCACACCATCAACAAAATCAGAAACTGAAAAACTTGCCCAAATTATTATTTCTTACAATTAACCAAGTTCAAGTTAGAGATCTTGTTAATTCTATTTTTAATTGTTTTTGATACGTTAATTTTGTGATTTTTGTTAATTCATCTTGTGAAACACCGTAGACTACTTATTTTCCACGTCAAGGAAATAAGTTTAAAACTTTATGGAAGAAAGAAAGAAAGAAACAATATCTGATTTAAGAAAGAATTAAATAGAATGGTATGGATTAATACAGAGAACATGTGTATAATAAAAAATAAAACAATAATTCAAAGAGTGATGGATGTTTGATCCATAATCAAGAAGGAATTATGGTCTCAAAACAGAAAACTCCATCCAACTCCGGTGCGAATCTTGGATTTCCCCTCCTCTGCTGTAGTCGAGGTTCTTGATTTTCCGGCCGCTTTGTTTGCTCCTTCTTGACACTCGAAGGAGGAGGAGGGGCTTGTTTAATTTGTACCGGCGGCGGATTACCCCAAGAAAACCCGACTTTCTGACCAAAGGATTCGGCAGAAAGAATATCAAATGAACTGAAAATTGACATCATCATCGTGTCCGTTTGATGATATTATGAAAACTTTTTAAGTACTGGTCAACTGTAATCGTAGATGGATGACTACTACAATATATATATATATAAAACAGAGGAAGTGGAGTTTATATAGAAAAGGAAAAGGAAAAGACTAATGAGTTAATTAATTTCTTGAGTTGAAAGGAAATTTCTGGAACTTTAATATTCTGTTGTTTGGACCAAGGCAAGTAGCGTGGCGTGGGAAGTTGGAATTTTGGTCAGATTAAGGAGAAACATAAAGCGTGTCGGTCGGTCCACTAATCCTTCTGGATGTAGCTGGAATTTGTTTACCCGAACCAAACGCCACACAAGACTTTTGACAACTTACATTAGTGTAAGTTTAAAAGGAAAAGGAAAAGGAAAAGGAAAAGAATAACGGTAAGGATCATTTATTCTCAAGCCACTTATGGGTCATCTTCCAACTTATTCATATACGGAGTGATTGGGGGGAGGTCATTACTACAGTGCAAAATTTGGGCCGTTAGATTTTTTAAAAATGATCTGACGGTCACAATTTAACCCTCACTATCTCAGCCTTTTGTCTCTCCAGTTTCCACTTGGATTGGGGGGAGGACCGGTACTTAATGTACCGGTCATTACTACAGTGCAAAATTTGGGCCATTAGATTTTTTAAAACTGATCTGATGGTCACAATTTCACTCTCACTATCTCACTATCTCAGCCTTTTGTCTCTCCAGTTCCCACTTTCCTCGACATCTCGTCATTTCATTTCCACCACCACCTCACCACCGTCGCTCGTTCTCTCTCCTTCGCTACCACCGCCTCCGTCAAGGACCTTTTCATCACCCACGCCGGTAAATTCCACCCCAATTTCCAGTCGCCCTAAACAAGCCCTCCAAACCTTCTTACGGGTGAATTTTTCGGTATGTCATCATTTTATTCTGGTCTCTATAGCACTTTTTCTTGTTTGATCTTATGTGATTGTTGTTGGGTTTTAAGAAATCTTGATTAATTTTCTTTAATTTTGGGAACCCCTTTCAAGTTATGATGCGAACAGGTAAGGAAGGCCCTAGGAATTGTTGATATTAAATTAAATTATTTTGATTGTTTTTGGGTTTAAGAAATTTTAATTATGATAGGAAAACTTCTAGTATTCTGTACAATCGAGGAGTTTATCCAGAAGAAAGTATTGCAAAGGTGAAGAAATACGGGCTTCCAATGCTACTTAGTCAAGATGAGGGTGTCAAGAGTTTCATTTCGAACCTAAATGCTCAGCTTTCCGGTATTATATAATGTCAGCCATGTTAGTAATAATCTTTATGCAGAAGCAGAAATACAAAAAAAAATCGGAAAAGAATTCTATTCTGATATTAAAGTAAAACACATAAAATTTTTGAACCTTAATATAATGGACGTTGAACAGACTAGAAGATTTCAGCTTTGAGGACTGTAAGAACAGTTTTCTTAAGACAATATTTGGCCGTGGCAGGACAAATTGTCTCCCAGGATGCAACAATGCTCGGAAGTGAACTTTACCGTGTGAAGAAAAATTATCACCGAGTAGGAAGGAAGAACACAGAAGAAGGCCTAAACTTTTTTTCCCACTATTTCCTATATATCTCTTTCTGGGCAGAAGGATATCACTATATGAAGAGGAGAGATTGAAACGGCCATTTTTTTAGCAAGGAATTAACCATCAGTAAATGAAATTAATCCCACCATTGAAGTCCATTAAGCCTTCATAAAGCCCAGCCATCAATTTCTCATTCAATTGTTAGCCATCCGTTTCCAACAATCCCCCACATGAATGAAAATTGAAAACAAAGGAATTCGAAGTGGTGATAACTCTCTACAGTTGATATTAGCATATGATAGGTAGGCATCCACCCTTGAACCTTCCCTTGTGAAGTATATTTACTTTACTGGTTGACTAGTAGATGCGATGTCCTTGAACTATTCTGCCGTTTGTGTAAACGATGATATACCTCACACAAATACCAACATAACACGGTTTTGGTTCTCATGGTTATGTTCATTATGGTCGTGAACATCTCATGGTTCTGAAAGAATTTAAGAGAACTAAAACCCATTAGTTTTCCTTGAAGCGACCCCACTTCATTCTCACATAGGTGATTTTATTTTTTTTGTTTAGATTACTGACACACAAGAATCATTAAAAGCATAGCTTTACCTTATCCGATTTCATATCACTATTTACAGGGTTAGACCCCCCCCCCCCCCACAATGATAATACATTGTCTATGCAATTAGTTTGTCCCATTGAACCTAGATCCTGGGATCTCCAGTCAACAAGGTTGGGTTTTCCTTCACATAGAACCTTTAAATACTTATGGCCATCAATCCCATTCTTCTTGATGTCGTTACAACTTGATCTCGGTTTAAACCTTTGGTTAGCGGATTCGTAATGTTATCCTTTGATTTTACATAATCAACAGAGATAACCCCCGTTGTCATCAGTTGTCTAACAGTATTGTGACGACGACGCATGTGTCTCGACTTACCGTTATACAGCACGTTCTGTGCTCTTTTAATCGATGCTTGATTATCACAATGTAAACAAATTGTGTGCACATGCTTAGGCCATTCAGGAATATCCTCTAAGAAGTTTCGTAGCCATTTGGCTTCTTCTCCGATTTTATCCAGAGCTACAAACTCAGATTCCATCGTGGATCTGGTTATGATCGTTTTCCTTGAGGATTTCTAGGACACTGCTCCTCCTCCCAGAGTGAACACGTATCCACTTGTACCTTTGGAGTTCTTTATATCAGAAATCCAACTAGCATCAGAGAATCCTTCTAATACTACAGGTTCTCTCGTATAGTGCAGTCCATAATTATGAGTGTATCTTAGATACCGAAGTATCCTAACGATAGCTTTCTAGTGGTTCTCCCCTGGATTACTCGTGTATTTGCTTAAACTGTTTACAGTGAAAGCAATATCAGGTCTTGTACAAGTCATGAGATACATCAGACTGCCTATAACCCTTGCGTATTCTACTTGGTCAACGCTTTCACCTTTGTTTTTATAGAGGTGTTGGCTGATGTCTAGAGGAGTTCTAGCTTCACTAGAATCATCCTTGCTAAACTTCACAAGTATCTTGTCCACGTAATGTGACTGGGTTAAAATGAAACCGTTAGGTGAACGTTTGATTTGGATTCCCAAAATCACATCAGCGAGTCCCATATCTTTCATATCAAACTTAGAGTTTAACATGTCCTTAGTACTCTTCACCATATTTTCATTACTACCCACAATAAGTATGTCGTCAACATACAAACACAGAATAACATATCCTTTGTTTGTGATTTTTACATAAATACATTTGTCACATTCGTCTATATTATAGCCATTAGCCATCATGACATCATCAAATTTCTTATGTCATTGTTTTGGTGCTTGCTTTAGTCCATATAAGGACTTCACCACTTTACAAACTTTCCTTTCCTGACCTTGAGCTACACAACCTTCAGGTTGTTCCATGTAGATCTCTTCATCAAGATCTCCATTCAGAAAGGCTGTCTTAACGTCCATTTGATGTACTTCGAGATTCCGCAAAGCAGCAATAGCAAGTATCATCCTAATAGAGGTTATTCTCGACACTGGAGAATACGTATCAAAGTAGTCAAGGCCTTCCTTTTGTCTATATCCTTTTATAACCAATCTGGCCTTGTACTTATCAATTGTTCCATTTGCTTTCATTTTCCGTTTGAAAATCCATTTAGAACTTAGTGGTTTCATTCCTAGTGGAAGGTCCACTAATTCCCAAGTATGATTTTGCATGATGTAATCAATTTCACTTTTTATAGCCTCTTTCCATAAAGGACTATCTGTTGAATTCACAGCTTGACTGTAATTCTGAGGTTCAACCTCTAGTATATAGGTTAGAAAGTCTGGTCCAAAAGATTTTTCAACCCTTGCTCTTTCACTTCTTCTAGGCTCTACCTCTTTATTTTCTTCTACTTCAACTTCATGTTGAATGTCTTGACTGTCTTCATTAACAGTCTCAAGAGATCGTTTGGAACCCGATGCAATTTCTTCACGTTTGCATGGAAAAATGTGTTCAAAGAATGAAGCATTCTTTGATTCCATGAATGTGTTCTTGTGTATATCAGGATTCTTAGAATCATGCACAAGAAATCGATATGCATTACTGTGAAGCACATAACCAATGAAAATACAATCCACCATCTTTGGACCTATTTTCATTTTCTTTGGCAACGGAGCTAAAACTTTTGCAAGACAACCCCACACTTTTAAGTAGTTATAGGAAGGTTTCCTTCCTTTCTATAACTCATGTGGTGTCTTGTCTAATTTCTTACGAGGCACCTTATTTAAAAGGTAATTAGCTGATAAGACAGCTTCCCCCCACATGTTTTGTGGCAACCCAGAACTGTTTAGCATCGCATTCATCATCTCTTTAAGAGTGCGATTCTTGCGTTCCGCTACCCCATTAGATTGAGGGGAGTAAGGTGGTGTAACCTCATGAATAATACCATGTTGGGAGCAGAACTCACCAAATGGTTCAACGTATTCACCACCACGATCACTCCTTACCACCTTAATTTTCTTATTAAGTTGGTTTTCAACTTCCTGCTTATAAAGAACAAATTTCTTTAAAGCTTCATCTTTGCTTTTAAGCAAATATACATAGCAATATTTTGTACTTTCATCAATGAAGGTGATAAAGAATTTATTACCCCCTCTCGTTTGTATAAATTTTAAATCGCATACATCACTATGTATTAGATCAAGTGGTTCTGTATTTCTTTCAACTGTATGAAATGAAAATCTTGTTAATTTTGATTCAACACAAATTTCACATTTATGTTTATGATCAATTTGGAATGTTGGAATATGTTGTAAATTAATTAACCTACGTAGAGTATCATAATTTACATGTCCAAGTCTACCATGCCATAAATTAAGTGACTCAATGAAATAAGCAGAAGAAGTATTATTCTTATTATTGATCATTGCATTGGACTTACAAGAGATGGCATTAATTTTCCACATGCCATTACAAAAATACCCCTTTCCCACATACATTCCCCCTTTTGACAAAACAAACTTGTCCGATTCAAATGCCATCCTAAAACCATGAGTGCTTAGGAGGCTACCACATACAAGATTCTTCCTAATTTCAGGAACATACAGAACATTCTTCAGAGTCACTTCTTTTCCCGAAGTCATCTTTAGAATTACAGTACCACTTCCCTTGATCTTGGAAGTTGCAGCATTGCCCATGTAGAGCTTCTCCCCATTCTTGCTGGGAACTAGTTCAGCAAAGGAATCTTTGTCATAGCAGACATGATGTGTGGCACCGGTATCCAGCCACCATTCCCTTGGATTTGAGTCAACGAGGTTGACTTCAGAAATCACAGCACATAAGTTGATGTCAGACACATCTCTAGCAATTTGTTCCACAACATGTGCTTCATTAGGCTTCAACTTTCTAGGCAGCCTACATTCAGAGGACTTGTGCCCCGCCTTGTTGCAGTTGTAGCATTTTCCATTAAATTTTGGTTTCTTGGAAATACCACCCTTACGACCCAGTTTGGACCCAGATTGAGGCTTTTTGCCTTTCTTGTAGTCTTTATTGACCTTCACCACATTCACCCTAGCCTCAGACTGGCGGGAAACGTTGGAGAATTTCTTCTCTGAGCCTTTGTTGTCTTCCTCAATACGAAGTCTAACAATTAGCTCTTCAACTGTCATCTCCTTTCGCTTGTGCTTAAGGTAATTTTTGAAGTCTTTTCAACCAGGTGGTAACTTTTCAATAATACAAGCCACTTGGAAAGATTCACTAATTACCATACGTTCAGCATGAATCCCATGGATAATCAGCTGGAGTTCTTGAACTTGATTCACAACAGTTTTGGAATCAACCATTTGGAAATTCAGGAATTGGCTCACTAAAAATTTCTTAGCGCCAACATCCTCTGATCTGTATTTCCCATCTAAGGATTCCCAAAGTTCCTTTGCCGTTGTCTTAATACTGTATACACTATAAAGTGCATCAGTTAGACCACAAAATGTAATTACGGCAAAGGAAATCAGATTGTTTCCATGCCTCAATTGCATTGTAGGCGGTGACATTATCCACCTCATCCTCTCTGATAACAGGAGGATCATCCTTCAAGCAATTAGCCAAATTCAGCATAGTAAGGTAAAACAGCATCTTCTGTTGCCATGTCTTAAAATTCACACCAGTGAATTTTTCTGGCTTTTCGCTGTGACTGACAGGTATTGTTTGGCGGGGAGCCGCAATCTGGAAACCAGACCCGTATATAGGACCAGAACCAATGTTCTGTGAACCAGATACGTTCTGTCCATTGGTGCCATTCAGTGAACCAGAACTTGGATTGTTCTGTGGACCAGTTGGAACAATTTCATTATCAGAAATATTCATTCTGAAAATACAAACAGACTAAGTTAGTCTCAAAAAAAAAACAAAAAAAATAACAAACTGTTTTGAATAGGAAACATATTATTATTTAATTATCCCAGAACGGTCCAAGTGACTGTCCAAATAAGAAAAACCAAGTCAAGGTATTCTAAAGCAAAGGTATCTCTGCAACTAAATAAAAGATTAAACACAACTAAAAAAAATTATTGTCTTAAGATTGTCAGCCATGTTAGTAATAATCTTTATGCAGAAGCAGAAATACAAAAAAAAAATTCGGAAAAGAATTCTATATTGATAATAAAGTAAAACACATAAAATTTTTGAACCTTAATACAATGGACGTTGAACAGACTAGAAGATTTCAGCTTTGAGGACTGTACGAACAGTTTCCTTAAGACAATATTTGGCCGTGGCAGGACAAATTGTCTCGCAGGATACAACAATGCTCGGAAGCGAACTTTACCGTGTGAAGAAAAATTATCACCGAGTAGGAAGGAAGAACACAGAAGAAGGCCTAAACTTTTTTTCCCACTATTTCCTATATATCTCTTTCTGGGCAGAAGGATATCACTATATGAAGAGGAGAGATTGAAACGGCCATTTTTTTCCAGCAAGGAATTAACCATCAGTAAATGAAATTAATCCCATCATTGAAGTCCATTAAGCCTTCATAAAGCCCAACCATCAATTTCTCATTCAATTGTTAGCCATCCGTTTCTCAACATATAATTTATTTTAATTTTTTCCTAATTTATATATAGTACTACATATATTTTCATGTTTAATACGTGCAGTGTAATTTCCTTCTTTATTTACTTGTTTGAATTTGATTCTTTTAAGAATGGCTGGAAGCTGGGAAATTGCAAAGGGTAGTTCTTGTGATAATGAGTAAAGCCACTAATGAGGTTTTAGAGAGGTGGAATTTCAGTATTGAGACTGACAGCGAGGTTGTTGAGAAGGGGTAATATATATAATAATCTGTTCAATTTTTATCCCTTTAAATGTGTTCTCAATATTTTTGTTTGATTTAATGGTCTTCTCCAATTGTTTGAATTTCCAGTGTGTCAAGGGAAAAGAGTGATAAAAGAAATTATGAGAGAAATCCAAGCAATTATGAGACAAATAATATCCAGTATTGCCTACTTGCCATGCCTTGATGAACCTTGTAAAGTTCCATCCCAACAAATGGATGAAGAAACTTTGTGATGGTTTTAAACATGCATGTTTTAAAAGTATATATGTGAGCTCAAAAAATCAGCAATTTTAAAATTTTGGAAATTTATTGGACCGTGATTAATTCCAAGGAGCCAAACAATGTATTAGTCGTTGCTCTGCTTTTTGTTCATAATTGCTGATGAACCAACATAATAAGATAGCCAAACAATGCTTTTCGTTGCCCTGCCAAACAATGTACTAGGTGAGAAAATCAGGCCATGAACCAACATAATAAGATAAAATAAAGTGAACATACTAAAACAAGAATGTCAATAGCATGTCTGCTCAATAGTGTTTTGGAGTATGGTCTTCCTTAACTAAATCAAAATTGTATCCCTAATTTCTCCAAAAGTACTCCATACTACACAGATACTCTAAAAAACGGCATTCGCAAATTCACAAATAAAAACAGGAAATAGTTCAGCTTCACTCCCCAATTTGATTTAAAGCTTTCACTTCTTCCACCAAATTTGTGTTTGCCAACCTCTCATCTTGCAACAAAAACACAAATCAAAAATATCTTAACCAAACAAAATACACAACCCATAAAAACCAAAAACAAACCTACAACAAAACCAACACGCGATGTGGTTTGATTTATTTGTTTTCTTGAATCACCTTCTCAACACAAACCTGCAACAAAACCAAAAACACCAATTCAAAAATATCTCAACTAAATGAAATATACAAATTACAAAAAATGGTAAAAATTATAAAAATTACAAATTAAAAAAAATGGTAAAAATGGTAAATGAAATATACAAATTACAAAAAATGAAATATCTCAACACGCAATGTACCTAGTAAAAAATTAAAACTACAACTTGGGCAAAAAAGTTAAAGTTACTGTCGAACAAAAATGGTGAAATACGAATGATCTAGCTCCATGCCACTTCTTGAATTGGCGTCAGATTAAGATCAAAAATTGGTTCTTGCAAACGAACATTATGTGTTATATGTGGACTCGAGCAATCCTCCTACAAGTTTGAGAAATAAAAAAGTTGAAACTATCATCCATAACAAAAGCAATCAAGTAAAGTACAAGCATATATATAAAAGTTTAAATTACCATATTAGAATTAGAGGTTTTTCTAACTTTTTCTTGTACGTATCTCATGTTGTGGTTTCATTCTTCTTTTTCCCTTTTGACCTTCCTTCTTTTTCAATCTCTTGACATTTTCCATTCAATTGTTAACTTTGTTTTCAAGCACTTTGTCAGTTTCAACTTCCTTACCCATTGTAAAATTTTCAAGTTTTTTGCTACAGTCATTTATCATCTTTTCCATGAAAATACGTGAATCTTTGTTCATTGAAGCTTGATACGTTATTCATAGGAATTGTAATTGGACTCTTCTAATCCAATCTTTTGCATCTTCTTCTTCATTTGGATTCTCTTCATCTAATACAATCCGACTCTTTACAACCCTTATAAGTCTATTGCAAATGTATTTCTCCGAAATTTTTGTCACATTTAGCCGACTAAATACTCTCAATATATGACAACACAACATCCCCTCACTTTCAAACTTTTTGCAACTACAAGTCACCACTTCATTATTAGTGTTACAAAACACCTTATATTCTTTCTCTTTTTTCCAATGTGGAGAAACAATATATGCACAAGTGTCTTGTATGTCATCCTTCACTATAAACGAATCAACACAACCATACTCCTCTTTAAATAGATGAAAAAATTTAGGAGTGTACCTTTTTGATAATTGTCTTAGTATTGGAGACTTGGAGAAACCTAATGAAGGGACATTTTCTCTCATTTTAAACTCAGCCTCTAGCTCCTTATTTCTCTATTAGTCCACCACCCTATCAAAATGTTTGAAAAAATCACCGATGCTCAAAGTGTTTTTCAAATAATCTTTCAAATCACTGTTTAAACTTTCAGACATTTGTGTGCTTCGGATGCCCAATGTGAATGAATTTTTCATATACGCCTTAGCCCATTTCTCTTTTTTTTTTTCGTATATGCGAGCCAACCAACGATTCTCCATTAAATTATAATCATCAAGCATTTTCATCCATTTACTCTCAAATTCCTCCTCATCTTCATATTCGTACACGGACTTATTAAAATCTATCATAAATGGAGACTTATTCCTCATGTAACAACCAAGATGTTTCAATGCATTTTGTCTAATGTGCCAAGTAAATAATCCATGAGATACTTTTGGCCATTCACTCTCTAAAGCACTTGCCATAGCAGCGTCTTGATCTGTAAAAATTGAACGAGGCTCCTTACCGCCATGTGCATTCGTAAAAGTGTTAAAAAGCCACTTGAAAGATCCAATAGTCTCATCATACAAAAGTGCAGCCCCAAAAATCACTATCTGTCTATGATGGTTATATCCAGTAAACACACCTAAGGGCCTTATTCCATCATTAGTACCAAAAGTGGTATCAAAAGTTAGCACGTCACCAAAAACAACATAATCATCAACCATTTTTGCATCAGCCCAAAATATATTAGTGACTTGATCAACACTATCAAGTTGTAGAGCATAATAAAACTTAGGATCACTCATGTTTTGCTTCTCAAAATATGTGAAAATACAGCCAAGCTCCCCGTATATCTTTTTTTCTCCTAGATCTTAAGTATGATTTTTGATCTTCAATAACAAACCCAAGCTTACCCCTACCACCAGCTTCCATGCTCAATAATTCTTGTGTTACTTTAGGAGTAAGCCCTGAATCAGAAGTCAATTCAATTGTTAATGAATGCGCCGTAGTAAGCTCTCTATGTGATCTGAGCATGTAAGCAGTGGACAGAGGTTGTAACTCATGATTATGTTCTTCAACAAACTCTTTCACTATATATTTCTTTCTCTCTTTATCTAAAAATACTTTTAACCTTGCTTTGGAATCGGTTCTCGAGGAAGAGCAGTGGCGAATCATGTCATCATCATCATTTTTCTGTCCTCTCTTTTGACCCTCTTTACAACACACAAACAATTTACTAATCACAACTCCAGTTTTTCGATCCTTATTATCATACTCTTTTCTAACACCAAACCCCACCTTCTTTGAGTAATCTTTCCAAAATTGAAATACACCATCTATTGTGTCAAACTCCATACCAATCTTAGGTATCCAATCTTGCTCCCCATATATCATTGGAGGACTATCATCAAGTGTGCCAATAGAGGTATCCATGTTAAAAATAGTACCTGCAAAAGACAACCAAATATGATACCGGAAAGCTGAGCATTTAGGTTCAAAATGAAACTCTTGACACCCTCATCTTGACTAAGTAGCAATGGAAGCCCGTATTTCTTCACCTTTGCAATACTTTCTTCTGGATAAACTCCTCGATTGTACAGAATACTAGAAGTTTTCCTATCATAATTAAAATTTCTTAAACCCAAAAACAATAAAAATAATTTAATTTAATATCAACAATTCATAGGGCCTTCCTTACCTGTTCGCATCATAACTTGAAAGGGGTTCCCAAAATTAAAGAAAATTAATCAAGATTTCTTAAAACCCAACAACAATCACATAAGATCAAACAAGAAAAAGTGGTATAGAGACCAGAATAAAATGATGACATACCGAAAAATTCACCCGTAAGAAGGTTTCGAGGGCTTGTTTAGGGCGACTGAAAATTGGGGTGGAATTTACCGGCGTGGGCGATGAAAAGGTCCGTGGCGGAGGCGGTGGAGGCGAAGGAGAGAGAACGAGCGAAGGTGGTGAGGTGGTGGTGGTGGTGGAAATGAAATGGTGAGATGTTGAGGAAAGTGGGAACTGGAGAGACAAAAGGCTGAGATAGTGAGATAGTGAGGGTTAAATTGTGACCATCAGATCAGTTTTAAAAAATCTAATGGCCCAAATTTTGCACTGTAGTAATGACCGGTAAATTAAGTACCGGTCCTCCCCCCAATCCTAATGAGTCCTTTGATAACTCCTCAATTTCAAAATCACGTGATTATCCTATGGAATAATTCACAAAAGTTTAACAATATATGTAACTGATATATATATATATATATATATATATTGTTATAATATGATTTCCTAGACCCATCTAAAGTCATAAGCTACAATGTCTATTCCATAATATTGTGAATCTTGGTTGGGTGACGGATGTGATGTATGCTACCTTTATTTGCCTATAAAAGGCAAATCAATCTAATGAGAAAATACACCAAGAAAGAAAGAAGAAATTCTCTCTAAATTTTTATCTTATATCTCTTGTTATTTCTTTAGTTTTATAACACGTTATCAGCACGAAGCTTCAACCAAGTGAGACGATAAAATTATAAGTTCTTGTAATTTATCAGTATACTAGTGGCTTGGCTCTGCCGCCATTTATATTTTTTTAACCTGTCAAATTATATTAATGTTATACTACCGGCTTGGCTCTGCCGCCGTTTATATTCTTTAACTGTCAAATTATATTAATGTTATACTACCGGCTTAGCTCTGCCGCCGTTTATATTCTTTAACTGTCAAATTATATTCATGTTATACTACCGGCTTGGCTCTGCCGCCGTTTATATTCCTTAACTGTCAAATTATATTCATGTTTTTGTTGTCCATTTTTAAATTTTATTATTTACAGTGGTACCATCTATTCTTGTTGATCTTACAAGACTTGGTGGGAATCTTTTTACCAGTTACTAATTTATGGGAATAACCTGACTACGTGGACTACCGCATGCTTGGTGAATACCCCTTCGTATTAATTCCCTATTAGCAATTTGTGAAAATAATCTGTCTACGCGGACTACCGCATGCCAGGTGAAGATCCATTTGCAGTTTTGTACATGTATTTTTTTATGATGTGTACAATAATACTTGTATATACATTAGTGATTGCATACCTTCTAGCTGAAAGGATATGCTAATAAAATAAACATTTATATATTCATATTGTTTATATATTTATCATCGCTTGGGATGGTGGCTTAGTGGTGGGAAGCCGGAGATAAATCACCACAAACGTGGGTTCGAGTCCTGGTAACCCCACTATGCTTAAGTGGTCTCACGTCCTGGATTTATTCGGGGGAAAGCTGAGTTGTGCCGATGAAGAAACCACTGAGGCCTCTAAATTTTTTTTCACATTAAAATGAGTATTTAACAGTCAAAGATCCTTTGATCTTATGGACATAGTTAAAAGAAAGATTTGACCCAAAAATTGGTTGTTCTCCCTACTGCCAACACTTTCAACTTTTCATCCTACCAATATGATCCTGTCACAGCAATACAGACAAAGTAAGTTCACAAAATTTAGTGAATTATTGTTTATCCTCCTTGTTGAGGAAAAAAATAATGAATTGTTGTTGAAAAATCATCAAGTACGGCCAACGGGTTCTACCCCATTACCAGACATTAACAACACGTCATTCCAGCAGAATAAACGTGATAATGGATGGCAAAATAATAAGAGGTTTCGAGGACGGAAAAATAAACGAGGCCATCATAATAACAAATTCCACAATCACAAGAATTCTGCGCACCAGAAGTGGCAAGAGTCTGGATCGGGTAAAAATATAGCACAGACAAAGAACAAATAAGATGTTTGTTTCAGGTGTGGGATGAAAGGGAATTGGTCGCGTACCTGTCGTACGCCAAGGTATCTAGTTAATTTATACCAGGAGTGTGACGCCCCCAAAATAGGTTCAATACCAACCCACTCTGAGTTGCCAAATACATGGTACAGAATTATAAATACAAATCTTTTACAACAAAAGGTCGTGAGAAATACGACCATACAACTATGAGTTTCAATACAAATCGTATATAATACGAAATATAAACATTCAAATTCAGTCCTCAATAATTATTATCACACTATTTTACAAAAATAGTGAGGACTACTACTGCTCTACTCTGACCATTATACTGTTCCCCCACTAGTTCTCGCAACATTCTCATTCCCTGAAGAGGACAATAGATGAAAAGGGTGAGCTCAACTAGCCTAGTAAAGAATATTATGACTAAGATAATGGAAAATAAATTATCGTTAGTCTTCAACAATTCAGATAAAATATTATGGACAACAAGTTTTAGATCAATATTCGCAGCGAAAATAACAATTCATTAGAAGAGTTAAGTAGAGAATGAAGTCTACTATCTTCAATGATTTAAAAGTCCATCATCAATATTTTATCCCTGTAACATCAATCAATATATGTCTCGAATCAAATATTCATCTTTGCACTACGGGCCAAAGATATTCATTTGTATCATCAATTGGTCATGTTCATCTCAACACCTGTCCATCTTTGCACTACGGGCCAAAGATATTCATCAGGTAATCATTCATCTTTGCACTACCGACCAAAGATATTCAGTTATATTACCATTTAGGACTGAGAATGATGAAAAATATTTTAAAGAACGAATCCAGTGAGATAAAGGACAAAGATTAAGGATTCATATTTTAGTTTATCCAAGTTCAAAAATACTCCATAGTAATACTTTGTGGAGCAAAATTTAAGAATAAATCTCAAAACTTGGATCCAATCAAAGATAGGAACCTTAACATGCATTTTGGACAAATAGAAGAAAATTTAATTTTTCTATGAATTGTACCGTATTTGTGAATAGTACCGTATACATGAATAGTGCCGTATACGTGAATAGTAACTCCGACATGAAAAAGATAGAAATTTCATAAGAAAATCATACTTCGTGAATAGTACTCGTGAATAGTACCGTATTCGTGAATAGTGCCGTATACGTGAATAGTGCCATAAACGTGAATAGTAACCCCGACGGAAAAGATAAAAATTTCATAATAAAATTCATACCAATATTTCGATGAAATGATATTGAAAATAATAACATCATTTACGAAGAAAAATAACATCACTTACCTTAAAAAAGAGTATTTTTGACTGGTATGACGGGGATATTCTTGAAGAAAACTTGCACTGTTTTTTACACTTAAAGCTTCCTTAAAATCTAAAGAAATACGCTCAATATTATAGAAGAAGAATTCTCTGATTCTGGTGTGATTTTTAATTCTAAACTAAGCATCCTATTTATAGGAGAATGGAAGGGTACTATTTGAATAAAAATCATAGACTGTACAGAAAAAATTTTGACGAAATTCACGGGCGCGCACCGACGGAAAATTTTGATTTTACTATTCATTACTGTGCAATAAAATATTCTAATAAAATAAAAACTTTAAATAAAATATAATATATTCTATTTATAATCTAATAAATCAAAATTTATTATAATATATATATATATACACGGCAGCTTTAACTTTTTACCGACGATTTTGAAAAATGAGTAAGTGGGGGTCCATATAATAAGCAAAACTTACAACAATTACTTTAATAAAAACCCCCTCTATTTATCTCAATTCACTTGACTTCACAAAATACATTTTCAATAAAAAAATTTCATCATTAATATTATAATTCACAATATTAACAACCAATACTGATAAAAAATACCTCAGCACTAATTCCTTCTTTTATATTCACAAAATAAATATTTTCTTATCATATAAACTAGTAATTAATTATTCATAAATAATATTACAAAACTACAATATTGATAACCAGGTCGTTCCCAGGAAAGAGGGGGCTTTCTGATAAGGATTTCTCCTTACTGGCGCGCAATTAGATTAACCTAACCCCTTTCATTGACAGAACTTCTTTAGACATTGCCAATAATGCTATCTAATAATATTATTAAAATAATATGAATTATTGATTTGATAATTTGAAATACTGTGCAATGACATTTATTGAATCAATAAAATATTATGCAATTATCAATGTAGCAATTATTGAATCAATAATATAAAATATTGAACAGTAATTACTGTAACAATTATTGAGTAGTGACTTCTTACGTAAGAATCAATAATTAGAATTACTGTGTAATACCGTGTGCTACTGTGCAACACCGCGTATTACTGTATTTTAACCACCGGGTATTTCAACAGTTTTAATGGCAACAACCACGCCGTTATTTTTAGAAAAACTTATTCTTGTCGTTTTAAGCTACAATGTCTATTCCATGATACTGTGAATTTTGGTTGGGTGATGGATGTGATGTATGCTACCTTTATTTGCCTATAAAAGACAAACCAATCTAATGGGAAAATACACCAAGAAAGAAAGAAAGAAGAAATTCTCTCTAAATTTTTATCTTATATCTCTTGTTATTTCTTTAGTTTTATAACATATATATATATATATATATATATATATGTATGTATATTATCTATATAATAAAACAGAACCTATTTTGAATTTGGGCTGGAAAGCACAAGGACGGTTCAAATTCATTTTAATTGATTTGGGCAGAAAAACACAATGACGGTTCAGATTCATTCTAATTTAATTCAAAATAATAACAATAATAATAATACTTATAATACTAGTAACATCAACAACAACAATAATAATAATAATAATACATATTTT
The DNA here is from genome assembly GCA_020205555.1 of Panax stipuleanatus. NCBI lineage: Eukaryota > Viridiplantae > Streptophyta > Magnoliopsida > Apiales > Araliaceae > Panax > Panax stipuleanatus. Next base: position 21,708,829 of record CM035125.1, read on the forward strand.
TGCCAGATGGCAATCTATTTTAAGTATTTTTGATTTTGATATTGATTATATAAAAGGTAGTGATAATTCAGTGCCTGATTTTTTGACTCGGGAATTTATTAATTCAGGTACCCCTCAAGTTCAAAATGAGTGTGAGAGGTAAAGATAAAAATGTTCGGCCCCCTGGCCCTCCAGGTCCAGGCCCGCCTAGTCAGAAGCCCATGGGAGCTGTAATCCCACACCCAGTCACTCCTCTTACTATAGTTAATAAATTTGCTCCTCTTATTTCTGGAACAAAACCCTATAGCTCGGTTTTGGCCCAGCCCCCTCAAATGATTGATCCATTTGATTCGTCCAGTAATCCTCCTACTGGTCAGCGTACTCAATCCGAGTACATCCCTGTTTATTCCACCAATTTATTTCATATTGAAAGACATATGAAATCAATTGATGATCCAGTTAAATTGGCTGCCTAGTTCTTCCCAACTGGTTGGCATTTTATTCCAATGGCTCCTTATAAATCTCTTATGTATTATAAGGATATCTTGCTCCAAACACATACTATCCTGGCAAATATGAACTTTAGGCAGTTTATATTTTATTTCCATACTACTACCATTAGCCGAATTAAGACGTTCACTGGTTTTCTTATAGAACTTGGTTGGAATTAATCTTTCCTGAATGCAATTTAAATCAGCACCTGTATCAACAAGGGCAGGCAGCTGAATTGCAAAAGTTCCATCAATAACTAGGCGAACAATGAAATACCATTTTTGAATAGTTATATCCTTTAACCTTTTTAACGAATTACCTTGAACCATCAGAAGTGATTCATCGTCTTTGACTCCTGAAGACTCAGGTTGGTCTTCGTTGTCAGAAGAATCAGAAATATGAAGTTCTGAACCCTTAGAGGCCAGATTAGTCATATCTCTTCTTAAATCAGAAATTTCAGTCTTAAGACCAGAAATCTCTTTCTTAAGCTTATTGACCTCTTGATTTAACTTAGGGAGAGTAATCTCTTTTTCAACAGATTTAAATCTCTCTAGGGTTTTATTAAGGCTAATTACAGGCTTTTCTTTACCTTTCATAACCTTACCCTTTCCCGAATTATTTTTAGAAAATAATTCTTTTAACTGTTTTATATACTGTAATTTTAAATCTTCATCAGTAAGTTTACTAATTAATTCAATTAACAAAGAGCTTTCTTGATCTTCTTTGGTAAGTACATTAATAGTTTTACAACAATCAGATCTACAATTATCTGTACAAAGGGTGACTTCATTATCTTCACTAGGAGTTTGACTATTTTCACCATTAGCAGAGGAATAAGGGATATCGGAAAGACCATTATTCTCATCAGACTGAGTTCTAATTAACTCAAAAATCTTTTCAGTATCTTCAACAGAAATATTTAACTGACTTAATTTTTGTTTTAACTTACACTCATTCTTATAGTGACCCTTTTTACCACAATTATAACACGTAATTTTACTCTTATCATTAGATTTAGAAGTAGGTTTTTTATTACGAGTTTTCTTTCGTGACTTAGGTTTTTCATAATAACTATCTTTATTATTAGACTGACTAGAATGCTTCTTATGATGCTTGCGTTTTTTGTGAGTTTCAATTTGCTTTTTCCTATGCTTTCTACGAGAAGGGGAATAGGTGGCAAACCATATTGTTCACAAAATGTACCAAGTTCATATTTAGCTTTCTTTTTATCCTTAGCGGCTTGTTTAGCAATTTTAAAATCAATACACATTTTTAAAACTATCTTTTGAATATAACTAATTATGTCACCATAAGTGAGATTATCAAAATTAATATAACCCAAAGTTTTACTAAGTTCTTCCCTAACCTTGTGAGTAAATAAGTTAGGAAGTCCATTAACAAATTTTTTTTTTCAAAAAGGTTTGTTACTATCACTACGCATCATAACACGTGAAATAAAGACATCTTTGTACCACCTAAAGTCACTTAGGGTAGGACAAGTGAGATTACTTAACTGGTCATGAATTCTTTCAGTGATGTTACTAGGAGTTCCAATAAAATGTTTTATTATCGTGAATATTAATGTGTTAATACCATCAGGAATACCAAAACCCATATCTTCACGAAAAATAGGGTGACCATTGTCATCAAGCTGGTAAGCATGAATAATAGAATTTCTAGCATCTTCGTCAAGGTGTTTCTCCAACCATGAACGAAGCACACCAGTGAAACCATTAGTTAATATTTCAACGATATCAGGCTGAGTAAGACTGCTAAACGCTGTAATATAACTATTGGCTACCATAGACAAATGGTTCATTTTAGTGAGAATCTGATGCTCACTAAAACCATCAATATTCCATTCATAAATCTTATTAGACGAAACAGAAAATTGATTATCTAGATTTTTCTCCTCGTATTGAAGATCAGGGGGAGTTGGTCTAGTATACCAATTCTTTGTTATACTTGTGTTATTAAAAGTTAACTTATTTAATTATTCAGTAAGGTCAGGAATAGAAGCAACTTCAGAAACATCTTCTGAATCACTATTACTTTCATTGTCAGATTCTTGGATCTGGTCAATGATGGCAACAGTCCCACTAGCTTCACCCGAATTAGAACCAATTTTCTTAATTAACTTATCAATACTTCTAACTAGGTCAGAATCTTTACTTGGCAATCCCTTTCCATCTCTGTTATCGGGAAGAGTTAGTAAAGGTTGATCTAGTTTCTTTTCTGGATTTTTAACTAAGGCATGATCAAATTTTTCTTCAATTTTATCAAGTTGTTTACCTATGGTGGCTAAATATTGATTAGTGAAATTATTTTGTTCAATAATCTTTTTATCATCAGTTTTACCATCAGTAACTTTAAAAGGGCTGGCAACAACTGACGCATTTTTAACCTGTAAAGGAACAGTTTCCAAAGGAGGATGAGATGCTAAAATCTTAGACTTATCCTCTTTCATCCACTGACTTTTAGTAAGAACTTTACCCTGAGAATGATACTTATCATACCAATCATAAAATGTAAGGTTCTCTCTATTTAATTTAACATATTTTTTCCAATTATGAATAATTTTATCACGGTCATGCTTATCATAATTATTACGAAAGGCATGTCTTTTATCTTGATTAGATTTGGAGTTGAAATCTGCAACCAGACTATCCCAATCTAATTTATTAATTTTCGTTATAACTCTTAACTGGTGATTAATAGGTGCTTCAAAATCAGAGGGAGTAGGACCTACAGAAACAGTAGGGGACACATCATCTTGTTCTTCTTCAGCATGAAAGGCTGGAGTATAGCAAGGATGACTTGTCTGGCCTTGATTTAAAACACCTTTCATTTTAATATCAGGAATAGAAAAATCACTTAAAACTTCGGTATCTCTTCTAGAAACAGAAGGAACTGAAGAATTAGTAAATTCCTCTATAATTAAAGGTCTTCTAGTACGTTCAAAACTGATCCGAACAGTACCATCAGAAAATTGTTTAATATTTTCAAGATTTAATAAATTATTATTAACTGGTTTTTGTGGAATTTCTTGAGGAAGAATCCACTGACTAGGTAACGTAATATCTTTCCAAAGAATAGTCTTTGGGGTCTGAATATTAGCGTTACTAGTACTACTTTAAATTAGCACAGTATGGTCTTTAGGACTTTTATTAAGTGCATGAATGTTTAAATTAGTTTTCATTACTTTGTAATAAATTCTATATATTAAAGCTAGAGGTTGAGATCCTTCAATCATTTGAGTGATTTCTCCTGCAGTTTTAATATTTAGAGTTACAGCTTTTAATAAATTAATATCTGATAAACTCAAAGGGAGATCAGGAAAGCAATTGAAATGAATAGGACCATCATGTAAGCTAGACTCCATGATACCGATTATGCTAGGAGCATAATTAAGATATCGAGCATCTTTTAAACATAAAAAGACACTTGAGTTAATTCCTTTAATAGACAGTGGTTTAACTGCGACTTGAACCAAACCAATATGAATAAAATTATACCCTTTCTTTCTACGCTTATTAATAACATCAGGAGAAAGGAGACTGCAATTTTCATATTCTTTGTTAATAGCATAAACACGTTCAACAGTTTTAACATTATAATCAGTTTTGAAATTATCAATAAAGGTTGACTGGTAAATATCTCTGGGGGACACACTAGGTATGTTCCAATTACTAAGAGTTTGATTAATGTTTTCATAACTGTGTTCTTCTTGATTAACTATGTTTGGAACAGGAGGAAGTGAAGATCTATTACTAACCGACGAACTAGATCTGAATAATCTACTCATAATTAAAAATTAAAGTTTTTAACAATTCTGTGTTCTTTCATACATACCCCTTTATTTGTTTAGCATAAACACATACCCTATCATCTAGTGATTCCTAGAAAGCCAAAACTGCTCACACACTCGAGACTTACAAAGGCAAGACAGGGACCTATGGCGATGGAGGGTGGTTTATACAAAGAGACTAGGTGACTTCTTGAACAAAGAGAGATCAAAAACTTTTGATTTTCAAAAATGATTAGATTAAACTGATTAAGAACAACGTTTAGCTAATAAACAACACATGGCTCTGATACCAAGAAGGCGGAAGAAGGAAGAATGAAGAATGGCGCATACAAAGCTGGATAACAACTATAGCAAAACTATAAGAAATTATAACAGCAGTTCATAAGTATTAACAGAAGTTTAAATAAAATAAAACTTTATTGAACTTTGAAATAATTACAAACAATTAACTTAGGTACTTACAACAAATTGACTTGATTATAGAAGCTTAACATATCTAAGAGAGAAGGCAAGAGAGTTGAAGATTAGTCAGATAGGAATCTGAGTCTTCCCAAACGCTCTATTGGATTACTAAATCCTTTTCTAAAATATATTTTGCTGACTTGCAATCAATACGAACTAAAATTTTTTGATTTAATAGATCATTTTGAAATTTGGTAATACACAAAACTAATGCCAAAATTTCCTTTTTAATTGTGCTATAATTTAATTGGGCTTGATTCCACGCGCCTGAGTGGAACCGAACAATTTGCACAGAAGAAGCAGGAGTCAACTTCTGCTTCAAGATACCACCGAAGCCAATTTCGGAGGCGTCAGTTTCAACGATTTTAAAAGCTGATTCATTGGATATGCCAAGACAAGGAAGAACCTTAACATATTTCTTGACTTGCTGAACGATGGCAGTATGCTCATCAGTCCAGGGAGGAGGATTTTTCTGTAAACGAAGAAACAAAGGTTTACAGATTTTTCTCAAATTTTGATAAAACTTACCGACATAATTAAGGGATCCTAAAAAACGCTGGAGTTGAGTTTTATCGATAATTTTGTCAGGAAATTTATCTGCAAATTGAATGACTCTTTGAATTGGTCGAACCAGACCGCGGTAAATATCATGACCTAAGAATTTAACCCTAACTTGAAATAGACTGCATTTGGTTGGTGAAAGAGCCAAACCATTGACTTTAATCGCTTTGAAGAACGAATTCAAATGTTTGAAATGTTCATCAATAGATTTAGAGAAAACAAGGATATCATCAATATACACGATGATAAAATGACTGAAGGGGTTAAGTATTTCATTAAGAATATTTTGAAATTCACTAGGAGCGTTCTTCAAGCCAAATGCCTGAACAACCCATTCATAATGACCAAAGGGAGTGGTAAAGGCGGTTTTGTACATGTCACTAGGGTGGATACTGACTTGCCAGAAACCAGACTTGAGGTCAAATTTACTAAAGATGGTGGCATTACTAAGACGACTAAGAAGGTCCTCTTTGTTGGGTAGGGGATACCTAATCCATTCTAAGACCTTATTAAGCGGCTTGTAATTAATAACTAATCGAGGGACACCTCTCTCCTTTTCAGCTTCATTATTAAAATAGAAGGCAGGGCAAGACAAGGGTGATTTACTATGTTTAATTAAACTTTTTGCAAGTAAGTCATTAATCTCTTGCTTACAAAGTTTCATTTGTTGATGACTCATTTGAATAGGTCTAGCCTTAGTAGGAATTAGATGTTCTTTAAATTCCTTAACGTAAGGTAGTCTGACTACATGCTTTCTACGATGCCAAAAGGCATTAGGAGAATCGGCACATAAGTTTTTTACCATGAATAAACGAAGTTCTTCTATCTTGTCTTGAATTTTATCAAGTAGAAGGAGATCTTCAACTTGCTTGTACCTAATTTCTTGTTTTAAATATTTTAATTGTGAAGTTTTACAATTTAACAGGTTGAGTGACTTAGAAATGGACTCATCTTGAATAAATTTCAAGTCTCTCTCTTTAGGCTGAGTGATAAACTCAAAAACCACTTTCTGCCCAAGGTGTTCAGTAGTTAAACCGTTATTACTAGTGGTAAATGGGTATAATAAATATATAAACGGGAGACCTAAAATTATTTTGTCTGTCAAGTTACGAATTAAAACAAAGGATGTTTTAAAACACATACTATCCTGGCAAATATGAACTATTATTATTATTATTATTATTATTATTATTATTGTTGTTGTTGTTGATATTATTATAATTATAATTATATCAACAACAACAACAATAATAATAATAATAGTTATTATTATTATTAATATAATAATAATAATAATAATAATAATAATAATAATAATAACAATAATAATAACAATAATAATAATAAGAACAATAATAATAATAATAATAACAACACTAATAATAATAATAATAATAATAATAATAATAATAGTAATAATAATAGTAATAATAACAATAATAATAATTATAATTATAATAATAATAATAATAATAATAATAATAATAATAATAATAATAATAATTATTATTATTATTATTATAACAACAACACTAATATAAACAATAATAACAACAATAAAAATAAAAATAATAATAATAATTCGATAATTTTTAAATTTCAAATATTTTTAGGTATTCATTGAAGGATACTTGGTGTAAACTATAAAAAATACGAAGTTGTTTATTTATTTTCTGCATGTGTAATTTGACTTTTTTGTGTTTCGTCTTTTGTAAAGTTAACTAATTATACATGATTATGATGATTTTGGGTATGGAATGATGGTTGTTTTGCTGGTTTGTAGACAAGTTTAGATTTTTTTTAGATATCTATTTTTAAAGGAAACTCTGTCGAAATTTCTTGAAATTAGTAGCGACTAGCTTGATGCTTTGGTGGTTGAATATGTGTTGATGATTGAGTATATATTAATTATTGTGGTAGTATGGTGAATTATGAGAATTGTTATGTCTGATTGTACGTTATTTTAAGTAAAAAAAAGTCTTTTGGTAATATAGTATTTTTGAATTTTAATCTAATTTTTCGTTATGTCGTGCCTTCAGGCACGGACAATTAATAGTTTCTTATATATAAAGGCAACAATGGCGATCCAAAACTCATCTCTCAATTGTAAAATTTATTGAGTCAACTCTTAATTTATTAAGAGTTAACTCGCTGAATTAGAAAACTTATGCGAGTCCATCCTTCAGTCTACCGACTCCTTCTCTACTTCTCAATAGACTCTTCTTCTTCTTCAATCGACTCCTCTTCTTTCATAGTCGACCGACTCCTTCTCCCAAAATTCTTTACCAAAATTCTGTAGTAAATATCATCAATTTTTCGATCTTCGTTTTACAATCACACTTTGAAACCCCATAACATTTCTCTATCTCTGATTTACCTTAAACTTCTTTAGTAGGACAAACGAATACGAAGTCGATTTGGGGCTTTTTAGGTGGAGCAAATCGAGAGATTGCGAACTGTAGAGTTTGGGGATCGATCGATTTTTGTTGTCGATGATGACTGTTAGGAATATATATGAGAATGTTATTCCTATGTATATAAGATTTGATTGTGATACAAATGAATGAATATGCAACTATGCTTGCATTGATGAAAGCTGTAAAATCCTTTGATAGATAATAAAAATATATGTACAAGGACTTGGAATGAATTGATCAAATATGTTAGGTTGATCCTACATAAACAAAACAGCTTTGTAAAGTCCTTAAAAAAGAAAAGATGTACAAGGACTATAAATAGAAAGATCAAGCTTGTTATGTTGATCTTATAAAGTGTAATAGATAGGCATGTCTGATCGTCGAGCACTGCACCAACCATCGTAGTCTGCCAAGAGAGACAAGGAAGACTCGAGAACTATCAAGGCAGAATCATAGTCTGCAAGGACAGTAGATCTCGAAGTTCGTAGTCTACCAGGAGAGACGAGGAAGGATCGTAGTGTGTCAAGAAGAACTTTCTCAGAGTCGTAGTCTGCTGAGGAAGTAATGTTCAGAATCATAGAGATAGTCTGTCTATGAGCCGACCAAGCACCTTCAAAAACTAAGTCAGGAATCGTAGGTCACACTTGAAGTAGTGGGGTCTACTGATCATATCAGAGGCAGAGATCGTAGTCGAGCCAGATCAGACAAGAACAACATGCATAAAGGCAAAAATCGTAGTCTGTTAAGATCTGATCTCGGAGTCGTAGTCTGCATGTAAGACCCCAAATTTTATAAATAAAGATTTAATTTTCTTTATATATTATTTTGAAATAGTAAGGTGTTGACTTGATAAATATGATAAGTTATGGGTGAGATGTGCAAATTTTATAAAGTTAGCAAGTGGTAAAAAAATATTCATTGTTGTCAAGGAATATTCATTTGATCGGGGAATATTCTTTTTATCGGAGAATATTCGTACGACGGCAAAATAATTTGTGGGCCCCACAATGGAATAACTGTCGGATGAAGAAAACGACAAGAATAAGTTTTTCTAAAAATAACGGCGTAGTTGTTACTGTTAGAACTATTGAAATATCCGGTGGTTAAAATAAAGTAATACGCGGTGTTTCAAAGTAGCACACGGTATTGCATAGTGATTCTAATTATTGATTCTTACGTAAGAAGTCACAACTCAATAATTGTTACAGTAATTACTGTTCAATATTTTATATTATTGATTCAATAATTGCTACATTGATAATTGCATAATATTTTATTTATTCAATGCACAATATTTCAAATTATCAAATCAATAATTCATATTATTTGAATAATATTATTAGATAGCATTATTGGCAATGTCTAAGAAAGTTCTGTCGAGGAAAGGGGTTAGGTTAATCTAATTGCACGCCAGTAAGGAGAAATCCTTATCGGAAAGCCCCCTCTTTCCTGTGAACGACTTGGTTGTCAATATTGTAGTTCTATAATATTATTTGTGAATAATTAATTATTGATTTATATGATAAGAAAATATTTATTTTTTTGGATATAAAAGAAGAAATTAGTGTTGAGGTATTTTTTATCAGTATTGGTTGTTAATATTATGAGTTATAATATTAATAATGAATAATTGTTGAAATATTAAAAATGTGTTTATTGAAGATAAGTGAATTACAAAAGTTAAGGGGGAATAATGCAAACTTGGAAAACTTTAGGGGTACCAAAATGTAAGAAGTTAACCAATCCATGTGAACTTGAATCAACCAATCAGAGAAGAGATGATGCAAGCATGATGTAAACGTTAAATCATCCTTAAAGAAACACAAAGATGATGGAAGGATGATATCATCATCATGATGTCATGATGATATCACCTGAACTAAGGTGCATTTAATGAGGTACTAAACTGTAATAAGTCGAGCCTTTAACATGCAATTATCGAAACTATGATTTCCTATAAATAGAAGCTCATTTCTTCATTATTCCTCACCAATTCACTAAATATTTAGAGAGAGAAACTATAGAGAGAAAGAAGAAGAGTATTCTACTATTACACTAGTGCAGTCTCCAAATTTCTATTAAGGTAAGGGATATTATTTTTCTTGTAAGGGGTATTATTTCTTTCTTATTCATGAATAGAGTTATTTTCTTTCAATACTCGTAAGGGGTGTTATTCCATTCTTTATTATTCTGTTGGCATAACCTGTTTACGTGGATTACCACATGCATGGTGAAATTCAATTGTTATTCCATTCTTTATTATTCTGTGAAAATGATCTGTCGGCGTGGACTACCGCCTGACGAGTGAAAATCCATTTGTAGTTTCGTATGTTGTTTCATTTCAGATTCCTAACTCTAAACTTACTACGGTAAGTATTGCTTCTATAATCCCTGAAATGATTAGAAATTTTCTTGAGTTTTGGGCTTCATCTAGTATTATTTCACCGGAATAATTTTCTGAACTTTCTCGTGAAATTTTTATCTTTTCATGTTGAGTTACTATTCATAAGTTACTATTCACGAGTTACTATTCATGATAAAAAAATATTATTTTTTTTCTTTCCAAATTATTTCCTATTCACGAGTTACTATTCACGGTAAAAAAAATATTATTTTTTTTTCAAATTATCTTTGATTGTATCCAAGTTTTAAACTTCATTCTTGAATTTTGCTCCACAATTGATTATTACGGAATATTCTTGAACTTGGATAAACAAAATTACGAATCCCTAATCTTTGTCCTTTATCTCACTGGATTTGTTATTCATTTTAGTTTTCATCATCCTCAGTCCTAAATGGTGATATAAATGAATATCTTTGGCCTGCAGTGAAAAGATGAATGATTACTTGATGAATATCTTTGGCCTGTAGTGCAAAGATGAATGATTACCTGATGAATATCTTTGGTCCGTAGTGTAAAGATGGACAGGTGTTGAGATGAACATGATTAACTGATGATACAAATGAATATCTTTGGCCCGTAGTGCAAAGATGAATATTTGATTCAACATGTATATTGATTGATGTTGCAGGGATAAAATATTGATGATGGACTTTTAAATCATAGAAGATAGTAGACTTCATTCTCTACTTAACTCTTCTAATGAATTGTTATTTTCGCTGCGAATATTGATCTAAAACTTGTTGTCCATTATATTTTATCTGGTTTATTGAAGGCTAATGATAATTTGTTTTTCATTATCTTAGTCATAATATTCTTTAATGGGTTAGTTGAGCTCACCCTTTTCATCTATTGTCCTCTTCAGGAAATGAGAATGTTGCGGAAACTAGTCGAGGAACAGTGTGATGGTCAGAGTAGAGCAGTAGTAGTCCTCACTATTTTTGTAAAATAGTGTGATAATAATTGTAACTATTGAGGACATGAATTTGAATGTTTATATTTCGTATTATATATACGATTTGTATCGTAACTCATAGTTTGCGTGGTCGTATTTTGCACGACCGTTTGATATAAAAGATTTGCATTTAGATTCTGTACCATGTATTTGAAGACTCATAATGGGTTGGTATTCAACCTATTTTTGGGGGCGTCACACTGTAGAACTAAGGCTTCATCAAAGATGCTCACAACGCTAAGGCAGAATCGTAGTGTCAACACGATTCTCAACAGATGAGCACTCCCAGAATATCCAAAGTATAAAGACTCTGGTCTGAGCTGCAAAGATACATTCCACCTGAAGGAAATCAGAGAGCACTCAACGAATGGAATGCAAGCAAACAGAAGATCTAAGCACCAACTCAATCAACATCCTAATTGAGTTGTGAAGCCATTCAAGATGAAGTCTTCCACAAGCAAATCAGAAGAAGACTTCAGATATAGTGACTGACTAAAGAAAGTGAGCAAGTGCAGTAACTGTCAGGAGAACAGAAGACAACGATCTTGGGATTAACCAGGATCGTAGTGTTTGCCAAACGAAGCAGGAACTGATGCAGTTTACACAGAGATACTGGTCAGCTTATGAAGAACAAGGAGAAAGTGATTAAGCATGGGTCAGACAATTGATGATAGGTGAATGGGAGATCACAAGGAGAAAGAGAGCTGGGCATCTCACAAATCTGACGTGTCGTGCTATTCAGAAGAAACCAGAGCAATAAGTCAAGCTATCAGTTCCTGAGATCAGTCAAGACAAACAGAAGTGTTGAAGCACTGCACAAGTGAAAGAAGAGGTGTTCTACATTGCAGATCCAAAGAACACTCTTCAGAATCGTAGTGTTGTCTCAACCAGTTAATGAGCAACATTCAACAAGACAAACTACGATCAAGGTCCAAGAACATCTGCATCAAAATTGTAGAGTTTGATCATCTGAAGATTGAAGCATTGGCAACGGTTTAATCTGAAGATTGATATTTGAGCATTGCTAATTAAGAGCATCGATGCAGAAGGAAAACTCCTGTAGATTCGAATTAAGGAATCAGAAAGGAGAAATAAAGGTGACTACCAGCCTGACACAGAAAGAAGACATCTCTAAGGCGGTAGGTGAGGTAGCAGACTGGTGTGTTAGTAAAGTCATAAAGGAGCTGTCACGTCACATCAGCAGTCTGCACCAAATAACTCAAGATCTATAAAACAATTCAAATAGCTTCCAGCGGCTACTTTCCAACGAGAAGATAATGGAATGGTATTTAACAGATGAAGCTTCAAAGATCAAGAGTTGCTGAGTTGCAGAATCGCTGAGTTGTTGGAATGCTATATTGTTGACTCTACGAGTTCCACCAGAGCTGAACAAAACAAATCTCAGTGGCAGTGAGACTACGAAAGTGGAAGTGAAGCAAATTTGAAGAAGGACTGGAACAGACTAAAGCTTCACTCAACAACGATGAGGATGCCATTGAAGATGGCAGCTAAGCTGAGAGCTGAGAAAGCCAAGAAGATAGCATTCAAGAAAGTGGTAAAGCACAAAGAAGATCCAAAGAGCCACTCTACGAATCACCACGAAGAACCAAAAGATGAAGTTGAATAGATGCAGAACTATATCTGCATATCATTTAAAAAGGGTTCAGGGAATGCTAAGTGCCAGACGAAGTCTACCAAAAGCTCAAAGACTTAGCAAACCCAAGTGGTAATGGTGCACAGCTGACATCAGACGAAGATGAGCATATAGAAGAATCAGCTGCACCAAAAAAGAAGTGGTCCAGACTCTATGCAGAATGCAAAGAGGACCACGCCAAGCTGCTAAGTACAAAAGATGTTCAAACTTCCAGACATCTTAGCAGCAAAGCACCAACAACAACTACAACAACAATAAGTAGCCAAGGCCTGAGGTGTCCTTTTTCGAAGGGACTAAATAAAGTTCCAAGCCTGCTAGGATTGAAGAGTTCGTAGAGAACTAGAGTTCAAGGTTGCTGGCTTTGAAGAGTTCTTAGTGAACTAGAGGAGTTCCAAGCCTACTGGGCTTGAAGATTTCTTAGTGAAATGAAGTTCCAAGGCTGCTGGCCTTGAAGGAATCTTAGTGATTCAGGGTGCTGCCCTTCCTTAGTGGAATTCCTTCTAGTGAAGCAGAAGAGTGGATTAGGAGCTTTAGTCTCTGAACCACTTAAAATCCCTTGTGTCTTTTACATTCAGTCATTTACTTTCAGCCATTTCCATTATGTACTTAACTGCTATAACTGCTATGTATGTAATAACCACTTACAACTAAACTAACTCTGAGAACAATGAATCAATGTTTATCAATATATCAATGAAGGGGATCTTTAACTTATTCCGCTGTGCTTGAAATGATTCTTATGTTTGTCATGTGCTAACTTCTTAGCAATACAAAATAAAATGGAAAAGAGTTTGAAAACGCAAAAGATCTATTCAACCCTCCTTCTAGATCTATTGTATGCCTACTGGGAACTAACAATTGGTATCAGAGCTGGTTCTCATGCAATACCCAAATGCTAATCGCTTTGAGTCTGATCCTAGGCACAAACATTGTTCTAAACTTATTTTAGTACTAAGTAACTTGTAAATGCAGATGAGCTCACATGTTGGAAACAATGTGTACAGGTAAATGTTTATATGCATCTGAGGCTGCTCAGATTGATCCATGTTCTTAAATGCCATAGCAACAAGATCAATCCTTGTCCTCAGTCAATCTTGTAGTCTGCGGTCCAGAGATAGGAAGTCAAGAGGCATCTACAGCAAAGAATTGAGCATCCACCATTCTGAAAGACGAAAGGCCTATACATGCTTAGAAATGCTTATCCAGAGGAGAAAGAAGAATTTCTTCAATATATATTTGGCTAACCAGTAGTTGGATGTGAACCCTAAAGTTCAAGGTCACCAAATGGTTAAAGCTGTCAAGACTTTCCTAGCATTACATCTCCAAGACTATATCATTGATCGAAGGTCAAATTGAGCAATAGGCTGTCAGTATTAAATGCAAAGATATGCACATCAATGCCTAACATCATTATAACAAGAAAAATGACTGTCAAGGAATTGACAGTGTAAAGGTACATTTCCTCATTTATACTTATATGAATATCATGTTGCATCACCTTATGCACTATAACAGTATTCTATCAAGAGACCATACTCTTCCAAAAAAAGGGAAGAGAGAAAGTACACTAAGGGTGGAAACTTAATTGCTAACAAACTTTCTCTCCATCCAAGTTTTAGGTTGAAGATAACATCTTGAAAGATGTCTGAAATAGAGGAGTATCTTGAAGATTCTTAGAAACTGATCATCTCCATGAATCAACCAGATATAAATAAGTAATAGAGTTGATTCCTACTCTGTGAACATTCAAAATATGTGAAAATAATCAAGCAAAGGATGAAACCATCATAGAAAAGGAGTGTCTTATTAAAATGGTTAATCTTACACACACTCACCATCATGCATTTTAAATGTCATATCTAAATATGATATATGCATGAATATGATTGCTGATGCTAAATATATGAGTAATAGGGATTTTGAGGAAACTAACCTAGCAGGACCCATTTAACCATGGGTATCAAAAATAAAAATTTATCTGACCTGCAGGTACTTGGTCTATCTGACCACACTAAGAAATGCTGAAGCAGATGGCTTCAGTCACTAAGATTTAACCAGCTGGAGGCTCAAGACATTTCAGCAATGTGCTTGACAAAATCATCCTACGCCAAAGCCTATTGTAGAAGACTTGCTGAGCCCACATGAATGAAGCCCACGTGGTTGCTGATCTCCATATGGAAGCGGGCTATTCATGAAAAGATGAAAGAAATCCTCTATGCTTATTAATACAAATTATATCAACTCAGAGGAAACATCAAAGAAGTTCACTTCAGAGGATCATCAAGCATTGATCATGAAGAATGCATCATAAAAGCAGAAATCCACGTATGTAGTCTACCTAAGAGCTTAAGTAAAAACGTAGTATTTTCTAAGATCAAGACTGAGTTTAGCTTATGCAAGTCAACACAAAGATTATGTCACAATGACCACAATCGTAGTGTCCCTCCAGTCAGCATCAAAACCCGTAGTTCTGATGAAGGAGGAAGGGCGACGAACTGAAGAAAGGTTGATAGACGTTGACAAATTGATAGTCTCAAATGACTCATCATTCATCCTTAGTGTATAATGAAGAAACTAAGGAAGGACTACAAAACTGCTGAAAACACCTGCTCAGGTGTCAGATGAAGAAAACTATGTTCGTAGTACTGTCAATAATTGTGGAGTGATCGGCTCTGAAGATATCTCTCTATAATCAAATGGAGTCTATTCAATCTTAATGATCTCATCCAAAAGAAGATATGCAAAGCTACTCTCTTATGCTTATAAATAAGTAGAAGAAGAATTCATTCCTCCTTGAGAAGATAACATCATCTATGGGGAAGCAGTGATCTGCAAAGAGCAGCAACACTAAAGGTGTAAAAGATAATTGATGAAGCAAATTCTTCAGATCTTCCAAGCAGTAAAGATAAGTCACTTGTTTACTTAGAAAGATCAAGTTAGAAGCTGAAGATAGTGCTGAGCCTCAAAAATAGAAAAAAAGCAGCCATAGAACAAATAAGTCTTCATTCACTACGATTGTGAAGTCATCATCAATAGTAGAATCCATACTGACTGTTACTGCAGACGGAGAAGCTGCAACAGCCTCTCAGCCTGAACAACTGTCAGGGAAAAATCTGAAGAAAGTTCAAAGGCTGTGTCCAAGTCAAAGAAGAGGACTAAGAGACTTTTCAAGAAGTATGATCTGGCAGATAAGGAAGTATTAAAAGAAGATGATCAAGACATTATCAGTCATGCAGAGCACACTACTGTACCTGATCAGACTATGATCAATGCTGAGAAGGAAATGGCATACCCAAGTGATGCTGCTGAGAAAGTAAGATCAACTTTCTCCTTCTTAGATTCAACTTTTTCTTCATCAGTGGACTTGCTCCTTGAAGATTCATCCTTGAAGCTCTCAGTTCCCGTTTCATCTTCTAATTCTACGTTTTCCTCTTCAGTAGAAATACTTCTTAGAGGAACTGACTTAGGCTTCTTCACCACCTTAGCTTTCTTCTTGGATGGCTGTACAGACTGGGTCTCAGAGATAATTAAATCTTTAGAGTGTGACAGCTCCTCTTCTTTCATAGCACTTGCCTTCCTCTTCTTCGTAGTGCTCTTGCTGGTGCTGCCATGTGTTATCAGCCGTTTGTTCTCCATTGGGTTCTTTTTCCAGTTAGTAAACAGCTGAGGGGTCATCACCTTATGGCTGTTTAGGATTACACCTTCATCATCCTTAATCTTATTCTTCAACTTCTTCTTCAGAATGATACTTAAGAACCTTCCATGGAAAACCTTCGTGAGAGGTTTCCCTGTTAACCTCTTCTTCCCTGCCTTGTCCAGCCATTTGGACATTTGGTCAAGCAGAATAGCTCCAAAATTGATTCGCTTCTTCAGAACTATTGCAGACATGATCTTCAACTGTTGATCACTCACAGTGTCATGTGTAGTGTCCTTGAATAGTATACATTTGCCCACTATTTCTGCAAGGAACTCGAATTCTTCAGGAAACTCCTTTTTCTTCATATCCTTCAGACTAGGGTTTCTCCTGTACCGCATAATCTTCTTGGCTTCTTTGGCGTCGACTTCATCAAGGATTTTCAGACCTAGGTCAGGGAAACCTAAGCACTGATTGATGTCAAAAGATTTTAGCTTCAGATTCTGACCTTTGACCTTAGAAGAGAGGGTTCCAGAATTCATGGTTGCATTGGAGTGGAATTCTTTACCAAGTCAACATATATTCGAGTGTTTGACTCAAGACATTCTGAGAATCCAGCCTTCTTCACAAGCTCAAGAATATCTCTGAACTTCTTCTCAAATTTCTCAAACTTTTTCGTACCAAGTTGAATGCCAGTGATTACTTGCCAGTCTGCCATTTGAAGAGTTAGGGTTTTCTGAATTTATGAATTTGTGAGGATCTTGTGAGATGTCAGGAAGCGATTCAAGGTTTTATAATTGTTTGAGAAGGTCTGGATGTTTAGATGTGTTTAGATTTGGGCTTGAGAGGGTAAGTGTATGAATTTAACAAGTTTGCAGCTTTTGATGAACTCTCTAAAATGAAACTGCCAATAGTTTAAATTTCCATCTTTTAACTGTTCCCTCCACGTTTCTTAGTGGGACAGTTGTAAGATTCTGATGGGTCACAATTTGTAACTTCTTTTCCCACGTCAGTTTATCAGATTTGACTTTTCTTCAGTTGACTATTGACTTTTTCATTCCATGGAGGGACTTGTAACTTGGTTCACTACTCCACGATTTCCAGACTGATTTACAATCTCTGCATCTTCTTCGATGATCGAAGTCTGTGGTCATGCTTCAATAGGCAACTTCTTCAGTATACTCTGAGGGATTGGCAATTATCATTTGCAACTTGTCTTCTTCTGATGAGGTGATGCTTGCTTCAGCAAAGATTCTTGTAATGCATTCAATATTCGCACTCTTTCTGAAATAAAGTAGCTCAGGAAGGGCCAACCTCTTAGCTCAAGGCTAAGGTTTAGGTTTGTCCCTGAGGCGCTTACCAGATAAAGAGCTTTAGATTTGGTCAGTACTGACATCACATTTGATCTCTCTGCTGGGGAGTTCATTTACCAAATCTTGATATTCAATGGTGTCGGTTTTGGTGTAGAATGCAATTGTGGTGATCTCCTGCTCTTACACTACGATCAGATGTTTGATCATAGGTACTCCACAATTTGAGGTGTGTTGTTGATATGGTTATCAGTAGCACATTTTGAGATGTTACTACTGATTATGGATCTTCATTTGGTTCATCAACCAAAAAGTTTTGGGACTTTGTAACTGGGATATTTCAGGTTTAGGTTAGCTCCTGTCTTTATGAACTTGTCAGAAGTGGTCTTGATACTCGTGGAGTGGTCAATAGATGTATCATGGTTGACCTACACTCTGAGCTTTTCTCAGATATTATGGCACGGATCCCACTTCTTCATTTTGCCTTTAGAGCTTCACCATCTCCATATCATCAACAACTTCTTCGGAATGATCATAAAAGAGGTAGCTAAGCCTGATGATGAAGAAGAATATGCAAGTTCTATGGCTAATCCCCAAAGTAGCCACTCTGCTGATCCTACTGCTGAAGACCCGACGAGTTCATCTGATGGTTCAAAAGACGTTGAGTCTGAAGAAGAAACATCTGCTCCTCCTACTGTTGAACCTCAAAGAAGTTTGTCTGATGACTCAGAGACTTCAAAGTCTGAAGATGGAGAAGAGTTTGAAACCCCTGAAGCTGAACCCCCAAGAAGAAGGAAGAGCAACAGACTGATTGCTCCAGTAGTTTCAAAGAAAAGAGAATCATCTTCAAAGATAATTTAAATCAGTGATGATGAAGCTGAATCCAAAAGAGAAGATGCTAAAGGAAAAAAGGAGGAAAACGTCTGCAAATTCTAGCAGTAAGAGACTGAAGATTACAGAGCAAGTAGTGCCAGTGATTCTGCGAAGACAAGCTCTGCTGAGAATGCTGAAGATAATGAAGATGATGATGAAATGCATGAACGAACTGATGAGTCAGTTGAGGAAAGTCTGCACCAGTCTAACTCCAGGTCAGGACATAAAGAAAGTGAAAAAGATTCCAGCTCTGAGAATGAGGAGCCAGCGATTTTCACATCCCTTGCCCTGTTCATCGCAAGAGAAGAATAGTGGTGGAAGTTAATGAAGAACCACTAGATGCACTTCCAGGGAGATGGGTTAACCATGGAAATGAAAGGCTAGATGTGGTGATGATAACCTCAGAAAATCTGCTCAATAATCTCAAGGCTATGAAGCTGGACACTTCAACTGTGATATATGAGCCTGAAGTTAAGAATCATGCAATAAGGTGGTTTTACTCTCATATGTCATGGGTAAGGCATCCCTCACTGGAGACGACATCTATTTCTCATGGTGCTTCTCTCACCTTCCCAACCTAGAGCTGGTGGCACAGAATTTTCCAAGGGTAAAGAAGTTTGCAAATCAGATGATCAAGAACCAGTCTTACTTCAAAATCTATCGACAAGCTGGGAATCATTACATTCCCTACAATTGTCGAGTAGGTTCAGATGGCAAACGGATTATACCCAAGTCCATTATCGTAGAGTCCCCTCATTCTACCAATAAAGATGATCATGCTGAGTTTGAGAAATTCTATGCTAATTCGATAGTGCTGAATGATATTTCTTCATCCTTCAACAACTATTGGTACTCAACGATTTATCAGATTCTCACTACCTTTAAGAGTCTGTATAAAAGTGAGAATCGTAGAGTCCAACCAGATGTTCAGCAGGAGGCTGACCAAACAGTTGTTCAGACGGAGAATGAACAACCTGATGCCAGATCTCCTCAAGAGCAAGAGTTGCTAAAGAACTCTAAAGAATTGATTGAGGAGATCTCTCTCATTGCTGCAGAAGTAAAGGACATGTCAACTGAAGAAGACAATGAGCTGTCCAAAAGGCTTCAAGCCAGAATTTCAGATATATCTCTCAAGCTTCAACTAAGGGATCAAATATTTCTGAAATCCATGAATGATCAGACGGAAGAAGATCTACGAGCTTAGAAGGCTAATGAAGAGCAAATTCTGTCTCTCTCTGACAAGATTGACAATCTGAAACAGTCTTTCTCCCTACAAATTGAGCTAAGCCAACAAGAACTCAAGATTGAAGTTGGTAACTCATCACCTGATGGAGCAGCTTATGTCAAACATGGAGCGGCTCTTACAAGTGATTAAGGACAAAAAGGGGGAGAAAAAGAGACATAAAAAGAGGCATTGAAGGAGGAGCAAAAAGAGAATAATGAAGGAAGCCAAAAAGGCCAAGAGCAGAAAGGCAAAGGAGGAGAAGAAGAAGACAGCAGTAGCAGAAGCAAAGTCATCATCTGAGGGGGAGCCAAAGGATGATGATCTCATGAACACAGAGTTTGAGGAGGAGCCAGACAAAGAAGAAGAGCATGCACCAGAACCAAAACTAGAGCAAGATAAAACAATGGAGCATGCATATGAGGGGGAGTAGAGGAAAGAAGAAAAGGAAAAAAAGAAAGATGAGTAGCTGATCAACAGACATACTTGAGACACACATGGAGCCAAAAAGGTACATCTCTATCCAGTTAGGTATGTTCTGGATCCAGGATGTAGAGTGTCATAGTTTATGTAATTTCATAATATCATCAATTTATGATTATATGTTTTAGAAATAAAGCTGCTAACTGTATATTAAGATTCATTCATCTCATGCATATACACTGATTATTTTTGTCATAATCAAATAGGGGGAGATTGTTAGGAATATACAGGATATAAGATTTGATTGTGATACAAATGAATGAATATGCAATTATGCTTGCATTGATGAAAGCTGTAAAGTCCTTTGATAGATAATAGGAATATATATACAAGGACTTAGAATAAATTGATCAAATATGTTAGGTTGATCCTACATAAACAAAATATCTTTGTAAAGTCCTTAAAAAAGAAAAGATGTATAAGGACTATAAATAGAAAGATCAAGCTTGTTAGGTTGATCTTATAAAGTGTAATAGATAGGCATGTCTGATCGTCGAGCACTGCACCAGCCATCGTAGTCTGCCAGGAGAGACAATGAAGACTCAATAACTATCAAGGCGGAATCGTAGTCTGCAAGGATAGTAGATCTCGGAGTTCGTAGTCTGCCAAGAGAGACGAAGAAGGATCGTAGTGTGTCAAGAAGAACTTTCTCAGAGCCGCAGTCTGCTGAGGAAGTAATGTTCAGAATCATAGAGACAGCCTGTCTATGAGCCGACCGAGCGCCTTTAAAAAGTTAAGTTAAGAATCGTAGGCCACAATTGAAGTAGTGGGGTCTACTGATCATATCAGAGGCAGAGATCGTAGTCGAGCCAGATCAGACAAGGTCAACAAGCATGAAGGCAGAAATCGTAGTCTGTCAAGATTTGTTCTCGGAGTCGTAGTTAGCAGAACTAAGGCTTTAACAAAGATGCTCACAATGCCTAGGCAGAATCGTAGTGTCAACACGATTCTCAACAGATGAGCACTCCCAGAATATCCAAAGTATAAAGCCTTTGGTCTAAGGTGCAAAGATACATTCCACCTGAAAAAAATTAGAGAGCACTCAACGAGTGGCATGCAAGCAAATAGTAGATCTAAGCACCAACTCAATCAACATCCTGATTGAGTTGTGAAGCCATTTAAGATGAAGTCTTCCACAAGCAAATCAGAAGAAGACTTCAGATATAGTGACTGACTAAAGAAAGTCAGCAAGTGCAGTAGCTGTCAAGAGAACAGAAGACAACGATCTTGGGATTAACCAGGATCGTAGTGTTTGCCAAATGAAGTAGGAACTGATGCAGTTTACACAGAGATACTGGCCAGCTTATGAAGAACAAGGCGAAAGTGATTAAGCATGGGTCAGACAATTGATGATAGGTGAATGGGAGATCACAAGGAGAAAGAGAGCTGGGCATCTCACAAATATGACGTGTCGTGCTATTCAGAAGAAACCAGAGCAATAAGTCAAGCTATCAGTTCCTGAGATCAGTCAAGACAAACAGAAGTGTTGAAGCACTGCACAAGTGAAAGAAGAGGTGTTCTACATTGCAGATCCAAAGAACACTCTTCAAAATCGTAGTGTTGTCTCAACCAGTTAATGAGCAACATTCAACAAGACAAACTACGATCAAGGTCCAAGAACATCTGCATCAAAATTGTAGAGTTCGATCATCTGAAGATTGAAGCATTGGCAACGGTTTAATCTGAAGATTGATATTTGAGCGTTGCTAATTAAGAGCATCGATGTAGAAGGAAAACTCCTGTAGATTCGAATTAAGGAATCAGAAAGGAGAAATAAAGGTGACTACCAGCCTGACACGGAAAGGTGACATCTCTGAGGCTGTAGGTGAGGTAGCAGACTGGTGTGTTAGTAAAGTCATAAAGGAGCTGTCACGTCACATCAGTAGTATGCACCAAATAACTCGAGATCTGCGAAGCAATTCAAATAGCTTCCAACGGCTACTTTCCAACGGGAAGATAATGGAAGGGTATTTAACAGATGAAGCTTCAAAGATCAAGATTTGCTGAGTTGCAGAATCATTGAGTTGTTGGAATGCTATATTGTTGACTCTACGAGTTTCACCAGAGCTGAACAAAACAAGTCTCAGTGGCAGTGAGACTACGAAAGTGGAAGTGAAGCAAATTTGAAAAAAGACTAGAACAGACTAAAGCTTCACTCAACAACGATGAGGATGCCATTGAAGATGGCAGCTAAGCTGAGAGCCAGAAGGCCAAAAAGATAGCATTCAAGAAAGTGGCAGAGCACAAAGAAGATCTAGAGAGCCACTCTACGAATCACCACGAAGAACCAAAAGCTGAATTTGAACAGATGTAGAACCATGTCTGCATATCATTTAAGAAGGGTTCAGAAAATGCTAAGTGCCAGACGAAGTCTACCAAAAGCTCAAAGACTTAGCAAACCCAAGTGGTGATGGTGCACAGCTGACATCAGATGAAAATGAGCTGAATAGATAGAAGAATCAGCTGCACCATAAAAGAAGTGGTCCAGACTCTACGCAGAATACAAAGAGGACCACGCCAAGCTGCTAAGTACAAAAGATGTTCAAGCTTCAAGACATCTTAGCAGCAAAGCACCAACAACAACAGTTACAACAACAACAAGTATCCAGGGCCTAAGGAGTCCTTGTCCGAAGGGACTAAATGAAGTTCTAAGCCTGATGGGCTTGAAGAGTTCGTAGAGAAATAGAGTTCCAAGGCTGCTGGCCTTGAAGAGTTCTTAATGAACTAGAGGTGTTCCAAGCCTGTTGGGCTTGAAGAGTTCTTAGTGAACTGAAGCTCCAAGGCTGCTGGCCTTGAAGGAATCTTAGTGATTCAGGGTGCTGCTCTTTCTTAGTGGAATTCCTGCTAGTGAAGCAGAAGAGTGGATTAGGAACTTTAGTCTCTGAACTACTTAAAATCTCTTGTGTCTTTTACATTCAGTCATTTACTTTCAGTCATTTATATTATGTACTTAACTGCTATAACTACTATGGATGTAATAACCACTTATAACTAAACTAATTCTAAAAATAATGTATCAATATTTATTAATATATCAATGAAAGGGATCTTTAACTTATTTCGCTATGCTCGAAATGATTCTTATGTTTGTCACGTGTTAACTTCTTAGCAATACAAAATAAAATAGAAAAGACTTTGAAAACACAAAGGACCCCCTTCTAAATGTATTGTATGCCTACTGGAACTAACAATGACAACGTTAAGGTACCATCTCCAGCAGAACTACCAAGATGCCGAAGCGGTGGCTGCTCGGAGGAACAAACTACAGCGGCGAAGCACAATAAAAAGTATTTCCAAGTGAAGCAAAACTTGGGAAATCCAAGGTAATATCCCTGAACATTATAAAGAAAGAAAAATCTTATTTGGTGTATTATTTATGATTTGGGAGTTCTTGGAGATGGCAACTTACCTGTTAACTGAAGTCAGAAGTTGAGGTACAGATCTGCAAGAGATCATACATATTACAGACATGGTGATTTTAATTTTTAAGTGTACTTAGCTATTTTCTTAATTTTTACATGAACTGTTCCATTTACAGTCAATAAAATCACCATGTCTTCTACATCAGATCAAACCCCTAATTTTGAAAAACCCAGAATGGTTCTCAAGAAGGTTTTAGTCGAGGCTCAGGGTGAGAGAGTGCTGGTGCTGTTGTTAGGAGAAGCATTGGAAGGTATAAAATTGACAAATTTTTTTTTTTTTGCATACCTTTTTTCTCTTAAATGTGGAAATTTCTTATGGGTCTATTGGGGATTTTAGAAATTCCTCTAAAATTTTTGTTTTTTTGGGGATTTTAGAAATTTGAGGTGGAGATCGAATTGGGATGTTTGATTGTAGTGTTCTAGACAATTTGGAGTTCAGTTAAATTATAGAGCTATAGTTCATAGACTTCTGTTCAGTTCATGCCCAACAGCCATAAGAAACCCAAGCAATAAAACAACTTTTCCATTTACAGTAAATAAAATCACCATGTCTTCTACATCAGATCAAACCCCTAATTTTGAAAATCCCAGAATGGTTTTCAAGAAGGTTTTGTCAAGGCTCTGGGTGAGGGTGTTGGTGCTGTTGTTAGGAGAAGCATTGTAAGGTATAAAATTGACAGATTTTTTTTGCATAATTTTTTTCTCTTAAATGTGGAAATTTCTTATGGGTTTATTTGTGTTTACTATGTTTTTAAATCATGGATTTTGTTTTACAACTTAATTTACCCGGGTGTTGACTATATCCTTTAATGAATTATTCATTTACGTGTATTTATATACAAGTATTGATTTGGGACGAACCTCCTATGAATCACAAATTTGTGTTTGAATCGGTTGATAGAATATCCATTTTTTGAATTGGAAAAACATCACACTATTTATACACTATTTATGAGGCATACCTCTCATTCGTTAAGATAATATCCATTTTTTGAATTCCTTGACCAAATGTTTGTAAGTCAGTTAAGAGAATATCATTGCTTTGATGGGTTTTATGTTGATTGTAAGTTTGATGATCGAGCCTTTATTTCTGACTCAAAATTTAGGCTTTTCTTCAATGCTTCCACCGCCGTAGGTTAATTAGGTTTTCAAATTGGTTTCATTAGAGGTTAATCTTAGATTTGGTCATTTCTCATCCCTCGTAACAAAGGAAAAGTTGAATGTGATTGCTTTGATTGAACAAGCTCACTTCTGCTGCTCAAAGGTCTCTATAATCTTTTCTTTTGTTTTATGGGTGTTCTTGTTTTTATCAAAGTTATAAACTTTATTTAAAAAAAACGATTACTTTTTATTTACAAAGGTAGAGAAAATGATGTAAACAGGGCAGATAGCGGGACTTCTATGCCTATTGCTGGGGTAGTACAAGGACTGGGAATGGGTTTGCCTGATTTGAAAAGTAAGAAAAAGGGCAAGCAAAAGGTTTCTAAGGAGCCCCACCAACATGTTGTTGAGGCTCTTGATAAGCTCAGGGAGCAAACTAGGGAGACTGTAAAGGAATTGGAGTCCATGACTGCTTCAACACCCACTGATTGAGGATTGGGTCAAGCAGTTTGAGGAGCTTGCAGGCTCTCATGTATTTTCATTTGTTTATTTTCCTAAATTTTGGAGATTAGGGTAATGGGTTTGCTTTTGATTCTTTATATATTTGTGATTTATTACTTGATCATATATTTTTGTGGTTCAAGTAATTTGAATTGTAAAGTTTGGTATTAATATTGTGATTGGGTTGAGGCTATCATAATCAAGCCAGTTTTTAGGAGTATAAATTTTTATTTGAATGAGAAGGTTTTAAGTTTGAGATGTTAGTATATCATTACTTTCTCTGTTTTTTACTTGAGTTTTATAGCAAATGGTAATTTACCTTAAGTAATAGCATGTCGCTTAGCTAGATTATATTGTATTTAGGCATGGAGGCAGCAATCAAAGTAGGCCTTCATATAAACTTAATAATTAATCATGTACGGTGGCTTGCATATTTTGCATCAGCTATGGTACTAACATGCTTTGACACTTGAGCGAACATATGGTTACATATACTCCTTTCCTGTTTATGAGTGTGTGGTTTTCATCACTATTTGGGTTGTAACACATGGATGTTGTGATGATTAATAATATGCTAGTTTGAAAGTGATAATGTGTCTGACAGAATTGTTTGTTTTGTTTAATTTTAATTTTTTAGATCTCAAGGGCTTAAATGTACGTATTAATCTCTCTGCATCTCAAATTCTTAAATTAGCTGACCAAATAATTGCCAAATCCAAGGAGGTTCATGATGCAGTTGCTTCCGTTCCTCTTGACACAAAGTATTAAAATAAAGGGTTCTCTTAACATGTGTCCTTAGGACATATGCTATGCACACAGTTCAAGAGAATATTCCCTTGAACTGTATGCATATTCCCTTAATTTCTGCATTTGCACCAAGTTCAAGGGAATATGCACACAATTCAAGGGAATATTCCCTTGAACTGCGTGCTTAGCATGTGCCCTAAGGGCACATGTTAAGAAATTCCTAAAATAAACTATCTTACAATTATTGACTTGAGTTGGAGCTGAATGTATGCAATACGTTTTCAGTGCGTTTAATAAAACAATGGTTTATTGTTTTTTGGATCGTTTAGTGTTTTCGGTTTTGATTTCTTTTTTCCTTTTTCTTTGTGGTCAGTTTGGTTAGAGTGTATATGTATGTGTGTCATATATATATATATATATATATAAAGGCATAGGATTAAAAAGGTTTTTCATTGTTTTGGGAATGATTTTCAATTGGGTATTATATACATATTTACTATTGATATCTAGAGTACTGTATATTTGTTTAGAGATTATTTTTCCACTTTATCTATGAGTACTTTGTTATGATTAGGCTTAGTTTTATTTGACCCATTTGGTTTTCTTTTTCATTTTGGTAGGTTAAATAATTTGTAAATTGTTGGGGGTTTCCCTGAGTCTCTATGTGATTAAGTCTGTTTGAGGGGTATCTGTGCTCTAAATTTGTGGTGTCTGAGTATTTTAATAGGTTTCATGAAGTTTTTCTTCCCTTCAAAGGAGTTGTTCGAAACTTTTCTTTTTTGAGGAAATGATACACTTTCAGAAGAACATCCACTGAAGGCTTTTGGGTGGGCTGCCGGTGACACATCTGGGGTTTTTTCTCCTTTCAATTGTTTAGAAGGTATGTTTTTTTGTATAAATAATTTGTATTCTAACTTATATCTTTAACCCATTATGTAATAATTTGCAATTTTGTACGTCAATATTAATTTTTTTTCATCTGGGTATTCATTTATTTTGATTTTTACTAATGAACTCAATTCTAAGGAAGTAAATCGAAAAGAAGACCACAAGACCAAAGACAACTTAATCTTTGGAAGATATAATACTATATTTTTATTTGGTGGTTAAATTTTAGAATGTAAAATGGGTTGTGTTGGGCTTGATAGTGTTTGTAATCAATTCTGAGGACTGTGATAATAAATTATACAATCAATTATTTACAATACATTATTCAAAATAGCCCGTGTATTGTACGGGCTATCAACTAGTATATATATAATGTTAATACTTGCATATTTAGTTTACCCTATTTTGATTTGATGATCAACAATTTAAAGTAGGGAACTGATAAATTCACAATATTTTTTTTAATATTTGTATACATATGGCCCACTCTTTAACCATTTATTAATAATGGTTTAATTGAAAAGTGGGTCTCACGTGTAGGAATTTAGGAATTTATTCTTATAAATAGATCACAAGAAAGAGAACTTTTAACATGAATTCTTCTGAGCTAATATTTAGATTTGAAATTAGTTAATAGGGTTTCTATCCTTTTCCTCTTTTCTCTTCGCCCTCTGTTACGGCCTCCTCATCACCAACTGCACCTCAAATCTCATCTCCGACGGTCTCAACCATGATTTCCAGATCTCATCTCTGACGGTCTCAACTTCGGCTCAACCCGTTCTCTGCATCGGAAGTGAAAGTCCAATAATAATCTAGAAAGGGGGGTTGAATAGATATTGCCGTTTAAGAAATTATCTTTGGCCTTTTTGAATTTTAGTAGATTAATTTTATCAAATTAATAAACAGTTTAAAATTCAATCACACAATGCACATATATTTATCTGGTTCACAACATACAGTTCGAGTATGTTGTTACGTCCAGTCTCAAGCTCCTCTCCAGAACTTGAGATCCTATTACTCCCTGTAATAAATACTCCTTCAATAGGCGGAGAAGCCTGTACAAAGTTTTGAAGATAAACTTACAACTATCCTCAACTAACTATCTCGGACAGCGAACTCCCAGCACCTTCCTCAAGCTTAGTTGAATCTTCTTTTGAGCTTAGTACTATTTTATACTTTGGTCTTGAAACAACAATCTCTTTCTTACCTAACAAGTACACTAGAGACCCAACTCTCAGCTGACCTCTCTAAGACTCTGGTCTTGGTAAAAGAATTCTTGTCTTTCTCACAAATATAAAATAAATTAACTCACCCTTTTTCCTTTTACAAAAAGTTTGTTTGAATATATGCTTCTAACAATAAGCATATACAATTGTAGCACAGATACTTCTCAGATAAGCAGATATAGAATTTCAAGTGTATGATAAAAGTTCAAAGACTTTTATGTGATGTGCTTCTATGAAAGCAGATGAAATATTTAAGCACTTGTAATAAAGATTTTCTTTTTCTTTGAAGAATATTTTGTCAATGGATTAAGAATTTTTTTTATAGAGTGTGTTTCTTTGTTGTTGTATAAATATAACTTTGAATTAAACAACCACACACACACTTATATAATGCAACAATAATTTATGAGCAATTATATGAGCAGTATATTTGATGACAGTTTATCAAGTATGACAATATGATTCACTTTAGATAATGCTTGAACAAACTTGTTCTACCCACTTATATATATATTATATTATACTTGATCTACGTTGCGAATAATTTGGCCACTTGGGATTTTAAAGACCGTTCAGAGTATTTCAAATGAAATATCCGAATTGCATATCGCGTATCGGTATCCAAGCACTGACTAAATTTTTCGATTCACAACTTGATAATCGGATATAAAATATTAAAGAATATTTATATCGATTATTTATATCAGTAAAGGGCCACTTGGGAATTTAAAGATCGGTCAGAGTATTTCAAAGAAATATCATCCGAATTTGCATATCACATTTCGGTGTCCAAGTACTGACCCTTTACTAGATATGATAGATCATATATAAGATATATATAAATGTTTATCACAGGTTATATCTGTTTATCTAAATCTATATATTGATTATACCAGTAAAGGGCTACTTGGAATTTTAAAGACTGTTCAGAGGTTTTCAAAGAAATATCATCCGAATTTGTATATCGCGTTTCGGTGTCCAAGTACTGACTCTTTACTAATATGGATATATGAATATGTATGGCAATTTATCACAGATATATAAATGAATGAGCAAGTATGAGATGATATGAACAATTATAATTTAACAACTTATCTCAAATACGTGGAGCAATTTTTCTCTTCCAAAGAAAATTACAACTTTGATAGAGCGAAGAGAGTAAAAGCTTGTTTGTATAATCTGTAGGCAAGGAGAGTAAGTTTTTCGGTTTTTAGAATTGGTTAAATGAAATGAATAGAAAAGTCTCCTATTTATAGAATTTTTAAGATTCGGGCAAAATCGTAATTTTAGAAAATATTTTTTGAATTAGAAGGTCCGGATTGCATGATGAAAAATGAGGGGCTTGGATTGCTTTGATCTTGGCCGGATATATAGGATTTGAAATTGCCCAACACTTTAAGCATGTGAGTCACTATTTGTAATGATTTGTTTTGTGCCCATGGATTTAACCAAAGGCATAAGCCTTTGTTTTTCTAGAAGTTTGTTCTTGGTAGCAAACTTAGACTTTCGGCACAAACATCCATACAAGCACATTCAATCCTTAAGGCATGAGCCTTAGCAATTTGGTCATACATGCCAGCAAACAAAACATTCTCGGCATACACACATGCCCACACATTTTAGGCACACATATTCCTAGGCACACACATGCACAAACCTCCATGCACACACAGTTTATACCATACACACACACACGACACACACCATGCACACACATGCACGGTATATATATATATATTATATATTTTTACATATATGATATACTATATATTAAAAATAATTTTTGCCCATAAAGAGTTTGAAAAATCATTTTAAAATAGGAATCTCCTTGCCTTAGGAAATATTACTATATGAACTTATTTTATTAATACTTGATATTAATTTATCAAGGTTATAAAATAAATTCAAAGAAAGTAAGAAAATAAATATTTTTGGTCAAAATATAAGAGGTAATTAATAAATCATTTTAACACGTAATCCTATGGAGAGGATTCTATCCTTTTTGACCTTTAATCCTAATTTGTTATCATCAAAATAAAATACCCAATTTTGGAGACCTATCAATCTTCCCCTTTTTGATGATGACAACAAGTAAAAATATTTTGTTTTTCGGAACTCCCCCTTAATTCATGAAGCTCCCCCTGAGATCATGAATCGGGTTTTAAAGGAATTTTAAATTTTGAAAAACCATTAAACGGACGTGAACAATAATAATCATCCAAGTAGTTTGTAAAACAGTTGTATCTAACATGCAAACCATTCAATCATACAAACCATCCATCTTGTCTAGATATACACAGTTATAGCAGTTATTAGCATTTTCTGTCAATCTCATGCACCATTCAAACCATAGTAGTTTATAACAGTTCATATCTAGTAGATTCATGTCTGCTTTCATATCATATTATTTACTTAATAATAATCTGATACTTTTCTTTTTATATCAGATTATTTTTAAGTTCAGACTTTGCATTTAAATAATCTGATATTTTCTTTTTTCTGATATTTTTCTTCTCCCCCTTTGTCATTAACAAAAATGGAGGGGGTTAAAGAAAGAATACCAAAAACCTGCAGAAACTGTTAGTTTCAGAAATTTCCTGCAAGTTAGTAGAATAGTTTAAACATATAGTAATCATCCTAATTATCAGTTAGTGTTTAGTGTTATTACAGTAATCCAAAATAGTTAGTAGGTTAGTTTACAATCTTCTTCAGATTTCATCAAAGTTAAGTGGACAAAAATTCATACCCAGATTTGACAGAGGCAGATCAGGTGGGGTCTGACCAGATAGATCTGGCAGGGCAGAGCTGGCAGGGCAGAGCTGGTAGAGGCAGTGAAATTGTAGGGGGGATTGACACCTTGTGGTGTTCCATCAATATGCTCATCATATCATGCAAGTGTTGTATAGATACTTGTAGGGCCTCTAACTGACTCAAAATCTAAGATTGGTTCTTCAATGATAGCTGATTTATGCTATTTAGGGAGTCAATTTGGGACAGTAAATTCAAGTGTGTTGCTATATGGTCAGTTTCATTTGGTTGGAACACAATTAAAGGCATGGCAGGAAGGTTCAAGTGTGACACAATATTGCTATTGTGAATCATTTGGGTCTTATGATGATGAACAGATACACCCAGATGTATGAAGATTCTAGTCAGTAAAAGTCCAAACCCCATGCAATTATTAGAATGACAGAATTCAAATGATGTCAAGAGAAAGAAAGGCATACTGTAAGGCATGCATCCAGTCAGAATACACTTCATCAATTCCAAATCAAAGGGACTGAACATTTTATCATTTCTGACAGGCATGAAGTTATGCATCAGAATTTTTCCCAAGAATTGGCACTTAGCAATAAAGTAGTCCTTGTGCACTTTACATGGATAATCAAACATATTAGCAGGCACAAGTTGATCAGTTGTAAGTGCTAGATTGTGTTTAAAGTTAAGACATTCAGTGGTGGTAATTCCTATAGGATATGTGTATTCATTTATCTTGGGATAATCCAAGAATTCTGTTCTGAGATCTAAAGCATGCAAAAGCAGAATTTCATCTATCACATAATCTTGTCCTTGTATGCAGGTCTTAATAAAAGATAGAAAATCAGTTGAATCATGCACAAAAGTCATATGAACATAGAATTTAGCAATCAAACTAGGATATATCTCTCTACTTGTAAAAGAGACAAGACAGTCCCATCCTACATTGGTTATCTTCTCTAGCAGACCTGGAAAACTATTGAAAGAAGTTGCTACACCAGGAATCAAGTTATGCTTTATGTGTTCATACTTTGTTTTTGCAGAAGGTGTGACTAACAAAGAACTGTATAGGTCAGGGTGTGGGTCAGTGAAAATCTCAGACCTTTTTCTTTTTGAAGACTGGACAGGTTTCATGTTTTGAAAGAGAGTGCAAAAAAAAAAGCAGATAAGTAGTAGAATTGGTTTGAAAGTAACACTGCACATTGAAAGTTATCCTTTTATAGAAAAGGTTTAAATTTTTTTAATTAATATGGCATGTCCCATATGTCAAAAGTTAAATAGTTCTTATGTGATGACTGTGCAGTGTGAACATGAACAGTCAGGGACATGCAAGTGTAGTACTGTTTGTAGATTTTAAATCTTTTGTCAGACTTTTCTTTTTGAAAAATTTATCCAAAAGTCCAATAAGAGAGCACAATCAACATATGCAGGTTATTGACATGACAAGGATACATGCTATCATGACTTATTGGTTCATATCAGACTGTAGCAAATCAACATAGATAAGTTATCACAGATAGCACAGATATGCCCACATCAAACTGTTACAAATTTAAGACAGAGATACAACTAGTCAATGTCATATAACACTAACATGTTGTCATTGCTAGATGCTCATATCAGTGTGTCAACACAGTGATTCAACAAGTCAGTGTTACATAATATTGATATAGTACATGATCTTTGTTATACATGTCAGCAGATAATAGTAATAGCATATAATTACATAACATGGTGATTATTTTCATCACCTAATGTCTATTTTTCAAAGTTGCAGATTTCAGACATGACCATTAGGTTTCATTCAATATTTATACCCACATAGATAGTCTCATATAAACCAGTGGCTTTCAGATAGCCACACATGTAACACATAAATATGAAACTTACAGTTATCCAATTTCAAACAGACAATGTTCATATACACATAGACAAAGGTATATATATATATATATCCAGTGGCTCTCAGATTGCCACACAGTTCAATATTCATATAATCTCAATTAATCAGAGAGAGTGAAGGGATTACCTTAGCACAGCTATTCACAAATTGAAACAGCTTTCAATTTGTTCCACATTATACCACAGGTGTATCAGTAAGTGAAGAAACAATACTCACATACATACCAAAAATCTCAGACTCATACAACTCAGGTATATATATAAATATAGTAAACCGCAGTCATTATACACATGTATATTCTGATAAGTAAGCATACGAAAATATATAATATTTTTGAAATATTTGTGAAATTTTAGGGTTTCAAAAACTCTATATATATATATATGAAGAAAATTTCAGAAAAGATAGACAGAATTTTTTTAAAAAAAATTTAAGGTTTTGTAAAAAAAATGTAAACATAAATTTTGACAGAAAATTTTTCGAAAAAAAATTAGGGTTTTTTCACATAGAACGGATTTGGTTTTTCAAACACAAGTATAGTTTTGTTTTTAAAAAAATTTCTACTAAAAATAAACCTTTAAAAAAAATTTCTGTAATATATATATATATATATATATATATATATATATATGTATATACGAACTTTTAGGGTTTTCAAAAAAAAAAATAAACAGAAGGGAAAGAAGAAAAAAACACAAATATTAAGGGTTTTGAAAATAAACACAAAGAATATTTTTTAAAAAATCTAGGGTTTTAAAAACATACAAAATGTTTGAAACATATTAAAAAAAATGTTAAGAAATTTTATCGAAAAATATTTTATATGGATCTCGATTTTTGAAAATTTAAGAACACACAAAGGACAGACTAACAAAAATTTATAGGTTTAAGGGTTTTTTTTAAAATTTTTACCAGAGAAGACGAACAGAAGAAGAGGAAATCAGAAGAGAACAAATATATATACATAAATATGGATCTAGGGTTTTAAAACTTTAAGAACACACATAAGAGAGAATCACAGAAGATTTTAAAAAATTTGTTATTGAGTAAACTTTGAAAGAAATGATTTTTAGGGTTTTAAAAACCTTTAAGAATACAAAAACATTTTAGATCTAGGTTTTTTTTGTATAAAAAAATGTTTAAGAAACAAATTTCTTTTAATAGACAGAATCAAACTTTTAGAAACAAAACATCTACATCTGATTTTGAAACAGAAAATTTTAAAAAAATTTGGTTTGAAACAACTCTATAAACAGGAAGAACAAAAAAAATGACTGAAGTATAACGAAGACATAGAAAAATCATTTAAATGCAAAGAATAGACAGAGAACTAACTTGAATCACTCAATTTTGGCTGTTTAATGGTTAGGGTTTGAGAGAGTTTGAGGTTTGAAGGTAGAGAGAAGAGAGAGCGTTTGATTGTAGAGAGAGAGAGAGAAGAGAGAGAGAGCCGGCGGAAGAGAGAGAAAGAAAGTGAGAAAAATGAAATAAAATCAGATTTTAGGTTTTTATATTTAGGTTAATTTGAGTGATCGTGTGGTTAAAAACAAACCTGAGATTTGATCAACGGTCAGGATGAGACGCGCTTTTGAACCGGATCGGCTGACCCGTTTGACGTTAATCGGACGGCTACGATTGGTTTGTGCTTTTGTTTCTTGATCGAGCGGCTGAGAAGCTTAATCCATGTGCTTAGGAAGGCTGGCTTCTGATTGGTTGGATTGAATAGGCACGGATCGTGCTTTTTGTTGACCGTTGGATGAGTTTGATTGATGGACGGCTCAGATTAGATTAGATATATATTTATATAATAAATGTTAAAAACATGATTCTTGATATAATTAATTGAGAGAAAATACTAAAACATTTATATTTAATAATTTTCATTTTTATGTATATAAAAAGATTTTCATAATAAAAATTTATAATAATAATATATATATATATATATATATATATAATTTTTAATTAAAAGAGAGAATGAATTTTAATGTGTAAAATGCATATTAACATATATAAATAACTTATATATATATATATATTTATAATTATGATTTTATATATATAAATTAAAAAAATAATAACATTAATAAAGATTATATTAATATAATTTTTGAAATATATAAAGTAAAATTTGAGAAAAATTATAGATAAAAATATACTTAACCACATAATATAAGTGTATTAACATATAAGAGAAACAAATATGTATAATCATGAGTATATATATTTATATTAATAGAAAATTATGAATTAATAATAAAAATTATATTTATATATATTACCAGAAACAGGCAATTTTTTTTAATAAGATATAATTTAATATTTTATGTGACAATATCTAACATTCCTAAGTCTAAACGAAATTTACAAAATCTATCAGAACTTAGTGGTTTAGTGATTATGTCAGTAATATTTAATTCTGTGTCAATATGTTCTAGTTTAATAATACCATTGTTTACATGATCTTGTAGGAAATGGTGTTTAACGTCAATGTGTTTTGATTTAGCATGTAAAACTGTATTCTTACTTAAATTGGTAGTATTTGTATTATCACATAATATTGACACACAGTTAAATTTTATATTGTAATCGGCAAGGGTCTGTTTCATTCACAATATCTGTGCACAACATCGTGCAGCAGCTATATATTCGGCTTCGGTGGTTGAAATAGATACCGAATTTTGTTTCTTAGAAAACTAGGAGACTAAACATCCACCTAAGAACTGACAAGTGCCACTTATGCTTTTTCGATCAACATGATGACCGACATAGTCAGAGTCAGAGAAACAAACAAAGTCAAATGGTTGACCTTTAGGATACCATAGACCTAAGTCTGTAGTTCCTTTAAGGTATCGAAATATTCTTTTTACTGCAACCAAGTGAGATTCTTTAGGATTTGCTTGGAATCTAGCACATTTACAGACACTGAATATAATGTCAGGTCTACTAGCTGTGATGTAAAGGAGACTGCCAATCATTCCTCGATATTTCTTTGTGGCAACACTTTTTCCATTTTCATCAGCTGTTAGTTTATTAGTAGTTGACATAGGAGTATTAAGAGGTTTTACAGACTCTAAACCAAATTTCTTAATCATTTCTTTGCAATATTTGGATTGAGAGATGTGAATACCTTTTTCTCATTGCTTGATTTGTAGTCCTAGGAAGAAATTCAATTCTCCCATCATGCTTATTTCAAATTCCTTACTCATGCTTTCAGAAA
Organism: Panax stipuleanatus; assembly: GCA_020205555.1. Classification (NCBI taxonomy): domain Eukaryota; kingdom Viridiplantae; phylum Streptophyta; class Magnoliopsida; order Apiales; family Araliaceae; genus Panax; species Panax stipuleanatus. Next base: position 21,744,845 of record CM035125.1, read on the forward strand.
ACTCATTACACATATTTATGTTAGTAGATCCAAAAATGATTTCATCAACGTATATTTGTAAAATAAGAATATAATCATTTTTATACTTTGTAAAAAGAGTAGTATCTACAGTGCCCCTTTTATAACCATTTTCTAATAAAAATTTACTCAATCTTTCATACCATGCCCTAGGAGCTTGTTTTAGACCGTATAAAGCTTTGTGTAATTTATACACATAGTCAGGATGATCAAAGTCTTCAAAGCCAGGGGGTTGTTTAACATAGACTTCTTCTTCAATAACACCATTTAGAATAGCAGATTTCACATCCATTTGAAATAATTTAAAATCTTTATGGCATTCAAAAGCTAATAACATACGTATAGACTCAATTCTAGCAACAGGAGCATATGTTTCATCATAGTCAATTCCTTCAAGTTGATTATACCCTTGTGCAACTAATCGTGCCTTATTACGTATAACAGTTCCATTTTCATCTAATTTGTTACGAAACACCCATCGAGTTCCAATAATGGAGGTCTATTCGGGAGTTGGGACTAATTCCCAGACTTTGTTTCTTGTGAACTGTTCAAGTTCTTCTTGCATAGCTATTATCCAGTCTTCATCAATCAAAGCATTTTTTATATTTTTAGGCTCAATTTGTGATAGAAAAGATAGATGACTGGCCATGTTTTGTGCTTGTGATCTTGTAAGAATCCCTTTATCAATATCACCAATGACATTTTCTATTGGATGATTTCTTACAGCATGTGATTTCTTGGGCAAGTCATTTAGCTGGGGATTAGGATTTTTAAGAGGATTAATATTGACAGAAGGAGAAATATCATCAATTTTTAGTTCTTTCATATTTCTGAGAATATTTTCAATAACTGTATCATTTTCTGTCAATTCTTTATATTTTGGAGGAGGTTTAGATTCATCAAAGGTTACATTCATTGACTCTTCCATGACTAGAGTTCTTTTATTAAAGACTCTATATGCTTTACTGTTTAGTGAATATCCCAAAAATATTCCTTCATCAGATTTAGGATCGAATTTCACTAGATATTGTTTAGAATTTAAAATAAAACATTTACTCCCAAAGACACGAAAGTAGTTTATTTTCGGAGTTCTTTGATAAAAGAGTTCATAGGGAGTTTTGAGAAGAATTGGTCTCAGCAAGGCATGTTCAAAATATAACAAGAAGTTGCAATTGCTTCGGCCCAAAAATATTTAGGAAGTCGATATTCATTAAGCATAGTATTGGCCATTTCTTGTAGAGTACGATTTTTTCTTTCAACTACACCGTTTGATTGAGGTGTGTAGGGTGCAGAAAAGTTATGGCTTATACCGTGCTCATCATAGAACATTATGAAATCAGAATTGTCAAATTTTCTTCCGTGATCAGACCGAATATAAACAATGGAGCTTCCCTGTTGATTCTGAATGTTCTTACATAGTGTATAAAAGGAGTTTATCGCTTCATTTTTGAATTTTAGAAAATCAACCCAAGTGAATCTTGAATAATCATTAACTAGAAATAAAATATAGACAACACCACCCATACTATGTTTAGGGATCGGTCCAACTAAGTCCATATGCAAGAGTTCAAGTGGTCGAGAGGTTGAAACTGTGAGTTTAGGTTTATGAGATACATGAATTTATTTTTCTAATTCACAGGCTTCACAAATATGGTCTTTAAGAAATTTAAGTTTAGGAAGACCACGAACATGTTCCTTAGATGATATATTATTAATCAATTTCATGTTAATGTGTCCTAGTTTACGATGCCAAAGCCAAGGGTCGTCATTTGTAGACACAAGACACACATTGTCCATGTGTGAGTATGTGTCTAAATCACACGTGTACACATTTTGACTTCTAGGACAAAGTAAAATTAACTTTTCAGTTTGGTCATATATGGAACAGTTATTAGGACTAAATGTTATTTTAAAACCACTATCACATAGTTGACTGATGGATATAAGATTATACCCGAGTCTAGTGACCAATTGAACGTTAGAGATTGTTATGTGTTTACTGTACACATTTCCAATTCCAACAACTTTACCTTTGTTGCTATCTCCGAATGTTACCTCGTTACTGTCTGTAGCTTGTAGATTTTTCAATTTAGTTTTGTCGCCTGTCATGTGTCTTGAACAACCGCTATCAAGGTACCATTTATTTTCGCTAGAATTCGCTGTGAGACATACCTGCAACATATATTAAATTCACAAACTGGTACCCTTTAATGAGAAGGGTCCTTTGGGTAAGTTTTCCAATTTGTATAAGGATTGTTTGTGTTTTCCTTTACAAAGATTGGTATAGGATAATAATTACTCGTAGGCACTGTGACGAACGAGATTTTTGTAATTTAATTTGAATATTTATTGAATTAAATAAATATTTTTTGATGATTTAATTATTGAGTTAATAGCTAATTGATGAAATTGTGGTACATTAATTTAATTATGTGTTATATTGATTAAATTAATGTGGAGAATTTTATTATTCAAAGTATGAATTTAATTAAGCTTATTTGATTAAATGAAATATTAATAAGCATAATGTTATTCTAATTAATTTAATAATTAATTAGAGATTTACAGATTTGACATAATTAATAAAGGAGAATTTTAATTATGTGATAATATGATTTAATGTGAATTTATGATATTTTATTTAATTGATTTAAATAAAATTATTTGGTTAATTAGAAGTGTGACATTAAAACTATACTATAAAGCATTTAATTAAATTAATGGGAATGAGTTATTAAGCGGCCAGCCAAACGAGGCCTTAAAAGGAGTTGGCCAGTTAACCCATAATGGGAGTAACTGACCACTACGACACCAGTTATTCTACATACGTATATTATATATCTATATATCATATAATCAGACTTATATCATATATTAGTTCATATTATACTAGTTAGTAAGTTCAGAGAAAATTTTGAGAGAGAGTTTGAGAGTTTAAGGAAGAGAGATTGAAGAATAAAAGAAGAAGAAGAGTTTTACATCATTTAATCTCATAAGTAGCAAGGGTAATTCCTTCATCTTTAGTTTGCAAGTTTTGTTTTCAAGTTCTTCCATTAACGTGTGTTCTGAAGTTCTCTGTAAACAACCAAATTGGTGATTTATGCCTGATGTGAATATATATGTGTTACTATATGATTAAAACATGAATTCCATCAATTATATATGCTTTAAAGAAACAAAAACTATGAAATTATGTTTAAATTGGATTCTCAGAAGTTGTAGAGCATGAAGAACACGTATATGGCCTTATGTATAAATTGGATGCTTTAAATTGGTTGTTTAACACAAATTTTACAGTAGACTATGATTATACATGTTAAAACAAAGAAAACAAACTTTGAACGGACAGATTCGGAGTTATAACGAATCCGTGACGATGATTTTTGTATTTTTCTTCAAAACCGTCAAGAACACCAAGAACAGTGAAATTTAATGATTTGATTCAAGTAATTGCATGATTTAAGATGTTAAAAACATGTTAGTAACATTGTATGATGTTTCTATGAAGTTCATACTTCATAGAAATCACTGTGTGAGTTTAATTTGCATTTAATTGGAGTATTTGGGCTAAAAACTATCAAAATCGCTAATTGGGGCTGAACCGCAAAGGCACGCCTGCCCCAACGACTCTAGGCCCGCCCTAGCGGGCCCCATAAAGCACCACACCAGCCCCAGCGGGCCTAACCCCCGCCCCAGCGGGGGTAGTGTAGAGAAATTTTTTTGTTTTGACCTCCTGTAGTAAAATAAGCATAACTTTTTTCATACGAACTCCGATTAAGGCGATTCAAGATGATTCGAAAAAATAACAAGTAGACCTACAACTTTCATTCTTTAAGTTTTTCGATTTGAAATCGTTAAAATGGGTAAAAATGGCCATCTTTGTGACTGATGCGTATTCGGAGGCAATCGGAGGGCTTCGGACATGCACGCACACAAGTGTAGTCTTCTCGATAATAAAAGATGTTGTTCTAAGTTACATACATGAATATTATATGATTTGAAGTTCATGATTAATAAACTAAGTTATTGACATGTATAAGATAATGTGAAGGTTCAAGTTAACAAATTAAGTGCGAACTTGAATGTCGTAATTGTAAAACTTGATTATGATTGTTTAAAGGGTTATACATGTGTGATATGCATGTTGTGAGTTTACATTCATGTTATGTGGTTAGTCATTGAGTAATATTATAAACCAAGTTGTAAGTTGAACTTATGTTCAACAGTTAAACATGTTAGTTATGAAAACTAATCGATGTTGTATACTTAATGTAATGTGTAGGACATTGAGGAAGTGAATTATAATTATATTTTTAGCTTGTGCAAGAGGCAAGTATTCTATCCCTAACTTATTATCATTAAGCAAGTTTCCTTACCCTAACTCTATTATGATTAAGTAAATATTCTATCCTTAAATTATTATCGTCAAACAAGTTTCTAAACTTTACTTTATTGAGCAAGTTTTCTATTCTTGAAATACTATCATGTTCTTGTTCTTAGTTATTCAAGTTCAAGATTTCATATGAGATATTACTTCAGTTATACAATACTTATTCAATTGTATACTCTTGAGAATTTATTACTCGATTTGAATATCGTTTATTGTTGAACCTTGTAAGACTAGCGAACCCTTATTGATTCGACTAGTCCATAGTTGATGAACTTTCTAAATTCTAGAACTGTTAGTGAGCTTATCAAAATCAAACTTCCTTTGGTGCGGACTCTGATGTCAAACTGAGATGAACAACCCTGTATAGGGGATTATTTACGCTTTAGCGTTGAGATATTGTGCACAGTATGGTACTAAGGGCTATCCCCCTAAGTACGAGAAGTAGAATCCATAGTCTTATGACTGCTAAAGGTTTAAAGCATAAAAACTTTACAACCTAAGACATAGTTCAAGGTCTTATGACCCTCAGATGTTCTTTTGATTCATGTTATTCATTCTTGAGTCAAAAGTTGAGTTTCTTTATCCAGATGTCTTTGATTCACTCGTATGTTATTATATTGTTGTCGTATTATTATACTTGTGGGCAATCGTGCTTACTCTTGCGTAATAATAACATTGCAGTTAAGAACGAAAGGTCCAACGAGCCTTATTCTAGCAAAGGCAAGGGCAAGGTCAACAAGTGATGAAGACTTGTTGTTTATTTTATATGTTTATGTTTCAGACTTATGTTAAAGTTGTGTAAGACTTATTTAATTGTTTATGTTCCGCACAGATGTTTAAGGTTAGTATGACCTGGGATTGATGTATCTATTTTCAGATGTTGTAACCCCATAAGGGGAGGATTTATTTCTATTTATTTGCATGATTTGCATTTTTTATGGGTAGATAGATAGTTGATATTTGTACAGTGAACACCAAGTCCCGTGGAATTGAAGTACCCGGATTTGGAGGTGTCATAGGCACACATGTTTTATGAGTAGCAGATTTATAATATGCATGACTAACTCTTTTAAATGAAGGATTTTGACGAGAGTTTCTTCATGTTCTTTCATGAGAATTAAATTCTCTTTTTGTGATAATAAGTGCAGTGTAACTTCCTTTTGGTACCCAAATCATTTTTCCTGAATAGTTTCCATTCTTGGCATTACATGAGTAAATTGAATGACCATTTCTATTACAGTAAGAGCATTTATCAAAATGAGATGCATGATCTTTTTCTTTACTTTTAACATGATAGAGTTTCTTATGTTTTATCTTACCGGATTATCCGATATATCCTAATCCTTCTTTATTAAAACTACATCTTTGTTGACCTAGCATAAAGTCAAGATTTTCTTTTCCTTTTGTAAACTTAATAACTATAGACTTTAAGTCATCCCGTTCTAGAGTCAACATTTTAATTTGATTCATTAGAATAGATTCTTCATTTTGTTATTCTAATGAATTTCCCTTTTTACTTACTTCTTGTTTTTGAGAATCTTTTATAATTACATTGAGAGGTATATTTTCAGTTTTAAGATTTTCAATAGAAGTAGTAAGTGTAGATTTTTCCTTTTCAAGATTTTCATTTGTTTTTCTTAACTTTTCTAATTCTTCTTTTACTACAAGATTTTCTGAAGAATTTTTTTTCTAATTTTTCATTTTCATGTTTTAAGACTTCATTATCCATGATTAAATTAAAATTTTCTATTTTAAGATTTCTATTTGCTTTAATTAATTTTTTAAATGATACTTTTAATTTAATGAAATTTTCTTTAATAATTTCATTATCATATAGGCTTGATGTTTCGAATTTACCTCAGATTTTGATGATGGGTCATTGTCCGCCGTGAAACATAGATTTGCTATTTCTTCGGTTGGCTCAGTAGGTTCTTCTTCATCACTTAGATCCCAGCCTTCTTCAGCTACTAGAACTTTGTTGTTGGCTAGTTTTGGACAATCTTTCTTGAAGTGTCCTGACTGGTTGCATTCAAAATAGTTATTTGAATTTTCATTAGAGCCAGCATTTCTGAAGTTGCTGTTGGTAGCCTTAAAATTCCCTCCTGGAACTTTTGGCTTGAAGGCTTGCTTGTTTCGGAAGTTGTTGAAGTTGTTGTTTGTTTTCATGAATCCTTTGCCATATCTCTTTGCTTTGCTTTGAATCACTCTTCTAAGTTGTCTTGATAATAATGCAACTTCGTTATTATCTTGACTCAAGAGTTCTTCATTCAATTCTTCATCATCGCTTTCTTGATCAACAAGTAAGGCTTTGAAAGCGATTCCTTTCTTTTTGAGGTTTGTGTCTGATCCTGCTTTTTCGACCAGCTTGTCGACTTCGTGGGCACGAAGATTTCCAATGAGGCTATCAAGAGGATAAGCAGTTAGATCCAGCATTTCCTTGATGGCTGTAACTTTCATTTTCCACACAGATGGAAGAGTTTTGAGAATTCTTCTGTTCTTCTCATTTGTTGTGTAAGCTTTTCCCAGTTGTTCTAGCTCATCAATGATTTTGGAAAAACGAGTTTCCATATCAATGATTTTTTTACCTTCTTCTAGCTTGAAGCTTTTATACTCTTGAATTAGAGCATCTTTTCTGGTTTATTTGATATGACTGGTTCCTTCATAGGTTACAATCAATTTTTCCCAGATTTCTTTTGCATTCTTGCAGTTGCTAACTCTTTTGTATTCTTTTTCTATAAGAGCACTTGTTAGCACCTGTTCGACTTTGGAGGCGATATTCATAATCTCCTCATCCTCGGTGGTGAATTCCCCAACATCTTTTTCACCGAGCTTTTCATCTATGATTTTTGTGAGAATCTTTACACCACGTTCAATTGCTAGCCAAAGTTTGATTCCTTGTGACTTGGCGTAGATTTTGAACCTATTTTTCGAGGTGACAAAGTTTGTGCCATCAAATAGTGGAGGTCTGGACATTGATAGTCCTTCTCCGCAACCGGTAGCATTTGTGTAGGCCCTAGATGGATCTACTCTTAGATATGCCTGTAATCACTTAACAAACAAGTTAAAGAGCACTACTTTGATACCAATTGAAAGTCCAATAATAATCTAGAAGGGGGGTTGAATAGATTATTACCGTTTAAGAAGTTATCTTTGGCCTTTTTGAATTTTAGTGGATTAATTTTATCAAATTAATAAACAGTTTAAAATTCAATCACACAATGCACAGATATTTATCTGGTTCACAACATACAGCCCGAGTATGTTGCTACGTCCAGTCTCAAGCTCCTCTCTAGGACTTGAGATCCTATTACTCCCTGTAATAAATACTCCTTCAATAGGCGGAGAAGCCTGTACAAAATTTTGAAGATAAACTTACAACTATCCTCAACTAACTATCTCGGACATCGAACTCCCAACTCCTTCCTCAAGCTTAGTTAAATCTTCTTTTGAGCTTAGTACTATTTTATACTTTGGTCTTGAAACAACAATTTCTTCCTTACCTCACAAGTACACTAGAGACCCAACTCCCAGCTGACCTCTCTAAAACTCTGGTCTTGGTCAAAGAATTCTTGTCTTTCTCACAAATATAAAATAAACTAACTCACCCTTTTTCCTTTTTACAAAAAGTTTGTTTGAATATATGCTTCTAACAATAAGCAGATACAATTGTAGCACATATACTTCTTAGATAAGCAGATATAGAATTTCAAGTGTATGATAAAAGTTCAAAGACTTTTATGTGATGTGCTTCTGTGAAAGCAGATGAAATATTTAAGCACTTGTAATAAAGATTTTCTTTTTCTTTGAAGAATATTTGTCAATAGATTAAGAAAAAGAATTTTTTTTATAGAGTGTGTTTCTTTGTTGTTGTATAAATATAACTTTGAATTAAACAACTAAACACAAACTTATATAATGCAACAATAATTTATGAGAAATTATATGAGTAGTATATTTGATGACAGGTTATCAAGTATGACACCATGATTCACTTTAGATAATCCTTGAACAAACTTGTTCTACCCACTTATATATATATATTATATTATACTTGATCTACGTTGCGAATAATTTGGCCACTTGGGATTTTAAAGACCGTCCAGAGTATTTCAAGTGAAATATCCGAATTGCCTATCGCGTATCGGTATCCAAGTACTGACTAAATTTTTTGATTCACAACTTGATAATCGGATATAGAATATTAAAGAATATTTATATCGAATATTTATATCAGTAAAGTGCCACTTGGGATTTTAAAGACCGTTCAGAGTATTTCAAAGAAATATCATCCGAATTTGCATATCGCGTTTCGGTGTCCAAGTACTGACTCTTTACTAGATATGATAGATCATATATAAGATATATATAAATGTTTATCACAGGTTATATCTGATTATCTAAGTCTATATATTGATTATACTAGTAAAGGGCCACTTGGGATTTTAAATATTGTTCATAGTATTTCAAAGAAATATCATCCGAATTTGCATATCGCGTTTCGGTGTCCAAGTACTGACTATTTACTAATATGAATATATAGATATATGAATATATATGACAATTTATCACAGATATATAAATGAATGAGCAAGTATGAGATGATATGAACAATTATAATTTAACAACTTATCTCAAATACTTGGACCAATTTTTCTCTTCCAAAGAAAATTATAACTTTGATAGAGCGAAGAGAGTGAAATCTTGTTTGTATAATCTGTAGGCAAGGAGAGTAAGCTTTTCGGTTTTTAGAATTGGTTAAATGAAATGAATAGAAAAGCTTCTTATTTATAGAATTTTTAAGGTTCGGGCAAAACTGTAATTTTTGAAAATAATTTTTGAATTGGAAGGTCCGGATTGCATGATAGAAATTGAGGGACTTGGATTGCTTTGATCTTGGCCGGATATATAGGATTTGAAATTGCCCAACACTTTAAGCATGTGAGTCACTATTTGTATTGATTTGTTTTGTGCCCATGGATTTAACCAAAGGCATAAGCCTTTGTTTTTCTAGAAGTTTGTTCTTGGTAGCAAACTTAGACTTTCGGCACAAACATCCATACAAGCACATTCAATCCTTAAGGCATGAGCCTTAGCAATTTGGTCATACATGCCAGCAAACAAAACATTCTCGGCATACACACATATGCCAACACATTTTAGGCATACACATTCCTAGGCGCACACATGCACAAACCTTCATGCACACACGGTTTATACCATACACACACACACACACGGCACACACCATGCATACACATGCACGGTATATATATATATATATATATATATATATATATTATATATTTTTACATATATAATATACTATATATTAAAAATAATAATTTTTGCCCATAAAGAGTTTGAAAAATCATTTTAAAATAGGAATCTCCTTGCCTTAGGAAACGTTACTATATGAACTTATTTTATTAATACTTGATATTAATTTATCAAGGTCATAAAATAAATTCAAAGAAAGTAAGAAAATAAATATTTTTGGTCAAAATATAAGAGGTAATTAATAAATCATTTTAACACGTAATCCTATGGAGAGGATTCTACCCATTTTGACCTTTAATCCTAATTTGTTATCATCAAAATAAAATACCCAGTTTTGGAGACCTATCAGGAAGCTTGCCAGCAAACTTACGGCTTCATGCCTTGCACTACCTCTGTATTCGGCAGCCTATTTTTAATTCTTGTTTTTGGTTATCTCATGTTCCTTTTTACAAATTGGGACTCAAATTAATTTCAATGAAATGGGTTAAATGAATCATTTGATTACTGTAAACGATTTAAAGAATAATTAGTAGATCCAGACTTTTGGAGGTGAGTGATGGGTTTGAATTTTTTTTATCTGAATTATAGTGGAGTTTAAATTGTGTTAGATGTTGTAGTGCAAAATTTTGGGTCGTTGATTGTGGTGGTTATAGCCAATGATTATGGATTGTAGCGGTGGTTATGGATTATGGTGGTGTTGTTGCTGGCGTTGTGTAGATAAAGAAGAAGATGAACAGTGAGAATATTTAGCTAATTTAAATGTTAAAATTTAATTTAAATTTTTTTTTACTACACATAATTCATTAATTTGCTAAGTAAGAATGCATGTATATAATGTCAAAATAAATTTATAAATATGTATGCATATAAATTCAATAAGAATTGATTTTTAATTTCAATATATTTTATTTTTATAATCTTTTAAATAATTATACTTGTTACTAATTATCTAAAAACTCATTTTCTAATAATCATAAAATTAGTATATTTTTTTATTCCATTTTTTTGCCAACTTTTTTGATTTTATTTTATTTTTAAAAAAATTTCTTTCATTTCCACTTAAGATTGGCCACATCATACATGTTAGCTTTCTCTCTCTTGCCATGTCAACTTTCCCTCTCTTATCAGCTGTTTATGTGATAAACCGTTTAAAGTTAACTGATTTTCTAACGGTTTGTAAGTAAATAAAAGTTTAGTGAGTTGACTGTAAGAAAAAATAGTTCAGTGACCCATTTATAAGTTGACCTAAAGTACAGTGACCAAAAAATCATTTATCCCCTCAAATTGGTAGATGGATCAACTCAAATAGTCTCGAGTTGTCTCGATTCTTGGATGGTAACGTAATTAATTAATTATTTTTTAGGTCTTAATTTAAAACACCATATTTCACTCTTCATGTTCCAACCACTATTGCCTCATTCATTTGCTTTTACTAGTTACTTATTATTTTGATAACTGCAAAATGTGTGTGGTCTAAAATCATTATTTTTTAATTTTGTATTAAAATAGATTACTCATAAATAATTTCTTCATTGTGTATTAAAATAAGTTTTCCATAATCTTTAAAATGTGCTTTAAATTTTTTAAATTAAAATGTTTTATGATTTCTTCATGAAATTGATTAGGATTCTAATTATACAATTAAATAAATATAATTTCTACTACTTAATTGGGTGAGTATTTAACCTCTAAAAATCCTACAATATATTATATTCATTTCAATAGATAATTTTATAATAATTTTTATTTTGTAAATACGCATACAAAGTTATAAAGTTTCTATTAGATAAATGACGTGATAAAAATATGTAACTGCAAGTGCACAATGTCAAATTGAAGAACTGACACATCACACATCCTTAATACTTATTTCAGGCGAATTAAAAATAAAGACGGAGAATTGGTTAACTACAATTAAACTAATTAAAATATGAAAACTAATAATAAGAAAGTAATCTAGGAATCCGAATCCATCAAACAATAAACATAACAAATAATTCTATCTATTCTATTTTTATAACTTAATTATGGTGTTGATCTCTCTTTCCTTTAATTTAGTAATTTTATAATTAATGTGGACACGCATAGACTATGAAAATATAAGAATTAACTATAACCTATCAAAACTTCTATGAGCAAACATGGATTATGAAAACTAATATCTTAACAATAATCTAGCAAAACCTCTTAATTAATTTAAAATCATATAGAAATTATAAAACGAATGTATTTCAATAACAAAATATGAATGCGAAATCAATAAAACATAAAAAGGATAAATATTTTTTTGGTCACTGTACTTTAGGTCAACTTACAAATGGATCACTGAATTTTTTTTTTTACAATCAATTCACTGAACTTTTATTTACTCAAAAACCGTTAGAAAATCTATTAACTTTAAACGGTTTACCACGTAAACAACTAATAAGAGAGAGAAAGCTAACATGGCAAGAGAGAAAGTTGACATGTATGATGAGGCCAATCTTGAGTGGAAATGAAAGAATTTTAAAAAAAAAGTTAGCAAAAAAATGAAAAAAATAAAAATTTACTTATTTTATGATTATAAGAAAATGAGTTTTTAGATAATTATTAACAAGTATAATTATTTAAAAAGTTATAAAAATAAAATATATTGAAATTAAAAATCAATTCTTATTGGATTTATATGCATAAATATTTATAAATTTATTTTGACATTATATACATGCATTCTAATTTGGCAAATTAATGAATTATGTATAGTAAAAATAATTTTTTAAAATTAAATTTTAACATTTAAATTAGCTAAATGTTCTCACTGCTCATCTTCTTCTTCATCTACCCAACGCCCGCAACAACACCACTATAATCCATAATCACCGCTTCAATCCATAACAATTAGCACTTTAACGGAACGGTTTGCTAGTTAGAGTATGACACTTGTCTTTTTCAACTCCCCTAAGCCCAAGGTTTGGTACAAAGAAAATGGTAAAAGGTTCACACTAGCTCCTAAATCAAGCAAGGCCTTTACAATTAAGGTGTCACCTATGATGCATGAAATTGTAGGGCAATCGGGGTCCTTATACTTCATAGGGACTTAACATGTCAATATAGAACTTACATGAGCAGTTAGAAAAACTTTCTTAGGAACATGAGTGATTCTTTTGTGTGCGCACAAATATTTTAGACATTTAGCATATGAGGGAATTTTTTGAATGACATCTAGAAGAAGAATATTAATTTTTACTTATTTGAACACTTCTAGAATTTTGTCTAACTAGGTTGACTGCTTGTTTGAAATAAGTCTTTGAGGGAATAAGACTTTTGGTTTAAAAACTTTTTCATTTGAGTTAGAGAATGTGGTTTAATCATTTTTTTGACAAATGCTTAATGGACGAGCCTTCAAGCTGGATAGACATTGAAGATGGATTGTTAGATTCAACATTTGATTTTTTTGCTTCTTCATTATCAATGCCAGCATGATTGTTAAAATAATTTTCAGACCTTACAGAGATTACAAAATTCACATGATTGACTTGGTTGTTTTCAAGTGAATTATCATGATAAGGTTTTTTTATTAGGGATTGGAAATTTCGAATTAGTCTCGGGTTGACTAGGAAACTTACCATTCTCTTTTTCACTAACTATAGTGGCCAATTGACTCATTTGGATATCTAAACAAGATAAGGCTTGGTTATTGTTTTTCATTAACGTTTCCATACTCTTCTCTAAAGTGCTAAGTCTCTTATCACTTTCATTAGAAAAATCTGTTGGATATGGAGTTGCTAAATTTGAATTTTGGTACAGTCCATGATTTGATTTTTGGTAAAGTTGAAAATATTGATTTAGAAACTGATTGACTTGATTTGAAGGGTTATGTGTTGGGTTTGTATGAAATCGTGGGCGCAATCAAAATGCAAAAAATAGCGAAAGCATGGTAAAATCAGAGTTTAATTTTTTTCTACAAACCACTTACCCGGATCATTCTTTATGCACAGTTACTAATTAAAACAAAATAGAAGAAGATTAGATTCATATCCTTGTAGAACTAAGTTTCCACAGGTACGAGTTCAACTCCTTGTTCTTCGCGATCTCTTTGAGTCTCCGGGATTAATTCCTTCTTTGATCAACGTTAACCACCCAAGTGTTTGGCCTCTAGAGGTGATCCACCAAGGAAGATGAATTGCTCAAGGAGGGTGGTTGACTAAACCCTAGTTTTCTATTCTCTATAGAAAATGAGTACTCTCTAACAATTGGAATTGTATCAACTGATATCTAACATAAGACTCTTTTTATATAGATATTGGTCAACCCTTCTAATCCAATTAGAAATTAGGTTTCATTTAATTAATTAAACTCCTTTAATCAATTAGACTTCCCAACACATTGGGAATAATTAATTAAACTCTTTTAATTAATTTGCCTCCTAATCTTACTAGGAATAAATAAGAGTACTAATATTAAATTAATTCCTAAACTCCTTTAGAAATTAAAATAATAATAATTATAATAATATTAATAAGACTCCTCTTATTAACTTATATTTAATATTTCAAAAATATTAAATAATAAACATTAAGCTATTTAATTCATTCTATCACCATAGATTAAATTAATTACACTTAACATATTATTACGATTATGTCATTGTCTTCTTAAATAATTATTCTTCCTTTTATGATGTGACCCTTTAGGTTCTCCATATTAAATTTTTTGTGAATAAATCAATTAGAACAATTATAATCTTATTTAAATAAATAAATTAAACTAATAATCTATTTAAATAAATAATATTTATTCTACAATAGGGATAAGCCTTTCTAGCGATCAACGACTTTTCAGATAATATAGATTTCAACATTAATCATAAAAAACCTTTGAGTTAATAGTTACCGTACAGTTCAATCCTTCTACCATACAATGTTCCAATTAAATATAAGACATATAATTACTGTCAAGTTCTATTTTATTTAATTATATGTATTTCGATCAGAAAATGCACAACTCTAAATAATGCAAATTAGAAACTCCTTTCTAATTTCATTCTGCCTTGGCCAAGGACTACTGAGTTGTCATTTAACGAATCATATAGGACATATCTCTTCTTTTACTAGAAGCGGTAGATTCTTTATTGATCATTCGTTATCTCCATATGCAACTTATTACATCCAATCATACCCTTTGATATACCCTAAGGGTCTTAAGGAAGAAGTCAAAGTATAATTCATTATACACAAGATACTATGATGATCTTAAGTCTGAGGATCACTTGTACTACTATCACATTAGGAATTCCTATTGACAGACGAGTAAAACTCCATTAGGTATTCCTTAGCGAGTCACATTCAGTGTACTTATTCTCCAATAAGCACCTACATACTTGCTTTAGTGTCTCCACACAAATGATCATGAGATCAATCATCCTCATCCAATGAGCAAGCAGCATATGTACCAATCAATCCAGATTTACTAATCCCCATTTTAGTAATCCAATAATTGAAAACTATTTTATTTTTAAGTTTTCTAAGAATTTAGATCTCATTAGCATGATCAACATCATGATTCTAAAAGTATTGCTTAAAATTATGGGTTATTTACATATTATAAAAATAACATCATGTAGATAATTAAATGCCTGTAATAAATGAATACTTTTATTAACAAATAAATAAGATCGTTTACAAAATATATGTTTTATCATCATACATGATTGGCTTGTATGCATACTACTTTCAATCTCCCACTTGCACTAAAGCCAATCGCCATGGTATCTCATACCCATCTTCTCTAAGTGATGATCAAACTACTGTTGTGTTAAAGCTTTAGTAAATGGATCTGCAATATTTTCTTGAGAGTCTCCACGCTCTAAGGTGACGTCTCCTCTTTCAATGATCTCATTGATCAAGTGAAATCGCCGCAACACGTGTTTAGATTTCTGATGAGACCTGAGTTCCTTAGTCTGCGCAACAGCTCCAGTGTTATCACAGTATAAGGGGACTGCTCCTCCAATGCTAGGAACCACACCAAGTTCTGTTATGAACTTCTTCATCCAAACAGCATCCTTTGCAGCTTCACTTGTAGCTATGTACTCTGCCTTTGTCCGTGAATCAGCAACTATTTGCTGCTTGGAACTCTTCCAACTCACTGTGCCTCCGTTCAAGGTAAATACATAACCTGAAATAGATTTACTGTCATCTTGGTCTGTTTGAAAACTTGAGTCTATGAAGCCCTCGAGTTTTAATTCAGACCCACCGTAGACAAGAAATACATTCCTAGTCCTTCGTAAGTACTTTAGGATATTTTTCGCTGTCTTCCAGTGCTCTTCTCCTAGATTCGACTGATATCTGCTTGTTACACTAAGTGTATGAGCGACATCCGTTCTAGTACATATCATACCGTACATAATAGATCATATTGCTGAAGCATAAGGAATCTTACTCATACAGTCTCTCTCCTCAAGTGTCTTTAGGGACTGTTTCTTGGAGAGATGTATTCCATAGCTCATCGGCATGAGACCTCTTTTGGAATCTTCCATGCTAAATCTCTTTAGCATCGAGTCAATGTACGCTCTTTGGGATAAGCCAAGCATCCTTTTAGGTCTATCTCTATAGATCTTTATCCCCAAAATATAGGATGCTTCTCCCAAGTCCTTCATGGAGAAGTGTTTAGATAATCATATTTTAATCGATTGTAGCATAGGAATGTCATTCTCTATCAGTAATATATCATCATTATATAATACAAGGAATGAAAAAACTCTCCCACTAACCTTCTTGTACACACATGGTTCATCCTCGTTTTTTATAAAATCAAACTCTTTGATTGTCTCATCAAAACGAATGTTCCATCTACGAGAAGCTTGCTTTAATCCATAAATGGATCGTTACATCTTACATACTTGATTTGTTCAAACCTTTGAAACAAATCCCTCTGACTGTGTCATATACACATCCTCCTCAAGTTTTCCATTGAGTAAGGCCATTTTCACGTCCATATGCCAGATCTCATAGTCGTAATAAGCTGCAATCGCAAGCAAAATTCAAATGGACTTTGGCATAGCTACTGGTCAGAAGGTTTCATCATAGTCAACTCTTTGTCTTTGATTAAAACCTTTTGCAACCAGTCGGGCCTTATAGGTCTCTACCTTGGCGTCCGCTCTAGTCTTTCTTTTAAAGACCCATTTACACTTGATGAGAATGAAATATGTTATATTTTATTCCCTTAATACTTAATTTTTTGTATATCTCTTTTGTACCTAAATACATTCATTTATCTTATATTTATATTTTAGGTACAATTGAGCCAAGGAAGCAAAATGGATGCAAAAAAGGAACAACCAAAGCCACGAGTAAAACAAATGTAGAAGGAATTAGCAAGTGGGCTAAGTTAAAATGCCTTGCATTCATATTCTGCTAAAGCCTTGTAATTACATTTTCCATGCAACTCATTGGTACTCATATGGGCCCACGAAATGGAAGCTCACGAATTTAGCAGCTTGGAACAGAAGAGCTACAGGAAAATAACAACTAAAGTGATAATAGCAAATAAATGAAATCAGCAGCTTGCTTTGGAATAGAAGTGAGCCACGCTGTTGTACTTGACTAAAGAAGGATTAATTATATCCAAGCAGCTCCGGTTTGGAATTAAAAGAAGCAGCTCACATGAAATCAGCCATTAGCAGCTCGCGGTTTCCAAAGTAGCATGATGACAACCACGAATTCAGCAAGTAAAAGTATGTCACGTGGGTTCATTGCAAGTAGTAAAATAAGCAAGCAATATACGAAATAGGGCAGCAAGAAGGAGTTGAACAGTGTACTTTGCCGCCCCAGCGGGGATTTAAGCAAGGCATCATCCGCCCCAGCGGGGAGTCGAAAAAAAGCTGGCGTTTCCCTTTTGCGGAGTGGATTCGGCTGCAACAAGAAAAGGGCGTATATCAGCTAGGGCATAATTAGGAATTTTATATTATAAATAGGGTCTTAAGTTAACATATAAGGGGATCTCATGTATTAAATAATATACTTTTTCTCTCTATTTCGTTGGTGATTTCAATAACTATGTGCGGCTAAACTCTTGTTCTTGGATTAAGGATACGGAAGCCTTGGATTAAATACACTGTGAGATCTAATTGATTTTACTTGTTCAGTTATTATTTTGAGTATTGTTTATTCTTTTGTGCTTGAATTATATGATTGATTTGTTTAATTGTTAGGTACACACTAGTTTATTATTCATTGAAATCTACTTCTAAATTAGATATCGAATCCGTAACTGTTTGGTCACTCTAATTCATGAAGCAACTAAGATTAATAATTAACTGCAGATCACGAGATTATTATATCTTAGGAAGAATATTCAACTAAATTAAATGCAACCGCTTGTGCTTGTGTTATTTAGCTTCATCGGTTTTTCTAATTCTTAAACCTTCTACTAGATTAAATTTTTAGCGCTTTCTGAAGTTGTTTAGTAGTTAGGGTTAGTTATATCGCTTGTTTCTATCTAACTAAAATTAAGGAAAGACATGGAAGTGATTCTAACGATGAATATTCAAGATATTAATTGTGTATGCTTGTGTATGCCATGCGATATCCCAGTGATGATAATTCTGTTTATTCAGTTGATGTGATTGACTCTTTAGCACAGGAAGTCTTTGAACTTGATGGGAAGGATGAATTGGAAATTGCACTTAGTAAAAACATTGATGGAGAAAGTGCACATTTGACCTTGAGCACCGAGTTGCAATCAACTGTAACAGCTTTGAATGATGTTCCAAAATTAGGTAACATGTGCTATGTTGAATTGCCGATTTCTAACGACAAATCTTTACCCTCTGTTCTGCAGGCACCGCTTCCCGATTTAAAAGTTCTTCCTAGTCATCTCAAATATGTATTCGTTGGAGAGGGAGAAACATTACTAGTGATTATCTCTAATACACTTGGTGCATCACGAGAAGAGAAACTCATGCATGTTCTAAAAGAGCATAAGAAGGCCATTGGATGGACGATGTCTAATATTAAAGGAATAAGCCCTTCCACATGCATGCATCGGATCTTGCTGGAGGATGAAGTGAAACCTTCCCGTCAACCACAAAGGAGATTGAACCCTCCCATGATGGATGTCGTGAAGAAAGAAATTCTCTAACTTCTTGACGTCGGAGTGATCTACCTTATTTCAGATAGCAGTTAGGTTAGCCTAGTTTAAGTGGTTCCTAAGAAGACTGGAAAAACTGTTGTGAAAAATCAAAATGACGAGTTGGTTCCCACCCGAGTTCAAAATGGGTGGCGGGTTTGTATAGATTATAGAAAATTAAATGTTGTAACCCATAAGGACCACTTTCCATTACCTTTTATTGATCAAATGCTTGAACGATTAGCTGGTCATTCTTATTATTGTTTTCTTGATGGTTATTCAGGTTACTTCCAAATTGCAATTGCCCTAGGGGACCAAGAGAAGACTACTTTCACATGCCCGTTTGGTACCTTCACATATCGCCGCATGGCCTTCAGACTTTGCAACGCACCGGCCACTTTTCAGAGGTTTATGGTTAGCATATTTTCAGATTACATTGAGCATATCATGGAAGTTTTTATGGATGATTTTACAGTCTATGGGGATTCATTTGATAAATGTTTGCATAACTTTACCCTTATTCTTCAAAGATGCATAGAAACTAACCTTGTCTTAAACTCTGAAATGTCATTTTATGGTTGAACAAGGTATAGTTTTGGGTCATGTTGTTTCATCTTATTTGCTTGGTACTAAAGTCATTGTATATTCTGATCATGCAGCTCTTCGTTACTTGATGACAAAGAAAGAGGCAAAACCAAGATTGATAAGATGGATACTTTTCTTGAGTGAATTTGACTTGGAAATTAAGGACAAGAAAGGAGCGGAGAATAATGTTGCGGATCACTTGAGTCGTTTAGTGAATGTGCATGATGAACTTCAACTAAAAGAAGAGTTTCTTGATGCACAATTATTTTCTACAAGTACAACCATGCCATGGTATGCAAATATTATGAATTATTTGGCTACTAACATCTTACCTTCTAGTTTGTCTAAGGCTCAAAAAGATAAAATCAAAAGTGATGCCAAGCACTATGTGTGGGATGACCCCTACTTATGGAAGCATTGTGACAACCAAGTGATACAAAGATGAATCCTTGAAGGTGAAATTGCTTCTATTCTCACTTTTTGTCATACATATGCCTGTGGAGGTCACTTCGGAGCAAAGAGAACAGCAAGGAAGGTATTAGAATGTGGTTTCTTTTGGCCATCTCTTTTCAAAGATTCATATCTATTTTGTAAGTTATGCTATAATTGTCAAAAGACAGGTAATATTTCCCAACGAAACGAGATGTTACAAACCCCCATACTATATTGTGAAATTTTTGATGTTTGGGGAATCGATTTCATGGGGTCGTTTCCTGTATCTTTCGGTTATACTTATATCTTACTTGCTGTTGATTATGTTTCGAAATGGGTGAAGGCCAAAGCCACCAGGACTGACGACTCTAAAGTGGTTGCAGATTTTATTCAGTCTAACATCTTTTCTAGGTTTGGCATTCCAAGAGCTCTAATCCGTGATCGAGGGACTCACTTTTGCAATCGAACTGTGGGAGCATTGTTGAGGAAGTACCATGTGACTCATAAGGTGTTAACTGCTTATCACCCGCAGACTAATGGACAAGCTGAGGTGTCCAACAGGGAAATCAAAATAATCATTGAAAAGACAGTTAACCCAAGCAGAAAAGATTGGAGTTTGCGCTTGGATGATGTTTTATAGGCTTACCGAACCGCATTCAAGACACCCATTGGTATATCCCCTTATAGATTAGTGTCTGGGAAGCCATGTCACCTACCCGTTGAGTAGGAATATAACGCTTATTGGGCTATTAAGAGCTTCAATATGAATATAGATGAAAGTGGAGAACACCGTAAGTTGCAACTACAGGAGTAGGAGGAAATTCGTAATGACGCGTATGAAAGCATACAGATTTACAAGGAAAAATCGAAGCTTTTCATGACAAGGATATCTAGGAAAGAATTTCAAATTGGTCAAAAAGCTATTCTCTACCAATCACAGCTTCGTTTATTTCCAGGTAAGTTACGTTCTCGTTGGAATGGACCTTTTGTTGTTACTAATATTTTTCCGCATGGTGCAGTTGAAATCAAAAGTTTAGCAACTTCTAAAGTGTTCAAGGTGAATGGTCATCGACTCAAATATTTTCATGAGGGTTTCCAAGAAGAAAAGGTGGAGAATATGGACCTTGAGGATCCAGTTTATACAGATTAACTCAAAGGCAATATCGAGTCGAGCCAAAGACAATAAACAAAGGCGCTGCATGAGAGGCAACCCATAGGGGAGTATCTCTCTACTTTTCTTTGCATTTTATTTTACATTAGGGACAATGTAAGTTTTAAGTGTGGGGGGAAGCATTTAGATATTTTCTAAATTTTTTATTTTTTATTATTTTTTATTTTGAATTTTGTGGGTATATTCACTGCAAACCCTCACGAGACAAAACTCGTCCACTAGGGGTAACCTTGGGGTTTAAAGGCTTGTTGCACATGCTAAGTGCAATCGTGTTGCCTATGAAAACGGAGTAAAGTTAGGATGTCTCACTTGAGCAATAAGTTAATTTGGATTCTGATTTTTGACCAATGATAGAATTTTGATTTCTTTGCGACAATTTTTGGGATGACTGATAGACATTGGGTAATCTAAATTTGATTTTCTTCGTTGATCACTACTTTATTTGAGACCCTTCACTATTAAGCACATATCCATTTGTTCGAACTAGTTTTGACTTGAAGGAATTTATCTGATTAAATGTCTAGGAAAGAAACTTTGAACTCTATCATTTGTTTGATCATTACTTGAAGTTGATATGAGGTATTATTTAAGAAATAGGAAATGATTTAGGCAAATTTTACAAATTTGAAGGGAAAAAAAATTAAAAGAGAAAAGAAAAGATTCATGTGGTGGGCTGAGATGGAGCGTAAAACGCACTCACTCATAAACATGTGACATGCGAGATGGAGCGTAAAACGCACTCGCTGGTAAGATGGAGCATAAAATGCACTTACTAAAGAAAAAAAAATTAAGACAGAAAGAAAAGCCTTTTGATCCTTTAATGTTATCTGCTGGTGTTAGCTGAAATTTGTGGGAGAACAAGTGGTTGAGTTTATCTTTATCCTTTAAGGCTTCGATTTTATAAATTTTTCTGTAGTCTGATTGATTTGATACATGTGGATTCACACACGCACAAGGGGTTGAGAATAAAGTAAGATTGATAAGTAAAGTTGGGTTTCAGATGATACATTGTTTTAAAGTTGCCCAAGAGTTATTGTTTTGAATCTTTGAGGTCAATGTTGAAGTTCATATTAACTCGTGGCTCAAGTTTGGCATATGTAGTTGGTTGAATTTTGTGTTATAGTTTATTTTTATTTTGCCCGAGGACGAGCAAAAGATAAGTGTGGGGGAATTTGATGAGAATAAAATATGTTATATTTTATTCCTTTAATACTTAATTTTTTTATATCTCTTTTGTACCTAAATACATTCATTTATCTTATATGGGCTATATGTAGCTACACAGCTGTGTAGCTACACAGTAGGCTATAGCGACGGTTTGTCTGTCGCCATAGATATTCTGTCTATAGCGACGGACAAACCATCGCTATAGCCCTAGAAAACCGTCGCTATAGCCTATTGTGCACTACACAGCTGTGTGTTTACATTTTTCCCATCTTATAGTTATATTTTAGGTACAATTGAGCCAAGGAAGCAAAATGGATACAAAAAAGGACCAAACAAGGCCACGAGTAAAACAAATGTAGAAGGAATTAGCAAGTGGGCCAAGTTAAAACTCCTTGCATTCATATTCTGCTAAAGCCTATTTTCCATGCAACTCATTGGTACTCATATGGTCCCACGAAATGGAAGCTCACGAATTTAGCAGCTTGGAAAAGGAGAGTTACAGGAAAATAGCAACTAAAGTGATAATAGCAAATAAATGAAATCTGCAGCTTGCTTTGGAATAGAAGTGGGCCACGTTGTTGTACTTGACTAAAGGAGGATTAATTATATCCAACAGCTCCGGTTTGGAATTAAAAGAAGCAGCTCACATGAAATCAGCCATTAGCAGCTCGCGGTTTCCAATGTAGTATGATGACAACCACGAATTCAGCAAGCAAAAGTATGTCACGTGGGTTCATTGCAAGTAGTAAAATAAGCAAGCAATATACGAAATAGGGAAGCAAGGAGTTGAATAGTGTACTTTGCCGCCCCAGCAAGGATTTAAGCAAGGCATCATCCGCCCCAACGGGGAGGCAGAAAAAAGCTGGCGTTTTCCTTTTGCGGAGTGGATTCGGCTGCAACAAGAAAAGGGCGTATCAGCTAGGGCATAATTAGGAATTTTATATTATAAATAGGGACTTAAGTTAACATATAGGGGGATCTCATGTATTAAATAATATACTTTTTCTCTCTATTTCGTTAGTGATTTCAATAGCTATGTGCGGCTAAACTCTTGTTCTTGGATTAAGGATACGGAAGCCTTGGATTAAATACACTGTGAGATCTAATTGATTTTAATTGTTCAGTTATTATTTTGAGTATTGTTTATTCTTTTGTGCTTGAATTATATGATTAATTTGTTTAATTGTTAGGTGCACACTAGTTTATTATTCATTGAAATCTACTTCTAAATTAGATATCGAATCCGTAATTGTTTGGTCACTCTAATTTACGAAGCAGCTAAGATTAATAATTGACTGCAGATCACGAGATTATTATATCTTAGGAAGAATATTCAACTAAATTAAATGCAATCGCTTGTGCTTGTGTTGTTTAGCTTCATCGATTTTTCTAATTCTTAAAGCTTCTACTAGATTAAACTTTTAGCGCTTGTCTGAAGTTGTTTAGTAGTTAGGGTTATTTAGATCGCTTGTTTTTATCTAACTAAAATTAAGGAAAGACATGGAAGTGATTCTAACGATGAATATTCAAGATATTAATTGTGTATGCTTGAGTCAATGATTAGTGTATGTTTCTAAGGTGGAAGTTGACTTAACCCAAGGTTTGTTCTCTTGATTTAATTCGTTACAGTATTTTAAATATTAGATTATTTTAATTAATAACAATCAAAAATCCCCCTCTTTAGAAATACAAAGTATGAAAATAGATTAATCAGTCTCAGTGGGATCGACTCTTACTTGCACTACTACATAATTATTTTTCGCAGTAAGGTTTATTTTTGGTTGTCTACGACGGCACACCAACACCCAATAGGCTTAATGCCTTCAGGTGGTAAAACCAAAGTCCATACTTAGTTCTCATCCATGGAATCCATCTCGGATTTCATGGCTTCAAGCCATTTTCCAGACTCTTTATTACTCATAACCTGTTCGTAATTCAATGGATCATCATCATTCATGATGCGTACCTCATCGTCATCCTCTATGACGAATCCATACCTATCAGGTATCTTAGGTACTCTTCCAGATTTACGAATAGGGCGTTGTACAGTAGGTTCATCCACTTGGTCAAGTAACTGACTTTGATCCGTAGTAATTTGTGGTTTTTGAACTTCTTCAAGATATATCTTACTCCCACTGAACCCTTCATGGATAAACTCTTTTTTCAAGAAGGCATCATGTTTTGCGACAAACACCTTTTGATCAGTTGGATGATAGAAATAATACCCTAAAGTTTTTTTAGGGTATCCCTTAAATCTACACTTTTTGGATTTAGTCTATAGCTTATCATTTTCAAACATTTTGACATAAGCTGGACAACCCCAAGTCTTAACATGCTTAAGAAATGGTTTCCTCCCTTTCCACATCTCATATAAAGTTTTTGGGGCGAATTTGGTAGGCACCTTGTTAAGTAGGTATGCAGCCCATAAGGAAATTAAAAAATCGGTAAAACTCATCATTGAACGAACTGTAATACCCGAAAAGAAATAAAATAAAATAAATAAATAAATGATATTTTAAAATTTTGTTTTAAATATTTTAATTGGACTTTTCTTATGTTTGGGTCAAACTTTGTATTTAACTTATGTGGACTATAATAAGTAATGGACTACATTAATTAGGCCTAATTTTATTTGGGCAATTTTAAATCCTATTAAAATTTAAAAGAGTTAATAAAATATATAAATAATAAGTTAAACCTAATTACATGGCACTACATCTCATACGAACTAAAGGAAAAGAATTGAGCAGCGTTGGAAGAACAGAAAACGAAAAGGAGAAAGTTCTATCAATTAAGGTAATATTATTACTTTAGTAGTCAATATCCTTTTGTATGCAAATAATCATAGGAGAATTTCATGATGCGGGTCAGTTTAAAGGATTGATATTAATGCCATTGATCATATCTCCTGATGAAGGAATCATTATATATATATATATATATATATACACACATGTTATTAAATTATTTAAATTATGTATATAAAGTGACTAGATGTAAATTTCTTAGTAAATTTTGGTTTGCAGGCAAATGACGTTATTATATATATATATATATATATATATATATATATATATATATATATATATATATATGTCACGTTGATTGCAGGCTTGCACTGCTACAGGAGATGATTATGTTATATATATATATATATATATATATATATATTTATATATATATATATATTTATATTTTGATAAGTTGTTGGCCATCAAATTTGTAAACGGTTAGTAAATCAACCTGAAGTTATGTATATTAATTTAAATTAATTAATTTTGCCGACATAATTATAAATTAAAGTTCTTAATAATAAATTTAATAGTATTATTATATTGATGATTAGATTTGTAATAAAATCGTATGTAATTTTATTAGATCGGATTGAAGGAGACTAGCATAATCTTATTTGAATTTTTGGTATTACATTGCTTAATCCAGGTACAGATTCCGCACTCCTTTAGTGATACTCTTATAAAATTTAATTAGTTCGTTTTGTTACTCGTTTCTAATTTCGTTATTATTTCATATAATTGTTCCTTGTGAAATTAATATATTGTTTCATGTTAGTGTTGATTCATAGAATTTGTATTTGTACTCTTGAATTAGGATAACATATTCAGTGTTTATTTTAGTCTTTTAGAGACGTACATGTTAACGTATCTTTGAGTTTCGTATTTATATTTATTTCGTTGTTACATGTACGTATTAGAACCCTTTCGTGTTGATATTATGTCGCATGTGTTGTGACATGATACTTTTGTTAGAATATACCGTAGGGTATACCTGAGCTATAACCACCTGTGGGGGTACCACAGGCATGTCCTCTTGGCACGAGAGGCATGACACCTTCCGTGGCGGTGTGATCAGTCCACGGTGTCTCCGTTTTATGCTCCGGTGGGAGTTGGCCATTTGGTAATTGGTTGTGGGAGGCTTGTGGGTCGACCCTAGTTTTCAGTTCTGTTCTGTTCTGCGGAGTGGCGATGTTTGTGCTAAACACGCCTTTCGATTTTACATACATTTGGATTCGCAGTCCAATGTGTGTGACTTTCCTGTGTGGCATTATTTGACATTGCCTGTGTGGCAAGGTATATTTCTGTTTTATTTTGAGCTCGGTATAAAATAACACCCAACCATTTGATTCAGCCTATTATTTTCTTATATTAGTTTTCTTCGTTTCAGTTCAGTTCTTTTATTGAGTTAGTTATTTCGTTTCATTATTCTTGTATTCTATATCTGAACTGGGCATTTGGCTCATGCTGTGTTTTTCTTCCGACAGGTAATCAGGGGGATCAAGGGAAAGTGTGATGAGAGCTCCCTTCTTTCTAATGGTTTAGAAATATTCTGTTTAGGCTTGATGGATTGATTTTTTTTGAGTTGTAATAAATACTCTAGATTTAAGTTTGAGTCTGTTGGCATTTATTTTGGTTGACCTTTTGATATTTATTGGTTATAAAGACTATTCTTTTGTGGTTTAGAGCCTTATTATGATTTTTTTAGTTTTTTTGTATTTTTGAGTAACCTCTCTTTCTATTTCGGAAAGGGGGTGTTACCGAATTGGTATCAGAGCCAGGTTCTTTCTTGTAGAAATCCTATTTAGGTTTGACCTATGAGTTATGGGTAGACTTCTGGGTTAGATTTTGTTCAGTTTGATTTTCTGTTCTGCTATATTCGAATCGGTCTCTAATCTGTTTTGCTTATATTCGTTGATCTTTTCTTAGATGGCTCGTCGATCCGCTAGAGTTGCTGGGAGGAGAGGTAACAATAGGGGAAGAGGTGATGGTCAGCCGAATGAGCAACCTAATGATCAGATTAATGCTCAATTGGCTACTTTGGTGAATCAGACGGTTAATCAGGCTTTACCGCAGTTGGTAGCACAGGTTGTACAGCCAATGCACCAGCCGCCAAAAATTCCTGAGCAGGGGCACTCGGGAAATAATGGTCCACAGGCAAACGAAGAGGAAGGGAATGCGGATGGTCTTGAACAACAGGTGGTTCCAATGTATGTATGGTTGGAGAGGTTTCAGAAGCAGAAGCCACAGTCTTTCAGTTCTGCTCCAACTCTAATTGCTGCGGAGAATTGGATTGCACACGTAGAGAATATTTTTGATGTGTTGGGGTGCTCAGATAATCAAAGAGTGTTGCTTGCTGCTTATAAGCTAGAGGGGAATGCACAGAGGTGGTGGAAAGCGATGAAAACAACCAAGGGTGATGGGTATGTGAAGACACTTCGTTGGACAGAGTTTTGTGAGGTCTTTTATCAGCAGTACTTTCCAGCTGCTGATAAAGAGGCCTATGCTAGAGAGTATCTGTCTATTCGGCAGAAAGATGATGAGTCCATCACGGATTTCATGACCAGGTTCACCAGGTTGGCAGGTTTTGCTGGAATCTCTACAGGGACTGCAGCAGAACAGGCGAAAAAGTTCAAGTGGAGGATTCATTACCGGTATCGGTAGTGCCTCATCAACACTAAGTTTACGGATGTATCAGCAGTGGCTAATACAGCCAAAAATATTGAGATGGAGCGGCAGGACTTTCGGTCTTCTAAACCGGAAGGGAGTCGAAAGAGGGACAAAGATGACCAGCAGGGTCAAGCTTCGGGTCAGCATTGGAGAAATCAAGGTGGTTAGTGGAACAGAAATCGTGGTGGCAAGCAGGGGCAGTGGCGTGGCCAGAATCAGAATAGGGGTTATCAACAGTTGCCTCAGCAAGGGCAGAATCGTCAGCTTCAAGTACCTTGGTATGGTCAGAATCGGCAGCAAGGACAAAATCTTCAGCTGGGGCAGAATCAGGGTCTATATCCGGGACCAGGTGGTGGGGGTAACCCTAATCTTATTCCTATAGTTCCTTGTGCTATGTGTGGGGCTAATCATCCGGGGAGACAGTGTCATAGAGTTACCGTTGTATGCTTCTTGTGTGGACAGATGGGTCACATGGCTAGAGATTGTACCGGGCCACGTGGTAATGGTGGAGGTGGTGATAATGGTGGCAATGGAGGTCAGCGTCAAGGTGGTCGGGTGTTTGCCTTGACATATAATCAGGTGGCAGGTGCGCCAGGTACTGTTTCTGGTACTCTTTTAGTTGGCAGTCGTGAGGCTTCTATTTTATTTGATACGGGTTCTACGCATTCTGTTGTTGCTCTGTCTTTTATTCGGCACCTGGGTGTGCCATCTCAGTCTTTAGATTCTGTTATGTCTATTGCTACCCCGATGGGGACTTCTGTTGTTATCTCTGATTTGTATACATGGTGTCCGATCAGTTTTGGGGATAAGATTCGTAGGGCTAATCTTCTCCCAATGTGTATGCACGATTTTGATGTCATTCTTGGGATGGATTGGTTGGATAAGCACCAGGCCACTATCGACTGTCAGGCGAAGAAGGTTATATTTGGAGATGTGAAGTCTCCAGAATTCTTGTTTCAAGGTTGACAGCCGAGTAGAGTGGTGAAGTTGACTTCAGCTTTGAAGGCTGGGAAGTTAGTAGCAAAGGGTTGTGAGGGGTATTTGGCATTTGTGAAGGATACCTCAAAGGGTGAGTCTCGTATTGAGGATATTTTGGCTGTTCATGACTTTCCTAATGTGTTTCCTGAGGAGTTGTCAGGGTTGCCACCGCAGCGGGAAGTTAAGTTTACTATTGAGCTTGTTCCTGGTGCGGGACCTATCTCTAAGGCACCGTATCGGATGACACCATTGGAGTTGCAGGAGTTGAAGGAGCAGTTGCAGGAATTGTTAGATCGTAGTGTGATTCGGCCGAGTGTTTCGCCGTGGGGTGCTCCGGTTTTGTTTGTGAAGAAGAAAGATGGGTCTATAAGGTTGTGCATAAACTACAAGGAGTTGAACAAGATTACTATCAGGAATCGGTATCCTTTGCCGATGATTGAAGACTTGTTTGACCAACTTCAGGGGGCAAAATATTTTTTGAAGATAGACTTGAGGTCGGGTTACCATCAGTTGAGGGTGAGAGATGAGGATGTCTCTAAGATAGCTTTTCGTACTCGTTATGGGCATTACGAGTTTCTGATGATGCCATTCGGGTTGACTAACACTCCGTCGGTGTTTATGGATTTGATGAATCGGGTATTCAAGGAGTACTTGGACCAATATGTTATTGTCTTTATTGATGACATTTTGGTTTACTCCAAGTCTAGGGAGGAGCATGAGGAGCATCTTCGAACAGTGTTGGGAATTTTGCAGAAAGAGAAATTGTATGCTAAATTCTCAAAATGAGAGTTTTAGTTAGAGCAGATTGCATTTTTGGGCCACGTTGTTTCTGTTGAAGGCATTAAGGTGGATCCTGCAAAGGTGGAGGCTATCACTAAATGGTTGAGACCTACTACTGTGACAGAGATCAGGAGTTTCTTGGGTTTAGCAGGGTATTATAGGAGATTTATGGAAGGATTCTCTTTGCTTGCTTTGCCATTAACTCAGTTGATGAAAAAGGGCACGAAGTTTGTGTGGAATGAGGAACGTGAGAAGAGTTTCGAGGAGTTGAAGAAACGGCTTGTGACAGCTCCTATACTTGCATTGCTGTCAGGGACTGGATGTTTCCAGATTTATAGTGATGCGTCTAAGAAGGGTTTGAGGTGTGTTTTGATGCAACACGGTAAGGTAATTGCTTATGCTTCTAGGCAACTTAAACCTTATAAGGTGAATTACCCCACACATAATTTGGAGTTGGCAGCGGTGATCTTTGCTCTAAAGATTTGGAGGCACTATTTGTATGGAGAGACTTGTGATATCTTCACTGATCACAAAAGTTTTAAATACATTTTCACTCAAAAGGAGCTTAACATGAGGCAGAGGCGTTCGTTGGAGCTTTTAAAAGATTATGATGCGAGGATTCAATATCACCCGGGGAAGGCAAATGTGGTTGCAGATGCTCTTAGCCAAAAAAGTTCAGGAAGTGTAGCAGCTCTTATTACACAACCTCAGCTTATTTCGGATATGGAGCGACTAGAGTTGGAGTTGTGTGTCCAAGGTTCAGATGGGCATTTGGCAGGTATGAGAGTGGAGCCCTCTCTTATTTCAAGGGTTAAGGAAGCTCAAAAGGAAGATGGGGAATTGTGGAGTATGGCGCAAACTATGGAGGAGGGCAAGCAGCCCGACTGTCGTATTGATGACCATGGTGTGATTTGGTTGGGTGAGCGGTTGTGTGTACCGTTGGATCCAATCATTCAGGAGGCTGTGTTGGCGGAGGCTCATAGTTCGCCATTTTCTATTCATCCAGGTTCTACAAAAATGTACAGGTATTTGAAAGAAAATTTTTGGTGGAATGGGATGAAGCGAGATGTAGCTGAATATGTTGGGAAGTGCCTCACTTATCAACAAGTGAAGATAGAACATCAACGAGCTAGTGGTTTGCTGCAACAGCTAGACATTCCAGTGTGGAAATGGGAGGATATCACGATGAATTTTGTGACTGGGTTGCCAAAGACTTTCAGGAAGAATGATGCTATTTGGGTTGTAGTGGACCGGTTGACCAAATCGGC
Organism: Panax stipuleanatus; assembly: GCA_020205555.1. Taxonomy (NCBI): domain Eukaryota; kingdom Viridiplantae; phylum Streptophyta; class Magnoliopsida; order Apiales; family Araliaceae; genus Panax; species Panax stipuleanatus. The sequence goes on from CM035125.1 coordinate 21,775,478, forward strand.
ACACTTCTTGGTTATCCATGAGAGTTTCTCGGTAGATAGGTTGGCACAGATCTTTCAGCAGGAGATTGTTAGACTTTATGGTACTCCGGTGTCTATTGTTTCGGATCGGGACCCGCGGTTCACTTCACGGTTCTGGAAAGGGTTTCGACGAGCTTGGGGTACTTGGCTCAACTTTAGTACTTCTTTCCATTCGCAAACTGATGGGCAGTCCGAGCGGACTATTCAAACGTTGGAGGACATATTGAGGTCTTGTGCACTTGAGTGGTCAGGTAATTGGGATGATTACTTAAGTCTAGTTGAGTTTGCGTATAACAACAGTTGGCATGCGAGTATTGGGATGGCTCCGTTTGAGGCGTTATATGGTAAGAAGTGTCGAGCTCCAACTTGTTGGGATGGGGTTAGCGAGAGAGCCAAAGAAGGGCCTGAGTTAGTTCAAATCACTACAGAGAAGGTAGCGGTGGCTAAGGAAAAATTGAGGTCGGCTCGATCACGGCAGAAGAGTTATGCAGATAAGCATAGGAGGACCTTAAAGTTTGAACCTGGTGAACATGTGTTTCTAAAAGTCTCTCCTTAGAAAGGTATTCGGCGATTTGGTCTGAAAGGGAAGCTTAGTCCTCGTTATATTGGCCTATTCGAGATTCTGGAGAGGGTTGGTGAGGTTGCATATCGGTTAGCTTTGCCTCCATAGCTAGCTGTGCACAATGTGTTCCACGTGTCGGTGTTGAGTAGTTATAAATATCATCCCGTTACATGTGGTGCAATATCCGTTCGATAAGATTCGTGATGATCTTACTTGTGTGGAGCAAGCCGAGGCGATTTTAGATCGTCAAGAGTGGGTTATGAGGAGGAAGACAATTCTGTTTGTTAAAGTTTTGTGGAAAAACCATTCAAAGCGAGAAGCTACTTGGGAGATGGAGGAGTCTATTCGAGCGGAGTATCCGCATCTTTTTGATAATTAGGTTCGTTCTTTTCTTTTGATTTCGGGGATGGAATCCTTTTAAGGGGTAGGTGATGTAATACCCGGAAAGAAAAAAAATAAAAATAAATAAATAAATGATATTTTAAAATTTTGATTTAAATATTTTAATTGAACTTTTCTTATGTTTGGGTCAAACTTTGTATTTAACTAATGTGGACTATAATAATTAATGGACTACATTAATCGGGCCTAATTTTATTTGGGCAATTTTAAATCCTATTAAAATTTAAAAGAGTTAATAAAAATATATAAATAATAAGTTAAACCAAATTACATGGCACTACATCTCATACGAACTAAAGGAAAAGAATTAAGCGGCGTTGGAAGAACAGAAAATGAAAAGGAGAAAGTTCTGTCAATTAAGGTAATATTATTACTCTAGTAGTCAATATCCTTTTGTATGCAAATAATCATATGAGAATTTCATGATGCGGGTCAGTTTAAAGGATTGATATTAATGTTATTGATCATATCTCCTGATGAAGGAATCATTATATATATATATACATGTTATTAAATTATGTATATAAAGTGACTAGATGTAAATCTCTTAGTAAATTTTGGTTTGCAAGCAAATGACGTTATTTTATATATATATATATATATATATATATATATATATATATATATATATATGTCACGTTGACTGTAGGGTTGCACTGCTACAGGCGATGATTATGTTATATATATATATATATATATTTATATTTTATTAAGTTGTTGGCCATCAAATTTATAAACGAAATTAGTAAATCAACCTGAAGTTATGTAAATTAATTTAAATTAATTAATTTTGTCGACATAATTATAAATTAAAGTTCTTAATAATAAATTTAATAGTATTATTATATTGATGATTAGATTTGTAATAAAATCATATGTAATTTTATTAGATAGAATTGAAGGAGACTAGCATAATCTTATTTGAATTTTGGGTATTACATTGCTTAATCTAGGTACGAATTTCGTACTCCTTCAGCGATACTCTTATAAAATTTAATTAGTTCATTTTGTTACTCGTTTCTAATTTCGTTATTATTTCACATAATTGTTCCTTGTGAAATTAATATATTGTTTCATGTTAGTGTTGATGCATAGAATTCGTATTTGTACTCTTGAATTGGGTTAACATATTCAGTGTTTATTTTAGTCTTTTAGAGACGTATATGTTAACGAATCTTTGAGTTTCGTATTTATATTTGTTTCGTTGTTACATGTACGTATTAGAACCCCTTCGCGTTGATATTATGTCGCATGTGTTGTGACATGATACTTTTGTTAGAATATACCGTAGGGTATACCTGAGCTATAACCACCTGTGGGGGTACCACAGGCATGTCCTCTTGGCACGAGAGGTATGACACCTTCCGTGGCAGTGTGATCAGTCCACGGCGTCTCTGTTTTGTGCCCCGGTGGGAGTTGGCCATTTGGTGATTTGTTGTGGGAGGTGTATGGGTCGACCCTAGTTTTCTATTCTGTTCTGTTTTGCGGAGTGGCGATGTTTGTGCCAAACACGCCTTTTGATTTTACATACATTTGGATTCGCGGTCCAATGTGTGTGACTTGCCTGTGTGGCATTATTTGACCTTGCCTGTGTGGCAAGGTATATTTCTGTTTTATTTTGAGCTCGGTATGAAATAACACCCAGCCATTTGATTCAGCCTATTATTTTCTTATATTAGTTTTGTTCGTTTCAGTTCAGTTCCTTTATTGAGTTAGTTATTTCGTTTCATTATTCTTTTATTCTATATCTGTATTGGGCATTTGGCTCATGTTGTGTTTTTCTTTCGGCAGATAATCAGGGGGATCAAGGGCAAGTGTGATGAGAGCTCCCTTCATTCCAATGGTTTAGAAATATTCTGTTTAGGCTTGATGGATTGATTTATTTTGAGTTGTAATAAATACTCTAGATTTGAGTTTGAGTCTGTTGGCATTTATTTTGGTTGACCTTTTGATATTTATTGGTTATAAAGACTATTCTTTTGTGGTTTAGAGCTTTATTATGATTTCTTCAGTTTTGTTGTGTTTTTGAGTAACCTCTCTTTCTATTTCGGAAAGGAGGCGTTACACGAACCATGTCTAACAATGTTCAATTTCTCCTTTCAGATACTCCATTTATGTGGTTTACCTGGTGGAGTCCATTGTGAGATTATACTATTATCTTTGAGACAATTGAGAAACTCACCGCTTAAGTATTCTCCATCTCGATCTGATCAAAAAATCTTAATACTTTTGCTAGTTTGTTTCTCTACTTCACTTCTAAACTCTCTGAACTTTTTAAATGATTTAGATTTGTATTTCATTAAATACACATATCCAAATCTTGAGTGATCATCAGTGAAAGTAATAAAATAAGAATACCCTCCCTTTGCATTCGTTGTCATAGGTCCACGAGCGTTTGTGTGAACCAACGCTAACAACTCTATAACTCTTTCTCCTTTTCCACTAAACGATTTAGTCATTTTACCCATGAGACAAGATTCACAGGTTGGATATGATTCATAATCAGATAGATAGCTCTAAGAGCCCATCCTTATGCAACTTGGATAATCTTGTTTCATTGATATGACCGAGTCTACAGTGCAACATATAGGTATAATTAACATCATCTCTTTTCCTTTTCTTAGTTTGTTCAATTTGAAATATATTTTCATGCAAGTCAAGTATATAAATTCCATTTCGCAAATTATCAACACCATATAAAATATTGTTATTATAAATAGAACAACTATTATTCTTTATTATAATGTCAAATCCATCCATATCTAATACGAAAATAGAAATAATGTTTCTAATAATATTTGGAACAAAATAACAATTATTTAAAATAATGGACTTACCCGTAGGCAGTGCTAAACAATAAGTGCCTACATCTAATGCAGGAACCATTACTCCGTTTTCCACTCGTAGGACAACCTCATCCTTGTTCAGCTTTCTACTTCTGACCAGTCCCTGCACAATATTACATATGTGAGAACCACAGCCGGTATCCAATATCCAAGTAGAATTTTGACTTTCTGAAAAATTAATTTCAATAATAAACAAACATTGATTAGGATTTGAAGCTTCTCCAAGCTTCTTCTACTTTTGTTCTGCAAGAAAATCCTTGCAGTTCCTCTTCCAGTTACTCAGCTTGTTGCAATAGAAGCACATTCCTTTGCTATCTGGATCAAGCTTCTTTTGTTCCTTCCTACTCACCTTGCCATTAGCCTTCTTAGATTTCTTCTTTTCAGAAGATACGTTGGGCCTCTTCCTTTTCTTGGAAGAATCATCCACCATTAAGACATTGTTCTTCCTGGATGGGAAGTGACATTCTGCTGTTTTTAACATGTTAAGTAATTCAGACAAGCTGACATCCAACTTATTCATGTGAAAATTCGTAACAAATTGTGAGAAGATCTTAGGGAGTGACTGCAAGGCTAAGTCTTGACTCAAATCCCCATCCACGACGAACCGAAGCTGTCCAAGGCGTTCAATCAGATTGATCATCCTTAGAACATGAGTCTCAACAGCAGTGCCCTCGGTTATCCGAGATCGAAAGAGCTCCTTAGATATATCCTATCTTGCAGTCCTACTTTGTTCACCATACAACTCCTTGAGGTGAAGCAGCATAGTAGGAGCATCCATATTTTCATGCTAATACTGAAGCTCGTTATTCATGGATGCGAGCATGATGCATTGAGCCTCAGATGCATCATCATGCCACTTTACAATAGTGGAAATATCTTCCTCAGAGGCTGTTTCTAGAACAGTTCTAGGGACAGGTGAATTTAGGACATAAGAAATCTTTCTAGCAGTGAGAACTATTCTCAGATTCCTTAACTAATCCGTGTAATTCGGCCCGGTCAGTTTGTTAGCATCAAGTATGCTACGCAGTGAAATTAGTGATTTTGACATTTTTAAATTTCTGCATGTGAAAAGATAACATTTTAGGAAACATTCATTTAATTAATTTTACATACCAAAATAAATTATGTCTTATTTTTAATTGGTATCTCCCATTATTTTTTTCAAACTATATTACTCTCACTTATATAGTTCGACAAAATCTAATTAAAGATTTGCTAGTGAGAATAAGGATCCTATTTCAAATGTATACAACCTTGTGGATAGCACAACAAATCATATATAAATAAATAGGTAGACAACTCTTTGTCAATTACATTAATATGTAACTCCTTTTATTTTGCCTCTCTGATTATTTTGATCAAGTGGTAGCACATTCGAATTAAAATTATCCGAGTTAAGTCCAACCTAGCACTTCCATATATTAAAAAAAAAATATTTTCCTTGTGTATAGCACAACAAAACACTATTATTCAATTTTTTTTATAAGCATCAAATGTGATTAAATTAATAGCTTAAATACTTAATACTTGCATTGTGGATAGCACAACAAACTCATATTAAATATTTAATACTCTATTAATTTTATCATGCTAGAAGGCGACGTTCGATATTCCAAATATATTTGAATGCTTTAGACTTAAAATAATTTCCTTGAGGGGTTTGTTATTATTAATCTCATGTTTAGCGCGCATGCATATATATATATATAAAATACGCGTCATTTTATGAAAACATGCGAAGCAGGTTTGCATAAAATATAATATATAATACTAGCATGTACATATATAATATTATATTCTACCCAGATTGATTATGAACTTTTATTCTAGTTTGGTTCACTAGAGCCACCAAGTGAACCAAAAGGAAACCTAGGAGTGCAAGAATTAAATTTAAACATAACTATTACATTTAAATGCGGGCTTCATACAAATGGGTCGTCAAACGCTATTTGCTCCTTGTTCTCCAGTTCTTCAAGATAATTCTAACTAGTCTTATTACATAAAATATTTAATTTAATTAGAAACCTTGATCAGCAGTCAAGGGGAAGTACATAGGAGGGAGATATAATTTTACATCAAGAAAAATTTGAGAAGACGAGGTACGCAGACCCCATTTAATAAAATTCATTCATTCAAGCATTCAACTAAAATAAAATCCAATCACATTGGCCAATAGTCCATAATCAACCCCATTTATTTTTCATACATATTACCATATGCATCAATAAATAAAATATTTAATATATACATTGATATCAATTTAATGGGCAATCCTAGTTAGTTTCGGAAACCAATTTCAACTCTAATTAGTTATCATGGAATCCAATTCCAACTCTAATTAGTTAGCATGAAATCAAATTCTAATTAAAATAAATATCTTTATTTTAATCCAATTCCGAATCTAATAAACTTCTTTATTAATCTGGAATTACAGAAAAAATCTTTAATTTTAATTTTTAATTAAAATAAACCTTTTATCTTTTTTAAAAAAAATCTAGTGGGGTGGCGCAGCATCATTGCTTGTGAACTAGCATCCGGCGCTGCCACGCCACGTCATCAAAAATTGAGTCACGGAGCCGGCTCTACAGCGCTGCTAGTGAACTAGCATCCGGCGCTGCAGCGCCACGTCACCTTTAGGAACACGGAGCCGGCACTACTGCAAGGCCTGTGACCGGCGTTGCAGCGCCGCTAGGAAGTGTTCGTTTTCCTGGTTCGCGAATTGAGTAGTTTTTTCTCCCAAAACAAAATTTCTAGCTAACTATTATGCCCAATTAAATTGTTCAAAACACATATCAGTATATATATATCAAATAAAAGTAATTAATAACTCGCACAAAGGTTTGACTCTGATGCCACTATTGGGTTTGTATGAAATCGTGAGCGCAATCAAATTGCAAAAAATAGCGGAAGAATGGTAAAATCATAGTTCAAAATTTTTCTACAAACCAATTAACCGAATCATCCTTTATGCATATTTATTAATCAAAACGAAATAGAAGGAGATTAGATTCATACCCTTGTAGAACTAAGCTTCCACATGTACGAGTTCAGTCCTTGCTCTTCGCGATCTCCTTGAATCTCCGGGATTGATTCCTTACTTTGATCAACGTTAGTCACCCAAGTGTTTGACCTCTAGAGGTGATCCACTAAGGAAGATGAATTGTTCAAGAAGGAGTGTGGTTGACAAAACCCTAATTTTCTATTCTCTATAAAAAATGAGTACTCTCCAACAATTGGAATTGCATCAACTGATATCTAATATAAAACTTCTCCTATATAGATATTGGTCAACCCTTCTAATCCAATTAGAAATTGGGTTTCATTTAATTAATTAAACTCCTTTATTCAATTAGGCTTCCCAACACATTGGCAATAATTAATTAAACTCCTTTAATTAATTTACCTCTTAATCTTATTAGAAATAAATGAGAATACTAATATTAAATTAATTCTAAACTCCTTTAGAAATTAAAATAATAATAATTGTAATAGTATTAATAAGACTCATCCTATTAACTTATTTAATATTTCCAAAATAATAAATAATAAACATTAAACTATTTAATTCAGTCTATCACCATAGATTAAATTAATTACACTTAACATATTATTACGATTATGTCATTACCTTCTTAAATAATTATTCTTCCTTTTATGGCGTGACCCTTTAGGTTCTCCATATTAAACCAGTTGTGAATAAATTAATTAGAACAATTCTAATCTTATTTAAATAAATAAATTAAACTAATAATATATTTAAATAAATAATATTTATTCTACAATAGGGATAATCCTCCCTAACAATCAACGACTTTCCAGATAATATAGATTTCAACATTAATCATAAAAAACCTTTGAGTTAATAGTTACCATACAATTCAATCCTTCCACCATACAATGTCCCAATTAAATATAAGATATGAAATTACTGTCAAGTCTTATTTTATTTAAATATATGAATTTTGATTAGAAAATACACAACTCCAAATAATGCAAATTAGAAACTCCTTTCTAATTTCATTCTGCCTTGGCCAAGGACTACTGGGTTGTCATTTAACGAATCACATAGGACATATCTATTCTTTTACTAGAAGCGGTAGATTCTTTATTGATCATTCATTATCTCCTTATGCAACTTATTACACCCAAGCATACCCTTTGATATACCCTAAGGGTATGAAGGAATAAGTCAAAATATAATTTATTACACACAAGATACTATGATGATCTTAAGTCTGAGGATCACTTGTACTACTATTACATTAGGAATTTCTTTTGACAGACGAGTAAAACTCCATTAGGTATTCCTTGCGAATCACGTTCAGTGTACTTATTCTCCAATAAGCACCTACATACTTGCTTTAGTGTCTCCCACAAAGGATCACGAGATCAATCATCCTCATCCAATGAGCAAACAATATATTTATCAATCTATCCGGATTTGCCAATCGCCATTTTAGTAACCCAACGATTGGGAACTATTTTATTTTAAGCTTTTTAAGAATTTAGATCTCATTAGCATGATCAACATCATGATTCTAAAAGCATTGCTTAAAACTATGGGTTATTTACATATTATAAAAACAACATCATGTAGATAATTAAATGCCTTTAATAAATGAATATTTTTATTAATAAATAAATTAGATCGTTTACAAAGTATATGCATTATCATCATACATGATTGGCTTGTATGCATTCGACTTTCATTATGTGCGTAGGGTCCTTGGTTCCATAAAAAATTAGGTTGGTTTCTCCAACCTAGATTTTAAGTGGGTGTAAATGGGTGTCATTCCTAGGTCTTTGAAACATTGCATTGACTTGTTCATATTCTTTAGGTTGGGCCATAACACTAGGACATTTCTTCGATCACATGACTTGGTGAATTACACCTTAGACACAAAGGTGTTAGTGTTGAGACTTGGTTCACATGTGATGGTCCCCTAGTTTCTAAAGCTTCAAGTCTTTTAAGTATATCAGTCATTTAGCTTCGGTGACAATTGAATTGTCAATTATATGAACACCCCTAAATAAACTAGGTTTATCGGTCTCTCGGGTGGTTTCCCATTACATGATTTTTCCTGCTAAGTCTTCTTAAAACTCGCAATCCTTTTCCTCATTATTATTTAGAAAATCCCCTTAACATAATGACTCTAAAATTGTTTTAGTGGGATAGTCTAAACCTTCGTAAGAAATTTAACACAATCTCCATTTCTCAATTCCATGGTGTGGGCATTGGGATATCAAAATTTTAATTCTATCAAAATATTTCCAAAAGGGCTCTTTTTCAAGTTGGCAAAATTGATGAATTGTGGTCCTAATTTTAGCAGTTTTATGATTCGAAAAATAATCTTTTAGAAATTTAACAACAAATCCCTCCCAAGTTGATATGGAATTATTTGGCAGGCTATAAAACCACTTTTTAGCATTATCTTTTAAAGTAAATGTGATAAATCTTAGCCTAATTGAGTCATTAGACAATTGTTGAATTTTCATTAAAGCTCAAACTTCCTCAAATTCCTGAATGAATAAATATAGATCTTCCAAACTAGTGAACCTCGGTAACATATTTATTGGTTTAAGTTCAAAAATATTACCAGTTATTAGTGGTAGACTGATGCATGAAGGTGGGGCAGAGCAGGAAGGATAACATCGATCCCTAAAGAAACGGCTTGTGTGACCTCTATTTTTTTAAAGTGAGATTTTTTAAATTGAACTCCGAAAAATCAAGTTTTCTCACTAATTGAGATGTTTCGTCCCTAATCCACACTTTTTGCATATATTACTTAGCAAATAATCAAATAAGCACACAAAAAACAAATAAGAGAAAATAGTAATAAATTAAAAAAATTACTTCTAAGGTCAACCTAAATAAAATATAGACATCTCCTAACTATTCCAAGTTACACCTCAAGGTCCACCATTTACGAAATTAATCACACAACTAGCCAGGTAAATGTAAGAACGGTGAGAGTATCTTCGTTGGTACAATGACTAATTAAATAACCACACGTTCTTTAGGCGTTTGCCTTTTGAACCACTTGCCTAGACACCAGTAATTTGATTAATTTAAAATTTAGTTTCTGATAGGTCTCCAAAATTGGGTATTTCATTTTTATGATAACAAATTAGGTAAATAGGTCAAAAGGGTATAATCCTCTACATAGGATTAAAAGTATTAAAACTTGATTTTAAATACCTAGAATATTTTGACCAAAAATATTTATTTTCTAAACTTCTTTTGAATTTATTTTTATAACCTTGATAAATCTATTATCAAATGTTAATAAAAATGAGTTCATACAGTAACATTTCCTAAGGCAAGGAGATTCATATTTCAATTTCAAAATGATTTTAAATCTTTATGGGCAAAAACAATTTCTAAGTATATTATATAGGTTAAAGTTTATAATATATATATATATATATATATATATATATATATATACAAACTGTGTGTATGTGTGTTCATTGAAAAGTGTGTTGGTGTGTGCCTAACTTATATGTGTAGTGCATGTGTGTGTGGTGTGCTACAAAAGAAAAAGAAAGAAGGCTTATGCCTTTGTTAAGTGTTGGCACATTTGGGCCTGTAATGAGTCATAGGTTGAAAATATTTTTGTTGGGCCAAAGCATTCCTCCATCCGGCAATCTTGAAGTGATCCGAGTCCTTTATTTTTCATCATGCAATCCGGACCTTCTATTTCAAAAATGAATTTCCAAAATTATAGTTTTGCCCAAACCTCAAAAATCCTATAAATAGGAAGTATTTTCATTCATTTCAAATTACCAATTTACATATCTGAAAAGCTTACTCTCCTTGCCTACATTCTGTCCGATTAAGCTTTCACTCTATTCTTCTATTCAAAGTTCTAATTTTATATTGGAAGAAAAAAATTGGTCAAAGTATCTAAGATAAGTTGATAAATTATTATTGTTCATATTATCTCATACTTGCTTATATATATATATATATATATATATATATATATATATATATATATATATATATATATATATTTCATCTATCAATATCAAGTAAAATATCAATACTTAGATACCGATATAATTCGGAAGTAATTTCTTTGAAATTCTCCGAACGGTCTTTAAAATCCTAAGTGGCCTTTTACTGATATAAATAATCTATATAAATATTGTGTAATATTTATATACGATTATCAAGTTGTGAATCGAATAATTTAGTAAGTACTTAGATACCGATATTCGGAGATATTTCTTAACAAAAAAATATTATCTGAACGGTCTTTGAAATCCTAAGTGGCCAAATTATTCACAACGTAGATCAAATATAATATAATATATATAAGTGGGTGAAACAAGTTTATTCAAGTATTATCTAAATTGATCAAATTATTATACTTATAAACTGTCATTAAAATATACTGCTCATATAATTGTTCATAAATTATTATTGCATTATATAAGTTTGTATGGTTATTTAAATTCAAAAGTTACATTTGTTTAAAACCATAGAAACACACTCTTTATGAAGAAAAATCTTTTCTAGAATTATTTAATTCATAGAAAAATATTCTTTATCAAAAGAAAAGAAAATCTTTATTAAAAGTGCTTAAATCTATCTATATGCTTTCATAGAAGCACACCGCATAAAGTCTTGAACTTTTATTAAATACTTAAATACTATATCTGCTTATCTGAGAAGTATCTGTTCCACAATTTTATCTGCTTACTATTAGAAGCAAATATTCAAACAAAACTTTTTTATAAAAAGGAAAAGGTTGAGTTAGTTTATTTTATACTTGTGAGAAAGACAAAAATTCTTTGACCAAGACCAGAGTCTTAGAGAGGTCAGCTGAGAGTTGGGTCTCTAGTGTACTTGTGAGGTGAGGAAGAGATTATTGTTTCAAGACCAAGGTATAGAATAGTTCTAAGCTCAAAAGAAGATTCAACTAAGCTTGAGGAAGGAGCTGGGAGTTCGTTGTCCAAGATAGTTAGTTGTGGATAGTTGTAAGTTTATCTTTAAAACTTTTTAAAGGCTTCTCCTTCTATTGAAGGAGTATTTATTACAGGGAGTAATAGGATCTCAAGACCTAGAGAGGAGCTTGAGACTGGATGTAGAAACATACCCGAGCTGTATGTTGTGAACAAGATAAATATCTGTGCATTGTCTGATTGATTTTTTAATCTACTTATTGATATTGTAAGTTAACCCACTAAAAATTTAAAAAGGCCAAAGATAATTTTTAAACAGTGATAATCTATTCAACCCCCCTTCTAGATTATTATTGGACTTTCATTTGGTATCAGAACAGTGGTCTTTAACTTGTTTGTTAAGTAATTACAGGCATATCTAAGAGTAGATTCATCTATGGCCTACACAAATGCTACCGGTTGTGGAGAAGGACTATCAATGTCAAGGCCTCCACTATTTGATGGCACAAACTTTGCCACCTGGAAAACTAGGTTCAAAATCTACGCCAAATCACAAGGAATCAAAATCTGGCTAGCAATAGAATGAGGTGTAAAGATTCCCACAAAAATCGAAGATGAAAAGATCGTCGAAAAAGATGCTGGAGAATTCACCACCGAGGATGAGGAGATTATGAATATCGTCTCCAAAGCTGAACAAGTGCTAACCAGAGCTCTTATAGAAAAAGAATACAAAAGTGTTAGCAACTGCAAAATGCTAAAGAAATCTGGAAAAATTGATTGTAACCTATGAAGGAACCAGTCATATCAAAGAAACCAGAAAAGATGCTCTAATCCAAGAGTATGAAAGCTTTAAGCTAGAAGAAGGTGAGAAAATCATTGATATGGAAACTCGTTTTTTCAGAATCATTGATGAGCTAGAACAACTGGGAAAAGCTTACACAACAAATGAGAAGAACAGAAGAATTCTCAAAACCCTTCCATCTATATAGAAAATAAAAGTTACAACCATCAAGGAAATGTAGTATCTAACTGCTTATCCTCTTGATAGCCTCATTGAAAATCTTTGTGCCCACGAAGTCGACATGCTAGTCGAAAAAGCAGGATTAGACGCAGACCTCAAAAAGAAAGGAATCGCTTTCAAAGCCTTACTCGTTGATCAAGAAAGCGATGATGATGAATTGAATGATGAACTCTTGAGTCTAGATAATAACGAAGTTGCATTAATATCAAGACAGCTCAGGAGAGTAATCCAAAGCAAAGCAAAGAGATATGTCAAAGGCTTTATGAAAACAAATAACAATTTCAACAACTTCCGAAACAAGCAAGCCTTAAAGCCAAAAATACCAAGAGAAAATTTTAAAGCTACCAACAGCAACTTCAAAAATGCTGGCTCAAATGAAAACTCAAATAACTGTTTTGAATACAACCAACCAGGACACTTCAAGAAGGATTGCCCAGAACTAGTCAACAACAAAGTTCTAGTAGCTGAAGAAGGTTGAGATCTAAGTGATGAAGAAGAACTTACTGAACCAACTGAGGAAACCACAAATTTATGTTTAATGGTGGACAATGACTCATCACTGAGATCTGAGGTAAATTCGGAACATTAATTACTTAACACTTCATTTGCCACATATAATTTAGAAAACATAAATGAAGAACATCATGAGTTACAAGAAGCATATAGTTTTCTATATGAAGATAATGAAATTATTAAAGAAGATTTTATTAAATTAAAAATATCATTAGAAAAATTAATTAAAAAAATAAAAATCTTGAAATAGAAAATTCAAATTTAATTATGGTTAATGAAACCTTAAAAGAAGAAAATGAGAAACTAGAAAATGATTCTTCAGGAAATCTTGCAGCAAAAGAAGAACTAGAAAAATTAAAAAAAAATAAATAGAAATCTTGAAATAGAAATTCAACACTTATTATTTCTATTGAAAATCTTGAAATTGAAAATTTAGCTCTTGCTGTGATTATAGAAGATTCTCAAACACTAAATCAAGAAATAAGTAAAAAGGAAAACTCATCTCAGAAATTAGAAAAACAAATTGAAGAATTTACTTTAATGAATCAAATTAAAATGTTGACTCTAGAGCGTGATGACTTAAACTCTATAGTTATTAAATTTACAAAAAGAAAAAAAAATCTTGTCGTTATGCTCAGTCAACAAAGATGTAGTTTTAATAAAGAAGGATTTAGGTTTATCGGAGAATCCAGTAAGACAAAAGATAAAAAACTCTATCATGTTAAAAGTAAAGAAAAAGGTCATGCATCTCCTTTTGATAAATGCTCTTACTGTAACAGAAATGGTCATTCGATTTACTCATCTAATGCCAAGAATGGAAACTACAAAGGAAAAATGATTTGGGTACCAAAAGGAAGTTCACTACACCTATTATCACAAGAAGATAATTTCTTTCTCATGAAAGACCATCTAGAAACTCTCGTCAAAATCCTTCAAATAAAAGAGTTAATCATACATATTATAAATTTGCTACCCATAGAACATATGTGTCTACCAGTGATTATTATCCTGTACCAAACTTTGTAAAGGAAAATACAAATTATCCTTATACAAAATGAAAAACTTACCCAAAGGACCCTTCTCATTAAAAGGTAACGGTTTGTGAATATAATATATGTTGCAGGTATGTCTCACAGCTGACTCTAGTAAAAATAAATGGTACCTTGATAGCAGTTGTTCATGACACATGACAGGCGGCAAAACAAAATTGAGCAATCTACAAGCTACAGACTGTAATGAGGTAACGTTTGGAGATAACAATAAAGGTAAAGCTGCTGGAATTGGAAATGTGTAAAATAAATACATAACAATCTCTAACGTTCAATTAGTCACATGACTCAGGTACAATCTTCTATCCATTAGTCAACTGTGTGATAGTAGTTTTAAAATAAAATTTTGTTCTTATAACTGTTCAATATATGATCAACATGGGAAATTAATTCTACTTTGTCATAGAAGTCAAAATGTGTACACGTGTGATTTAGATGCATACCCACACTTGGATAATGTGTCTTGTATCTGCAAATGACGATCCTTGACTTTGGCATCGTAGATTAGGACGCATTAACATGAAATTAATTAATAACATATCTTCTAAGGAATATGTTCGTGGTCTTCCAAAACTAAAATTCCTTAAAGATCATATCTGTGAAGCCTGTGAATTAAGAAAATAAATTCACGCATCTCACAAACCTAAACTCACAGTATTAACCTCTCGACCACTAGAACTCTTGTATGTGGACTTAGTAGGACCTATTCCCAAACATTGCATGGGCGGTGATGTCTATATTTTAGTCCTAGTTGATGACTATTCAAGATTCACTTGGGTTGATTTTCTAAAATTCAAAAATGAAGCGATAAACTCCTTTTCTGCTCTATGTAAGAAAATTCAGAATCAACAAGGAAGTTCTATTGTTTATATTCGGTCTGATAATGAAAGATATTTGACAATTCTGATTTTATAATGTTCTGTGATGAGCACGGTATAAGTCATAACTTTTTTGCACCCTACACACCTCAATTAAACGGTGTAGTTGAAAGAAAAAATCGTACTCTACAAGAAATGACCAATACTATGCTTAATGAATATCGACTTCCTAAATATTTTTGGGCCGAAGCAATTGCAACATCCTGTTCTATTTTGAATCGAGTCTTGCTAAGAGCAATGTTACTCAAAACTCCCTATGAACTTTTTTATAAAAGAACTCCAAAAATAAATTATTTTCGTGTCTTTGGGAGTAAATGCTTTATTCTAAATACTAAACAATATCTAGTGAAATTCGATCCCAAATCTGATGAAGGAATATTTCTGGGATATTCACTAAATAGTAAAACATATAGAGTCTTTAATAAAAGAACTCTAGTCGTGGAAGAATCAATGGGTGTAACCTTTGATGAATCTAAACCTCCTCGAAAATACAAATAACTAACAGAAAATGATACAGTCATTGAAGACATTCTCAGAAATATGGAAGAGTTAAAACTAGATGATATCTCTCCTCCTATCAATCTTCTTGAAAATTCTAATCCCCAGATAAATGACTTGCCCAAAGAATCACATACTATAAGCAATCATCTAATAGAAAATGTAATTGGTGATATTGATAAAGGGATTCTTACAAGATCACAAGCACAAACCATGGCCAGTCATCTATCCTTTCTGTCACAAATTGAGCCTAAAAATATAAAAGATGCATTGCTTGATGAAGACTGGATAATATCTATACAAGAAGAACTTAAACAGTTCACAAGAAATAAAGTCTGGGAATTAGTTCCAACTTCCGAAGAAACCTTCACTATTGGAACTCGATGGGTGTTTCGTAACAAGTTAGATGAAAATGGAACTGTTATACGTAATAAGGCACGACTAGTTGCACAAGGGTATAATCAACTTGAAGGAATTGACTATGATGAAACATATGCTTATGTTGCTAGAATTGAGTCTATACGTATGTTATTAGCTTTTGCATGCCATAAAGATTTTAAACTATTTCAAATGAATGTCAAATCTACTTTTTTGAATGGTGTCATTGAAGAAGAAGTTTATGTTAAACAACCCCTGGCTTTGAAGACTTTGATCATCCTGAATATGTATATAAACTGTACAAAGCTTTATATAGTCTAAAACAAGCTCCCAGGGTATGCTATGAGAGATTAAGTAAATTCTTGTTAAAAAATAGTTATAAAAGAGGCACAGTAGATACTACCCTTTTACAAAATATAAAAATGATGATATTCTTATTTTACAAATATATGTTGATGACATCATTTTTGGATTTACTAACATAACTATGTGTAACGATTTCTCTGAAATCATGAGTAAAGAATTTGAAATGAGCATGATGGGAGAATTGAATTTCTTCCTAGGACTATAAATCAAGCAAGGAGAAAAAGGTATTCACATCTCTCAATCCAAATATGGCAAAGAAATGATTAAGAAATTTGGTCTAGAATCTGTGAAATCTCTTAATACTCCTATGTCAACTACTAATAAACTAACTGCTGATGAAAATGGAAAAAGTGTTGACACAAAGAAGTATAGAGGAATGATTGGCAGTCTCCTATACATCACAGCTAGTCGACCTGACATTATGTTCAGTGTCTGCAAATGTGCCAAATTTCAAGCAAACCCAAAAGAATCCCATTTGATTGCAGTAAAATGAATATTTCGATATCTTAAAGGAACTACAGACATAGGTCTATGGTATCCTAAAGGTCAACCATTTGACCTTGTGTGTTTCTCTGACTCTAACTATATCGGTCATCATGTTGATCGAAAAAGCACAAGTGACACTTGTCAGTTCCTAGACGGATGTTTAGTTTCCTAGTTCTCTAAGAAATAAAAATCGGTATCTATTTCAACCACTGAAGCCGAATATATAGCTGCTATACGATGTTATGCACATATATTGTGAATGAAACAGACCCTTGCCGATTACAATATAAAATTTAACTGTGTCTCAATCTTATGTGATAACACAAGCACCATTAACTTGAGTAAAAATACCGTATTACATGCTAGATCAAAACACATTGATGTTAGACATCATTTCTTACGAGATCATGTAAACAATGGTATTATTAAACTAGAACATATTGACACAGAATTAAATATTGTTGATATATTTACTAAACCACTAAGTTAATTCTGATAGATTTTGTAAATTACGTTTAGATTTGAGAATGCTAGACATTATCTCATAAAATATTAAATCTTTCTCTTATTAAAATTCTCATATTTTTATTTCAAGTAATATATAAATATAATTTTCTCAAGTTATATAGTCAAATTATTATTAGTATTAATTTTATCTTTTTATCATATTATATTTTAACATATATTTAATTATATTAATTAATATACAATGCTAATTTATATATAGATATATACACATAATTATACATATAAATATATATAATATATTTATTTCTTTATATATGTTAATATATCTATATACTTATATTATTTATTTATTTAAGTATGTATTTTATATATTAAAATTTTATATTTATAATCTTTCTTAAATCTAACAAAAATTTATACTATTATAAATATTTTATTAAATTTTTTTACATATATACATAATAATAAAATTATTAATTTATAGATTTTAATATAAATATTTTAGTATTTTTTAATTATATCAAAAAATTACATTTTATATCATTTATTATATATTTATATATATGATCAAATCTTAGCCGCTGATCAAGGAAAGCATCTAACGGTCAACACAAAGCTTAATCCGTGTCCATCAGATCCAACCAATCAGGAGCTAGCTAACCAGAACACACGAATCGCACTCATCAACCGTTCGATCAACAAAAGAAAGCTCAAATCCATCAAAGCCGCCCGATTGAAGTCAAACAGTCAGTTGAACCATTTCAAACGATCGATTTCATCCCAACCGTTGATAAAATCCAAGATTAATTCTCGGCCTTACGATCTATCTGATTAACCTAAATATAAATACCTAAAATCTTTTTTTAATTTCATTTCACTCTCTCTCTTCTCTCACCTCAGCCGGCGTCTTCTCTTCTCTCTCTCTATCTCTCGAACTCTCTCAACTCTCTCAAACCCTAACATCTCTTAGCCAAAATCGAGCAATCCAAGTGAGTTTTCTGTGTCTCTCTTTCATTAAAATGAATCTTCTTAGTCGTGTTAACGTTTCTACCGATTTAATTTTTTCTTTTCTTCGTGTTTCTGTTTCTCCTTCTTATTTTATTTGGTGCTCTTAAAGATTTTCAAACCCTAGAACCATAAATCTCTTGTCTTTGTTCATATATATATATATATATATATATATATATATATATATATATATATATATAATTATTATATTTTTTTCTGTTTATCGATGTGTTTCTAGGTTCGATCTCTCTTAAAAAAAATATGCTCGTTTCTGATTTTCGATTCCTGTTTATATTTTTTAGTCTTCAAACGATTAATTTTTTTAAAAAACTAGATCCATATAATTTTTAAGATTTTTACGGGTTCATATATATATATATATATATATATATATATATAAAGTATATTATTCGATTTCATATGTATATATATATATTTATATATATATATATATTTCAAAAATTTTACAGAAATATTAAGAAATTTATATGAGTATATAAATATTTTCAAAATTTTATATTATACATACATGTGTGTATGAAACACTAAAAGTTTTCATTTAAAAAGAAGGCGGGTTTCTCGGTATTAATACACTTGCAGATATATGTTCAAAAATAATATGATCTTGACTTTCGAAACCCTACATGTTTCTGTCTGAATTCTGTCTCTAAAATTTTTGTTTAAACCCTAATTTTCTTTTTCGAAAAATTTTCAAAACCATAAAATTCCAAAAATAATTTAAAGATTGTACGTATATATATATATATATATTCTTATTTTATCAGAATATACATATATATATATATATATGTATATATAGAGATATATTTGAAAAATCACATATATATATATATGTGTGCAATAACTATTATATACTGTGTATATATATATATATATATGATTCCGCTAACAAGAATCTGTTAGCCTATATTTTCTACGTGTATTTATATAAATGTATGTGTGTGAGTATGATTTCTACTTTTACCGATACACCCTTACTACACTATGAATCAATTTGAAAGTTGCTTAGCTTGTGATTAGCTGTGCTCAGGTAATATCTTCTCTGTCTCTAATAAACTGTGTGTATTAGATAATGATATTATTGGGTGATTGTGATGAGTCTCATGCTTATGTTCTGCAATTTTGTTGTCTATCTGAATATAGACATTAGGTGATGAAAATAATCACCATTGTTGTAACGCCCCCAAAATAAGTTCAATACTCAACCCATTCTGAGTCGTCAAATACATGGTACATAATTCAAATACAATCTTTTATATCATACAGTCTCGCAAAATACGACCACACAACTGTGAGTGTCAACACAGACATGTAAAAAATATAAACACTCAAACGAAGTCCTCATTACAATTATTATCACACTATTTTACAAAAATAGTGAGGACTACTACTGCTCTTAACTCTGCCCATCATTCTGTTCCCCGACTAGTCCCTGCAACATTCTCATTTTCTGAAGAGGACAATAAAATAAAAGGGTGAGCTCAACTAGCCCAGTAAAGAATATTATGACTAAGATAATGAAGAATAATTTATCGTTAGTTTTCAACAAATCAGATAAAATATTATGGACAACAAATTTTAGATCAACAACTGCAGCGGAAACAACAATTCATCAGAAGAGTTACGTAGAGAATGATGTCTACCATCTTCTATGATTTAAAAGTCCATCATTAATATTTTATCCCTAAAACAGCAATCAATATATATCTCAAATCAAATATTCATCTTTGCACTACGGGCCAAAGATATTCATTTATATCACCAGTGGTCAAATTCATCTCAACACCTGTCCATCTTTGCACTACGGGCCAAAGATATTCATCAGGTAATCATTCATCTTTGCATTACAGGCCAAAGATATTCAGTTATATCACCATTTAGGACTGAGAATGATGAAAAATAATATAAATAACGAATCCAGTGAGATAAAGGACAACGATTAGGGAATCGTAATTTAGTTTATCCAAGTTCAAGAATAGTCCATAATAATCAATTGTGGAGCAAAATTCAAAAATGAAGATCAAAATATGGATCCAATTAAAGATAGGAACCATAACAGACAACTTGGACAAAGAATTTTTTTTTTAATATTTCTGTGAATAGTACCGTATTCGTGAATAGTGTCGTATATGTGAATAGTAATCCCGACATGAAAATGTAAAATTTTTATAATAAAATTAATACCAATATTTCGGTGAAATGATATTAAAAGAAATAATATCATTTACAAGGAAAATAATATTCCTTACCTTAGTAAAATACTGAATATGACTTGGGATATTGGATATTACGCTGACGAAAATTTGCACTGTTATCAACACTCAAAATATCTAAACAAACACAAGAAATATGTTTGATACTATAGAGAGAGAATTTTCTGATTGTGGTGTGATTTTCATTTCTAACTCAGCACACTATTTATAGGAAATGCTAGCACACCAAAGCAAAAAATTTTAAATTATGGATGATTATTTTGAAAATAAATTTCATCAGCACATTTCACACCCAAAAGGACAAGTGGGGCCCACCAACACATTTTAAACATTTATTGCAACAAAAATTAATTCAGATCCAATTTGCTCTCTTCCTCCTCATTTTATTCATATATCGTGAATTTATTGTAAAAATATTATCATTTAAATTATAAAATTATATTATTATATTATCACATTATACACTTATAATGTAATATTATAATAATATATTTGAATGTATTATTTTATTAGAAAAGATAAAATATTAATTTTCAATAATTGTCTCTTTTGCTAAAAATTCCTCCATTTATATCGAAATTGAATAAATATTTTCTTATCATTTTATCAATAATTAATTATTATTCACAAATAATATTACAGAATCACAATAATGACAACCAGATCGCTCCCAGGAAAGAGGCCTTCCGGTAAGGATTTCTCCTTACTGGCGCGCAATTAACTAACCCTTTTCCTAAACAGAACTTCCTAGACATTGCAAATAATGTTGTCTAATAATATTATTCAAATAACATGAATTATTGATTTAATAATATAAAATACTGTGCAGTGACAATTATTGAATCAATAATATAAAATATCAACGTAACAATTATTAAATCAATAATATAAGATATTGAACAGTAATTATTGTAACAATTATTGAGTAAATGGCTTCTTACGTAAAAACCAATAATTTAAAATACTGTGCAATACCGTGTGCTACTGTACAATAACGCGTATTATTGCTCTTTTAACCACCGGGTATTTTAACAGTTTTAACGGTAACCGTTATTCCATTATTCTTAGAAAACTTATTCTTGTCGTTTTCTTCATCCGACAGTTTTCTGTTATGGGGACCACAAATGGCTGCACCGTCGTACGAATATTCCCCGACAACATGAATATTCTACGACCAAACGAATATTCCCCGACCAAACGAATATTCTCCGACAATAATGATTATTTTATAACCACTTGCTTATTTTGAAATATTTGCGCATATTACCCATAACTTAACACATTTATCAAATCAACCACTTACTATTTCAAAGTAATATATAGAGGAAATTCAATTTTATTCATAAAAAGTTGGGGTCTTACAACCTCCCCTCCTTATGAAATCTAGCCCTCGAAATTGACGTACGTACATGGTATTTCAAAAAGGTGAGGATACCTCGCTTTCATTTTCAATTTTAACTCTCAGGTCATTTCCTCGATATCATGGTTTCTCCACAAAACCTTGACTTGTGGTATAACCTTTGAGCGTAGGACATGTTCTTTTTTACCCAAGATCTTGACAGGTACCTCCTCGTACGTTAAATCTTTGGCTATCTCGTCTGGTTCTAACTTAATAATGTGGTTTGGGTCTTTCACATATTTATGAAGCACATATATGTGAAAAATATAATGAACACGAGACATGCTTGGAGGTAAGACGAGTCTATAGGCCACATTTCCTACTCGGTCAAGGATCTCAAATGGACCAATGAATCGTGGATTGAGCTTTCCTCTCTTCCCGAATCTCGTAACTCCTTTCCATGGAGCAACACGTAACAATACATGATCCCAAACATTAAATTCCATGTCCTTTCGATGAAGGTCCGCATAACTCTTTTTTCGATCTTGTGCCGTTTGTATACGTTGCCGGATCATTTGAATCTTTTTCTTAGTCATACGTACTAACTTCGGTCCCAACAATGTTGCTTCACGCACCTCATCCCAGCATACTGGAGAACGACACTTTCGTCCATACAACGCCTCGAATAGAGTCATGCCTATACTTGCCTGATAAATGTTATTGTAGGAGAATTCCACCAATGGTAAGTATTTATCCCAACTCCCTTTGAAGTCTAGAACACAGAGTCTAGATAGATATTCAAGAGTTTGAATAGTCCTTTCCGATTGCCCGTTCCTTTGAGGATGATATGCCGAACTGAATCGTAAATCCGTGCCCATAGCTTTCTGCAAACTGACCCAATATCGAAGTGAATCTTGGGTCACGATCCAAAACTATGGATACTAGCATGCCATACAATCTCACAACCTTACTTACATACATGCGAGTAAGATGTTCCAATGAATAAGTCTCTCGTATAGGCAACAAATGAGCAGACTTGGTTAATCTATCGACAATAACCCATATCGCATCCATGCCTTGAGAAACCTTGGGAAGACCCGTAACGAAATCCATGGTAATGTGTTCCCACTTCCATTTTGGAATCTCAAGTGGTTGCAATGGACCCTTTGGCACTTGATACTCCGCCTTGGCACGTTGACACGTTAAACACCTCGAGATAAACTTCGCGATCTCTCTCTTCATATTGCTCCACCAAAATGTATGTCGAAGATCACGATACATTTTGGTACTCCCAGGATGGATTGTAAACGGTGTGTTGTGTGCCTCCATCATAATTCTATACTTCAAATCAGAATCGTTAGGAACACAAAGTCTGGAGTTGACTCGAAGTATTCCTTCTTCATCAATTCTTGCTTCTTGAATAGCACCTTCTTGCACTTTCTTCTTCATCTTCATCAGCTCCGGGTCTATAGCTTGAGCAGCTTTAACTTTATCAATCAAAGCTGGTTCTACGCGTATATTTGGCATCATAACGTGGGTCCCCGAAGTTTTGAACTCTATCTCCATCCTTTGTAAGTCATACAAAATTGGCCTTTGAGTTGACAGCATCGCACTCGTTCCCGCATATGATTTTCAACTTAACGAATCAGCTACCATGTTTACTTTTCCCGGATGGTATGGTCGTAATCTTTCAACAGCTCAAGCCAACGTCGTTGCCGCATGTTGAGTTACTTTTGAGTGAAGAAATATTTAAGGCTCTTATGATCCGTATAAATCTCCACTTTCTCTCCATACAGGTAGTGTCTCTAGATCTTCAACGCGAAAACGACAGCTTCCAACTCTAGATTATGAGTAGGATAATTTCTCACATATTCTTTGAGTTGTCTCGAGGCGTAGGCTATGACTTTTCCATGTTGTATGAGAACACATCATAACCCTTTACCCGAAGCATCGCTGTAGATGACAAATCCATCCGAACCAGATGGTATTGTCAGCACAGGTGCCGAGATGAGTCTCCTCTTGAGCTCTTAAAATCTCTTCTCACATTCCTTGTTCCATACGAATTTTGTATCTTTCCGAGTCAGCTGATTTAATGGATTAGTGATTCGAGAAAAGCCTTCTACGAATCTCCGATAATAACCAGCTAAGCCCAGAAAGCTACCTACCTCGGTCACCGACTTAGGTTGCTCCCAACTTTGTATTGCTTCAATCTTCGCTAGGTCACTTGATATTCTATGTTTTGATACCACGTGCCCAAAGAATGCTACCTCCTCAAGCCAGAACTCGCATTTCTTCAACTTGGCATATAGCTTGTTATCACGAAGCCTTTGAAGTACTAGCTTCAAGTGGTGCTCATGATCTTCACGGCTTTTGGAATCGATGAGGATGTCATCAATAAAGACAACCACTAACTGATCCAAATATTCCTTGAATACACGGTTCAAAATATCCATGAAAGCAGCAGGAGCATTATTCAATCCAAAAGACAATACTAAGAATTCATAATTACTGTATCGAGTTCTGAAGACAGTCTTCGGAATATTTTCAGTTTTAATCTTTAACTTATGATATCCAGAACGAAGATTGATCTTTGCAAAGAATTGTGCACCATGCAACTGGTCGACCAGGTCATCAATACGAGGTAGTGGATACCTATTCTTGATTGTGACATGGTTCAACTCCCGATAGTCAATACAAAGTTGCATACTCCCTTCTTTCTTCTTTACAAATAAAATAGGAGCGCCCCAATGAGATGTACTAGGATGAATGAAATCGATGTCTAACAACTCCTGTAGTTGGACCTTTAACTCCTGAAGTTCAATAGGAGCCATTCGATATGGGGTTTTAGAAATGGGTTTTGTACCGGGTTCAAGGTCAATAAAGAATTCAACTTCACGGTCTGGGGGTAGGCCAGGAAGTTCTTAGAGAAATACATCAGGAAACTCATTAAAAACAGAAATATCATTCAAATCTGTCGTATTCTGGTTTAAATCAGTGACATGGGCTAAGAAAGCTTGACATCCATTTTTTAATAACCGAATAGCTTTATGACTTGAAATGACATTGATTGATTTTAGTGATTTGGTTGTTTGAATTCGCACAACAGGTTGGTTAGGAATATAAAAACTAACAACCTTACGAAAATAATCAATTTTGGCATGATAAGTGGTTAACCAGTCAATTCCTAAAATCACATCAAATGCAAATATTTTCAAATATATAAGATCAACAGGTAGGGTGAGGGTGCCAATTTGAATCAAGCAAGATTTATAAAGTGTGGATGTAACGAAGGTTTTTAGATAAGTCAAATTCTAATTTCTCAGGAGTCAAGTTCAAACGTTGAGCACAAGCGAAATAAAAGAATAGGTGGAACCGGAATCTAATAAGGTATAAAATTCATAAGAGTTTACGATTAGCTTACTCGTGATCACCTCGTTCAGGTTCCTCACGTTTTGGGCAGTAACTACAAACACTCTTCCCTGGACCACCGGCTTTGACTTGTCTGGGATAGTTTTTGGTGTCACTATCCCAGCTGGACTTGACTTTGCTATAAAGCACATTCCACCCGAAACTGCTTCATCGCACTCCTGATCCATGATTTGAATCATTACTCTTCGATCCATATCGAATTGGGGTTGACCGCTATGCGCAGGGTAATTCCAAACTCGATGTTGAATTCTCCCAATTGTTGTCCAAAAAGTGAAATCTCCATATCGTCTATTTTGGCCTTCTTGGATCAGACGTCTTTTTTCTAAAATATCAACTCGTCGTGCAGCTTTTACCCATGCATCTTCAATTCTCACTCGTTTAGTTGTTTCTTCTTTCAGCTTATCGTTAACATTTACATTTTCAGATTCCAGCTCTAATATCATATGCGCTGCCAGAGAGAGCTTCTGTTCAAGTCTCGCATATCGAGTAGCAAAATCTTGAATTTTTGTATCCCTTTGTTCCACGGTTGTCTGTCGTTCCTCACTCTGCTCTTCTAACTCATAAATACGATTATGCAGTTCTGCATTTCGATCATAAAATTCTCTTAATAAATCCTCCTCAGATTCCTCTTCTTCCTCCCTCTCAACTTCTACCTCTGCAATTAGCTCGGGTACAACTATTAATAATTCTCTCACCACATGGTTATCTCTAATTTCTTCTTCGCCTGACATCCTACAACCAAGTTCAATAACTTAATTAGCACTCCCCAATAAACACCTTTGTTATAACAAGATATTATACTCCAATATTTATTCTTTAAATAAATCTCCTCGATTCATCACCTTAAACTCTATATAAGTTCATTTCTTGATTTTCAAATGTCATTCTTAAATATTACCACAAAACAAGGGTTAATTAAACAAATTAACATATCACATATTAACCATATGTTCCGACCGACCAATTAAATACCAAATAAGCTTAGGTAGGACACACTAGCGAAGGATTTACTCGTCTCTCCCCTCCTAGTTCTATTCCCATATCTCCGCAAGAGATCTTATCCCTAAGTTCTGATACCAACTGTGACGCCCCCAAAATAGGTTCAATACTCAACCCATTCTAAGTCGCCAAATAAATGGTACATAATACAAATACAATCTTTTATATCATACGGTGGTGCAAAATACGACCACACAACTGTGAGTGTCAATACAAACATGTAGAAAATATAAGCACTCAAACTAAGTCCTTATTACAATTATTATCACATTATTTTACAAAAATAGTGAGGACTACTACTGCACTTAACTCTGCCCGTCAC
This sequence comes from Panax stipuleanatus, assembly GCA_020205555.1. Lineage (NCBI taxonomy): Eukaryota > Viridiplantae > Streptophyta > Magnoliopsida > Apiales > Araliaceae > Panax > Panax stipuleanatus. Next base: position 21,802,205 of record CM035125.1, read on the forward strand.
TCTGTTCCTCGACCAGTCCTTGTAACATTCTCATTTCCTGAAGAGGACAATAGAATAAAAGGGTGCGCTAAACTATCCCAGTAAAGAATATTATGACTAAGATAATGAAGAATATTTTATCGTTATTCTTCAACAAATTAGATAAAACATTATGAACAACAAGTTTTAGATCAACAACTGCAGCGGAAACATTAATTCATCAGAAGAGTTACGTAGAGAATGATGTCTACCATCTTCTATGATTTAAAAGTCCATCATTAATATTTTATCTCTGAAACAACAACCAATATATATCTCAAATCAAATATTCATCTTTACACTACGGGCCAAAGATATTCATTTGTATCACCAGTGGTCATGTTCATATTAACACCTGTCCATCTTTGCACTACGGGCCAAAGATATTCAACAAGTAATCACTCATCTTTGCACTACAGGCCAAAAATATTCAGTTATATCACCATTTAGGACTGAGAATGATGAAAAATAATATAAATAACGAATCCAGTGAGATAAAGGACAAAGATTAGGGATTTGTAATTTAGTTTATCCAAGTTCAAGAATACTCCATAATAATCAATTGTGGAGCAAAATTCAAGAATGAAGATCAAAACATGGATCCAATCAAAGATAGGAACCATAACAGACAACTTGGACAAAGAAAAGAAATTTTAATATTTCTTTGAATAGTACCGTATTCGTGAATAGTGTCGTATACGTGAATAGTAACCCCGACGTGAAAAGGTAAAAATTTTATAATAAAATTAATACCAATATTTCGGTGAAATGATATTAAAATAAATAATATCATTTACAAGGAAAATAATATCCCTTACCTCAGTAAAATACTGAATCTGACTTGGGATATCAGATATTATGCTGACGAAAACTTGCACTGTTATCAACACCCAAAATATCTAAACACTCACAAGAAATATGTTTGATATTATAGAGAGAGAATTTTCTGATTGTGGTGTTATTTTTATTTCTAACTCAGCACACTATTTATAGGAAACCAAAGCAAAAAATTTTAAATTATGGATGATTGATTTGAAAATAAATTTCATCAGCACATTTCACACCCAAAAGGACAAGTGGGGCCCACCAACACATTTTAAACATTTATTGCAACAAAAATCAATTTAGATCCAATTTGCTCTCTTCCTCCTCATTTTATTCATATATCGTGAATTTATTATAAAAATATTATCATTTAAATTATAAAATTATATTATTATATTATCATATTATATACTTATAATGTAATATTATAATAATATATTTGAATGTATTATTTTATTAGAAAAGATAAAATATCAATTTTCAACAATTGTCTCTTTTGCTAAAAATTCCTCCATTTATATTAAAATTGAATAAATATTTCCCTATCATTTTATCAATAATTAATTATTATTCACAAATAATATTACAGAATCACAATATTAACAACCAGATCGCTTCCAGGAAAGAGGGGGCCTTCCGGTAAGGATTTCTCCTTACTGGCGCGCAATTAACTAACTCTTTTCCTAAACAGAACTTCCTAGACATTGCCAATAATGTTGTCTAATAATATTATTCAAATAGCATGAATTATTGATTTAATAATATGAAATACTGTGCAGTGACAATTATTGAAACAATAATATAAAATATCAACGTAGCAATTATTGAATCAATAATATAAAATATTGAACAGTAATTACCGTAACAATTATTGAGTAAGTGGCTTCTTACGTAAACCAATAATTTAAAATAGTGTGCAATACCGTGTGCTACTGTGCAACAACGCGTATTACTGGTCTTTTAACTACCGAGTATTTCAACAGTTTTAACGGTAACCGTTATGCCGTTATTCTTAAAAAACTTATTCTTGTCATTTTCTTCACCCGACGACAAGAATATTCCACGACCAAACGAATATTCCCCGACAACAATGAATATTTTATAACCACTTGCTTATTTTGAAATATTTACGCATATTACCCATAACTTACCAAATTTATCAAATCAACCCCTTACTATTTCAAAATAATATATAGAGGAAATTCAATTTTGTTCATAAAAATTTGGGATATTACAATTGTTATGTACTGCTATCTATACCATTGTTATATGCTGTTATGTTTGATATAGATCATGTGTACTGTATCAGTGTTATGTAACACTGACTTGTTGAATCTCTGTGTTGATTCACTATCTTTTGATATGGGCATCGAGCAATGATAACTTCTCAGTGTTATGTAACACTGACTTGTTGAATCTCTGTGTTAATTTGCAATAGTCTGATATGGGCATAGAAGTAATAATAACATATCTATGTGTTATATATAACACTAACTTGTTGAATCCCTATATTGGGTTATTATCTTCTTATATGGGCCAAGAAGCAATGATAGCATATCTCTTTATTGATATTAGACTATACATGTTATGTCAATAACCTGCACATTTCTGAAATGTTCTTTGTGTCTTCTGATTGGACATCTGGTTTATATTTAAAAAAAAGAGAAAACTGACTTAGTCTAATCTATCTCTCCTACCCATCTGGTTTTTTTAAAAAAGGAGAAAACTGACAAATGATTTAAACCCCCTACAGTGCTAAGCATGACTGGCCTTCTTACTTCTCACTGTGCACTGTCACTACTTGAGAACTATTTTAACATTCAAGTCATATCATATTACTTAAACTGAGAGTTTTAGAAATGTACTTTTCCTATAAAAGGATAGTTTTTCAAAAACTAACTACTTCAAACTATAAGTCATACTTTTTTCTTCAGTATTTGAACTTCTATTGTTCTATATTCACTATCTTTCAAAAATGCCTCCTATCTATTCTTCAAAAAGAAAGAAACTTGAAATGCTTTCTGAGTCTCATCCTGATATTTATACCCCTATGCTTCTTACTCTTACTGCCAAGACTAAATATGAACATATAAGGCATAAATTGCTTCCTCGGGTAGGGACTTCTTTCAACAGTTTTTCAAATCTGTTAGAAAACATAACAAATATAGGATGGGATTGTCTTATTTCTTTCACAAATAGAGAAATATTTCCTAGTTTTATTGCAGAATTTTATGCTCACATAACATTTGTTCATGATTCAACTTGTTGCTTGTCTAGTATTAAAACTTGCATACAAAGCCAAGATTATGTGATTGATGAAATTCTTCTTCTGCATGCACTTAGTCTCAGAAATGAGTTCTTAGATTTTCCAAAGATAAATGAATACACTTGTCCTATAAGAGTTTCTACTACTGAATGCATTACTTTTAAACACAATCTCTCACTCACCACTGATCAACTTGTGCCTGCAAACTTGTTTGAATATCCATGCAAAGTGCATCTTGATTTCTTCACTGCTGAGTGTCAGTTTTTGGGAAAAATTCTTAGACAAAATTTTATGCCTGTCAGAAATGACAAACTTCTGCACCCATTTGAAATAGAACTCATGAAATGTGTTTTGACTAAATGTATACCATATGGTCTGCCATATTTTCTCTTGACATCTTTTGAGTTCTGCTACCATAAAAATTGCATGGGATATGGTCTTTTATTGACTCGAATTTTAATTCATCTTGGTATTCCTTTTCATTTTCATAAGGCTCAAATGGTTCACAATAGTAATATTATGTCACACTTGAACCTTCCCCCTAAGCCTTTGATCATTTTTTAACCAAATGACACTGATCATATTGAGTCACATTTAAACCTACTGTCACAAATTGAATCTCTAAAAAGTATGAATCAACTGTCTTTGAAGAATTAATCTGCAATTATGACTCAATTAGAGGCTTTGCAATTTTCCGTGCATCATATACAAGACATAATGAGTGTGTTAATGAAGCACCAGAAGGTATCAATTCCTCCCTATAATTTCACGGCCACAACAAGCTCTGCACAACTTGATCACACTGATCAAACTCCCACAGATCCCCCTCTTACAACCCTTGGTTTGAACTTCTCTCCTCTTAACTTTGACGAACTCTAACTATTCAGGATGAATGTATCCTTAAATACTTAACTAACTATTCAGGATTACTATATAACATACTAACATACTAATACTTAGGATTATTGTGATGCCCCCAGAATAGGTTCAATCCACCCAACCCATTCTGAGTCGTCAATTACGTGGTACAGAATCCAAATACAATCTTTTATAGCAAAAGGTCGTGAGAAATATGACCATACAACTATGAGTGTCAATACAAACATGTAGAAAATATACACACTCAAACTAAGTCCTCATTGCAATTATTATCACACTATTTTACAAAAATAGTGAGGACTACTACTGCTCTATTCTGACCATCACTCTGTCCCCCGGCTAGTCCCTGCGACATTCTCATTTCCTGAAAAGGACAATAGAAGAAAAGGGTGAGCTCAACTAGCCCAGTAAAGAATATTATGACTAAGATAATAAAAAATAATTTATCATTAGTTTTCAACATATCAGATAAAATATTATGGACAACAAGTTTTATATCAACAACTGTAGCGGAAATAATAATTCATCAGAAGAGTTAAGTAAAAAATGATGTCTACTATCTTCTATGATTTAAAAGTCCATCACCAATATTTTATCCCTGTAACATCAATTAATATATATCTCGAATCAAATAGTTATCTTTTTATTACGGGCCAAAGATATTCATTTTTATCACCACTGGTCATGTTCATCTCAACACCTGTCCATTTTTGCACTACGGGCCAAATATATTCATCAGGTAATCATTCATCTTTGCACTACAGGCCAAAGATATTCATTAAGTAATCATTCATCTTTGCACTACAGGCCAAAGATATTCAGTTATATCATCATTTATGACTGAGGATGATGAAAAATAATATAAATAACGAATCCAGTGAGATGAAGGACAAAGATTAGGGATTCGTAATTTAATTTATCAAAGCTCAAGAATACTCCATAATAATCAATTGTGGAGAAAAATTCAAGAATAAAGTTCAAAACTTGGATCCAATCAAAGATAGGAACCATAACAGCCAACATTGACAAAAAAAAATAAAATTTAATTTTTTTTCGTGAATAGTACCGTATTCGTGAATAATGTCGTATACGTGAATAGTGCCGTATATATGAATAGTAACCTTGACATGAAAAGGTAAAAATTTCATAATAAAATTCATACCAATATTTTGGTGAAATGATATTGAAAGCAATAACATCATTTACGAAAAAATAACATCTCTTAAGTCAAAAAAATACTGAATCTGACTGGAATATCGGATATTATGCTGAAAAAAACTTGCACTATTTATCAACACTCAAAATATCTAAATACTCACAAAAATACGCTCGATATTATAGATAAATAAACTTCTGATTCTAGTGTAATTTTTATTTCTAACTAAGCACCCTATTTATAGGAAAATGCTTAGCATACCAAAGCTGAAAAAATAAAATCGGACGCCTCCTCTATTTGACTTTTTCATTTTTTAGCATTATAACCCAGTGGGGCCCACAAAAACATCACCACCATTTGCCTTTTACACGTTTTTGTTTTAAAAACCAATTATGACACCAAAAATAATTCAGATCCAATTTGCTCTCTTCCACCTAGTTTTATTCACATATCGTGAATTTATTATAAAAATATTACTATTATTATATTATTATATTATCACATTATACACTTAGAATGTAATATTATAATAATATATTTGAATGAATTATTTTATCAGAAAAGATAAAATATCAATTTTCAATAATTATCTCTTTTGCTAAACAAAACCTCCATTTATATCCACGTTGAATAAATATTTTCTTATCATTTTTATCAATAACTAATTATTCATAAATACAGAAACACAATAATGACAACCAGATCGTTCTCAGGAAAAAGAGGGTCTTTCGATAAGAATTTCTCCTTACTGACGCGCAATTAACAAACTCATTTTCTAGACAGAACTTTCTTAGACATTGCCAATAATGTTGTCTAATAATATTATTCAAATAATATGAATTATTGATTTGATAATGTAAAATACTGTGCAGTGACAATTATTGAATTAACAATAATATAAAACACTGCAATATCGTGTGCTACTGTGCAACAACGCGTATTACTTTATTTTAACCACCGGGTATTTCAACAGTTTTAACGGTAGCATTCTTGTCGTTATTTTTAGAAAACTTATTCTTGTCGTTTTCTTCATCCGACAGTTTTTCGTTATGAGGCCCACAAATGGTTGCACCGTCGTACGAATATTCTCCGACAACAAGAATATTTCACGATCAAACGAATATTCTCCGACAACAATGAATATTTTATAACCATTTACTTATTTTAAAATATTTGCGCATATTACCCATAACTTATCACATTTATCAAATCAACCCCTTACTATTTCAAAATAATATATAGAGGAAATTCAATTTTATTCATAAAAAGTTAGGGTCTTACATAATTCATCACATAGTTTTGAGCTTACGAACACCTCTCTATCAATCGACCTAATTATGCAAAGGGCCTCGAGCAGTGGTTGTCCCGTGCAATAATGTGGACCTACCGAAGAAATGAAAAGACATCACAAGACAATAGAAGACTATACCCCCATTACAATCAAATTTTATATAAAGGTGAATTTGATTTAATGATGGCTGTAATGATACGATGGATGCCATATGCGAGATTTATTCATTTCATGACAGATGAGTATCAAGCAGCTTGGTATGGCTGGATGTTGTAGAATTTCAAATGCCAGATCAGGTAATGAGGCAAGTTAGAGAATTGTAAGATATTCTTGAGGCCCTAATAAATATGATTGAACTGAGGTGGGAGTGAGATGGGATCCATGCGATCAATTATATTGAGGAGCGGGGGAGATTATATTGCCACGTGATACGCATGGAAAGTCATTCTTCTAAATTTTGCAGTGGAAACTAGATAGTCCATTTTTTTGGCTGATTATCTGAAGTGCTATTGACAGATGACTCGTACCAAAATTAATCAACCACAACTTGTCCTAAATGAGACATACACTCCACGTGGTGTATTTGATCAGTACGTACGAAGCTATGAACCTTGTAAATGTTAAGGTTGGTAATTTTGTTTAAAACTTTACCAACATATTTTTATTTTATTATATTATATGTATATTTTCGTTATAGATTGATTCCGCTTGAGCATTCGTGCGTAATATCTTGCGAGTACCACCCGTACACAACCTTCTTCATGTATACGAGGAGTGGTATGGAATGTCGATACTTTTTAATGAAGTAAACCGGGGTTTTTGAATATCTCAATGACATCATCCCCAACGTTCCACCAGATCAATTCACACAAGATATGCCCTTCTCAAATTGTGATCCATTCAATCAAGGATCCCCTATCGGCCCGAGCTCCCATTTGTAGTTGAGAAAGAACCCTAAATGAAAATAACACCTCATCCCCCTTACATGTAGCAGTCGAGTCATACTAGTGATTTTGAGAGTATGGGACAAAATTCAGGCTATGCAGTTGACTCAAATACTCAAAGAAACGCCAGTTACTGAATCACATTATGAGCATATATATAGTGGGGTGGATGACGTGTATAATATTCTTCCTTTGTAGCTACGGGTGGACTGATCATCCATGTTTAAAAAGGATCCTCTCAAACCATTGAAGGTACAGAAGGGGGAGTGACTATGCCATTAAAGGTAAATATAAATCCAATTACATAGCATAATGAGAGTCCTAATCAATTCCTAGGAGAAATCATCCATTTAAGTATAAATAATTATTTATAGTCCTTGAAATGTGTTATGTTTATTGACATACACATTTTTTATGCATTTTAATATTCCCATCTTTATTATTTTATATATTTATTTAGTTTAACTAATACATTTTATTTGATTTCGCAGGATTTATCTTGTTTATCTTGGTAAATAAATAAGATATGATTGTTCCAACATTTAAAGATTGAAAATGACTCTTGAGAGATTACCATGTAAAAATTGAAGTCAAGAAGGAAAGAAGAGGATAAAAGAGAACAAAAGAGGCCAAGTTCAATGTATTAATATTAGGTTACAATTCATTTGTGCCTATAAATAGGTCTTTTGTTTTAGAGAGAAAAGGGAAGATGAATTAAAGTTTTCTTGTTTATTTTTATCTTCTTCTTCTTCTTCTTTATTTTAGTTAGTCTATTTATTTTCATGTCTAGTTAATTTCTTTAATCTAGGATGAAGATGAAATTAAATAATTGTTCATGATAATATTTTTCATCCCTTCTATTATTTATGTTTAATTGATTTTCGCCTTCATGTTTCGTTATTTACCTTCGTTTTATAGTTTTTATGTGATTTTAAATTAATTAAGAGGTTTTGATAGATTATTATTAAGATATAAGTTTTTTATAATTCATGCTTGCTCGAAGAAATTTTGATGGATTATAGTTAATCCATAAATTTTCATAGTCAATGTTTGCCCACGTTAATAATAAAATTACTAAATTAAAAGGAAGGGAGATCAACACCATAATTAAGTTATAAAAATAGAATAGATTGAATTATTTATTGTGTTTATTGTATTTTTGCTTCCTTATTATTAGAGTTCATATTTTAATTAGTTTAATTGTAGTTAACAAATTCTCCATCTTTATTTCTAATTCGTCTGAAATAAATAGTAAGGATGTTTTAAAAATTAATCTAGTCTTTGTGGTTCGACCTGTACTAGTCAGTTATTCAATTTGACATTGTGTACTTGCAGGAACATATTTTTATCACGCCATGTTTTTAATTTTATTTTTGTTTTTAATTGTTGCATTCATGCATTCACTCACGTAGAGCACATCCTGTTTAGTTTTTAATTTATTAATTTTTTAATTTCATGCTTTCACTCAGGTAGAGCACATTATGTTTAGATTTTTATTTTTTGTCAAATATAAAGTGTGGTGAGTGCTGGAGGACTGAGGTATGTCAAAATTTCTTCTTTTTCGTAATTCACATAGTTTTAGGACATTTTATTTGTTTACCATTTTTTATTTTATTTGTGCATTTTCATCTTTAATCTAACATTAATGGCAAAAAACCTGTAACATTATAAGGTGGAGATTTCATCACCCTTCCTTGGCTCACAAACAGCTCAACTTATATTTTTCACAATATAGGCCTAATAAAATCAAATAGACATTAGCTCCTAAGACTCTCGAGCTCAACTAGGACAAGAAACTCCAAGAGGAAACTGAAAGTCCAATAATAATCTAGAAGGGGGGTTGAATAGATTATCACTGTTTAAAAATTATCTTTGACCTTTTTGAATTTTTAGTGGGTTAACTTACAATATTAATAAGCAGATTAAAAATTCAATCACACAATGCACAGATATTTATCTAGTTCACAACATACAGCTCGGGTATATTGCTATGTCCAGTCTCAAGCTCCTCTCCAGGACTTGAGATCCTATTAATCTGTGTAATAAATACTCCTTCAATAGGCAGAGAAGCTTTTAAAAAGTTTTAAAGATAAACTTACAACTATTCACAACTAACTATCTTGGACAGCGAACTCCCAGCTCCTTTCTCAAGCTTAGGGGCTGTTTGTTAGAAACTTAATGGGCCTGAATGGGTAAAAAACTGAGCGAATCAGCTAGTAAGAGTGTTTGTTTACGAGTTTGAAAATCTGAATTGGGCTGTGTAGGACTGAGCGATTCCTTTAAATTTTTTGGCCTGAATGGGCTGAATAAGGTTATTTTTTACACAAATAGACATTCTCTCCAATTTCATCCCTCCCTTACTATTTTAAGAGGGATAAAATAGTAAAAGACAGTTATTCAGATATTTCAGACATATTAATTATCAAATAATTTTTTTCATTCAGATTCAGCTCATTTAGATTCAAATTCAAATTCAGCTCACTCAAATTCAGATTCATTTAGTTTTTATCAAACACCCTCTTAGTTGAACCTTCTTTTGAGCTTAGAACTATTCTATACCTTGGTTTTGAAACAACAATCTCTTCCTCACCTTACAAGTACACTAGAGACCCAACTCCCAGCTGACCTCTCTAAGACTCTGGTCTTGGTCAAAGAATTTTTGTCTTTTTCACAAATATAAAATAAACTAACTCAACATTTTCCTTTTTACAAAAAATTTTTGTTTGAATATTTGCTTCTAATAGTAAGTAGATAAAATTGTGGAGCAGATACTTTTCAGATAAGCAGATATAGTATTTAAGTATTTGATAAAAGTTTAAGACTTTTATGTGGTGTGCTTCTATGAAAGCAGATAGATAGATTTAAACACTTTTAATAAAGATTTTCTTTTCTTTTGATAAAGAATATTTTTCTATGGATTAAATAATTCTAGAAAAGATTTTTCTTTATAAAGAGTGTGCTTTTATGGTTTTAAACAAATGTAACTTTTGAATTTAAATAACCATACAAACTTATATAGTGCAATAATAATTTATGAACAATTATATGAGCAGTATATTTTAATGACAATTTATCAAGTATAATAATTTGATCAATTTAGTTAATACTTGAATAAACTTGTTTCACCCACATATATATTATATTATATTTGATCTACGTTGTGAATAATTTGGCCACTTAGGATTTCAAAGACCGTCCAGATAATATTCTTTGTTAAGAAATATCTCTGAATATCGGTATCTAAGTACTGACTAAATTGTTTGATTCACAACTTGATAATCGTATATAAATATTATACAATATTTATATAGATTATTTATATCAGTAAAAGGCCACTTAGGATTTTAAAGACCGTTCGGAGAATTTTAAAAAAATTACTTCCGAATTATATCAGTATCTAAGTAATGACTTTTTACTTGATATTGATAGATGAAATATAGATATATATATATATATATATATATATATATAAATGTGTATCGTAGTTTATATCTGATTATATATATATATATATATATATATATATATATATAAAAGCAAGTATGAGATAATATAAACAATAATAATTTAAGAACTTATCTTAGATGCTTTGACCAATTTTTCTCTTCCAATATAGAATTAGAACTTTGATTAGAAGAAGAGAGTGAAAGCTTAATCAGACAGAATGTAGGCAAGAAGAGTAAACTTTTCAGATATGTAAATTGGTAATTTGAAATAAATGAAAAAGCTTCCTATTTATAGGATTTTTGAGCTTAGGGCAAAACCGTAATTTTGGAAATTTATTTTTGAAATAGAAGGTCCGGATTGAATGATGGAAAATAAAGGACTCGGATCTCTTCAAGATTGCCGGATGGAGGAATGCTTTGGCCCAATAAAAAATGTTTTCAACCTATGACTCATTACATGCCCAAATGTTTCAACACTTAACAAAGGCATAAGCCTTCTTTCTTTTTCTTTTGCAGCACACCACACACACACACATTCTCGGCACACACATGCACTACACATATAAGTTAGGCACACACCAACACACTTTCCTATGCACACACATACACACGGTTTGTATATATATATTATATAATTTAACATATATAATATACTTTAACATATATAATATACTTAGAAATTATTTTTGCCCATAAAGATTTAAAATCATTTTGAAATTGAAATAAGAATCTCCTTGCCTTAGGAAATGTTACTATATGAACTCATTTTTATAAACACTTGATATTAGATTTATCAAGGTTATAAAATAAATTCAAAAGAAGTTTAGAAAATAAATATTTTTGGTCAAAATATTCGAGGTATTTAAAATCAAGTTTTAATACTTTTAATCCTATGGAGAGGATTCTACCCTTTTGACCTATTTACCTAATTTGTTATCATCAAACTAAAATACCCAATTTTGGAGACCTATCAATCTCCCCCTTTTTGATGATGACAATAAGTAAAAATATTTTGATTTTCAAAAACTCCCCCTTAATTCATGATGCTCCCCCTTGGATCATGAATCGATTTTTAAAAGGATTTTTAAATTTTTGAAAAACCAACAGACAGACGCACCAACCATCCAAGCAGTTATATAGAAGTTATATTTGGAATGCAAACCATTCATCTCATCCATATAGTTATGACAATTATATCACAGATATATCCAGTATGCAGATTATAACGCACCAACCATCTAGGCAGTTTATAACAGTTATAACCAGCAGATTCATTCCTGCTCACTTATCATATATTACTTAGTATATAATAAGTAATATACTACTAAGTAATATACTCATATAATCTGATATTTTTCTTCTCCCCCTTTGTCATTAACAAAAATGAAGGGGTAAAGAAAAGATACCAAGTCCCTGCAAAAAACTGTTAGTTGCAATATTTACATGCAAGTCAGAAACTGTTAGTTGCAATATACTAAGTAATATACTCATATAATCTGATATTTTTCTTCTCCCCCTTTGTCATTAACAAAAAAAGAGGAGTAAAGAAAAGATACCAAGTCCCTGTAGAAACTGTTAGTTGCAATATTTACCTGCAAGTCAGAATAATAAGCAAACATGATAGATAATTGTAATACCCCAACTTTTTATGAATAAAATTGAATTTCCTCTATATATTATTTTGAAATAGTAAGGGGTTGATTTGATAAATGTGGTAATTTATGGGTAATATGCGCAAATATTTCAAAATAAGTAACTGGTTATAAAATATTCATTGTTGTCGGGGAATATTCGTTTGGTCGTGGAATATTCTTGTTGTCGGAGAATATTCGTACGACGTCACAGCCATTTGTGGGCCCCATAACGGAAAACTGTCAGATGAAGAAAAAGACAAGAATAAGTTTTCTGAAAATAATGGCAAGGATGTTACCGTTAAAATTGTTGAAATACCTGGTAGTTAAAATAAAGTAATACGCGTTGTTGCACAGTAGCACACGGTATTGCACAGTATTTAATATTATTATTGATTCAATAATTGTCACTACACAGTATTTTACATTATCAAATCAATAATTCATAGTATTTGAATAATATTATTAGACAGCATTATTGGCAATGTCTAAGGAAGTTCTGCCTAGGAAAGGGGTTATTTAATTGCTCGCTAGTAAGGAGAAATCCTTATCGGAAGATTTCCTCTTTCCTGAGAACGACCTGGTTGTCATTATTGTGATTCTGTAATATTATTTGTGAATAATTAAATATTGATAAATATGATAAGGAAATATTTATTTAACGTGGATATAAATGGAGGTTTTTTTTTAGCAAAAGAGACAATTGTTGAAAATTGATATTTTATCTTTTCTGATAAAATATTTCATTCAAATATATTATTATAATATTATATTATAAGTGTATAATGTAATAATATAATAATGGTGATATTTTTAAAATTAAATTCACGATATGTGAATAAAATGAGGTGGAAGAGAGCAAATAAGATCTGAATTATTTTTGGTGTTATAATTGGTTTTTAAAACAAAAACGTGTAACAGGCAAATGGTGGTGATGTTTTGTGGGCCCCACTCGGTTATAATGCTGAAAAATGAAAAAGTCAAAGAGAGGAGGCATCCGATTTAATTTTTTCAGCTTTGGTGTGCTAAGCATTTTTTTATAAGTAGGGTGCTTAGTTAGAAACAAAAACCACACCAGAATCAGAAGTTTCTTTCTCTATAATATCAAGCGTATTTTTGTGAGTATTTATATACTTTAAGTGTTGATAAACAGTGCATATTTTCTTCAATATAATATCCGATATTCTAGTCAGATTCAGTATTCTTTTGAGGTAAGAGATGTTATTTTTCTCGTAAATAATGTTATTGCTTTCAATATCATTTCACCGAAATAGTGGTATGAATTTTATTATAAAATTTTTACCTTTTTATGTCAAGGTTACTATTCACGTATACGATACTATTCACGTATACGGCACTATTCACGAATACGGTACTATTCACGAAAAAATTAAATTTTCTTTTCTTTGTCCAAGTTGGCTGTTATGGTTCCTATCTTTGATTGGATCCAAATTTTGAACTTCATTCTTGAATTTTGCTCCACAATTGATTATTATGGAATATTTTTGAGCTTGGATAAATTAAATTCCGAGTCCCTAATTTTTGTCCTTCATCTCACTGGATTCGTTATTTATATTGTTTTTCATAATCCTCAGTCCTAAATGATGATATAACTGAATATCTTTGGCCTGTTGTGCAAAGATGAATGATTACTTGATGAATATCTTAGACCTGTAGTGCAAAGATGAATGATTACCTGATGAATATCTTTGGCCCGTAGTGCAAAGACGGACAGGTGTTGAGATGAACATGACCACTGGTGATACAAATGAATATCTTTGGCCCGTAGTGCAAAGATGAATATTTGATTCGAGATATATATTAATTGATGTTACAGGGATAAAATATTGATGATGAACTTTTAAATCATAGAAGATAGTAGACATCATTTTCTACTTAACTCTTCTGATGAATTATTATTTCCGTTGTAGTTGTTTATCTAAAATTTGTTGTCCATAATATTTTATCTGATATATTAAAAACTAATGATAAATTATTCTTTATTATCTTAGTCATAATATTCTTTACTAGGCTAGTTGAGCTCACCATTTTCTTCTGTTGTCCTCTTCAGGAAATGAGAATGTCGTAGTGACTAGTCGGGGGACAGAGTGATGGTCAGAGTAGAGTAATAGTAGTCCTCACTATTTTTGTAAAATAGTATGATTATAATTGCAATGAGGACTTAGTTTGAGTGTTTATATTTTTTACATGTTTGTATTTACACTCACAGTTGTTTGGTCGTATTTATCACGACTTTTTGTTATAAAAGATTGTATTTGGATTCTGTACCACGTATTTGGCGACTCAGAATGGGTTGGGTGGATTGAATCTATTCTAGGGGCGTCACAGCTGGTATCAGAGCTTAGGGATATGATCTCTAGCTGAGATCTGTGAATAGAACTAGGAAGGGAGAAAAGAGTAAATCCTTCGCTAGTGTGTCCTACCTAAGCTTATTTGGTATTTAATTGGTCAGCCGGAACATAGGGTTAATATGTGATATGTTAATTTGTTTAATTAACCCTTGTTTTATGGCAGTATTTGAGAATGGCAGCTGAAAATGTTAACAATGGAGTGAATGAGACTGTTGAGACACCTTTAATCACCAACTAGGAGAACGTGCAACAGGAATGCAATATTCCTCGTGTAAACAATACTATCGATCAAACGATGAACAATGGGATGTTTAGAAGCTTTTTTTTTTGCAGTTCATGCAAAACCAAACAAGGGAGACTCGTGTGCAAAATACAGGTGGAAATAATAACTTGCGACTTGTTACTGCCAAGCAATTCAAAGAGTTGGGACCACCAGAGTTTTTGGAAAAGCCAGATCCAATCAAGGCGGAAATGTGGGTTAAGCAAATTACCAAGATATTTGATGTCTTTGGATGCATAGAGGAACAGAAGGTTCCATTCACCACGTTTAAGTTCTGTGGAGAGGCATATTACTGGTGGAAATCTGTGAAGCGTATGCAGCCTGCCGCACTCAAGATGTCTTGGGAGGCGTTTCAGAAACTGTTCAATGAAAAATACTTTCCAAAAAGTATTCTTCATATGAAAGAGGTAGAGTTTATCAAACTGGAACAAAACAACATGACTGTGTCCCAGTACGAGGCTAAGTTCGCGGAGTTATCCCGATTCGCATCTCATTTGGTGGATAGAGAGGAACGTATGACGTGGATGTTTCTGAGAGGTTTGAAATCCGAAATTAGTTAATACCTCATTTCTCAAAAAATTTCTCTATATTCAGATGTTGTGAACAGGGCTCAATTATTAGAGCGAGATAATGAGTCTGTTCAACCAAGGGACCACAACCAGGGTAGTACCAGTGGCAGCAGTCAACGGAATAATGATAACCAACGGGGAGGAAAGTATCATGACAGAAGCGGTAACCACTCCGGTGATAATCGTGGCCATGATAATACAAGAAGTGAGTCGGGGGGAGATTTCAAGAAGAGAATGTCTAGGGGAGGAGATCGTCGATAGCAGCACTAGCATCAACTATTTCTAGGGGAGGAGATCGACCACCAGTCGTATGCTATAAATGCGGGCAAGAGGGACACATCAGTCAAAACGGCCCATAAAAATTCGAGGTGTGTTATAACTGTGGAAAGGAATGACACATAGCTAGAAAGTGTCTGGTAGCAAAACCAAGTTCAGCGGGTATGGTGACTCCAAAGGCTGTCCCGGACAAGTCAAAGTCGGTGGTTCTTGGAAGAGCGTTTGTCGTGACTGCCCAAAATGCGATGAACCCGAATGAGGTGATCACGGGTAAGCTAATCATAAACTCTTGCGAAGTCTATACCTTATTAGATACCGGTGCTACCCATTCTTTTATTTCACCTGCTTGTGCTCAACATTTGAACTTGACTCCTGAGAAATTTGACTTTGAGCTATCTGTTGAAACTCTGTTAGGAGAAACTTTTGTTACATCCACAATTTACAAATCTTGCTTGATTCAAATTGGTACCCTCACCCTACCTGTTGATCTTATATCTTTAAAAATACTTGTATTTGATGTGATTTTAAGAATTGACTGGTTAACCACTTATCATGCCAAAATTGATTGTTTTTGTAAGGTTATTAATTTTCATATTCCTAACTAACCTGTTGTGCGAATTCAAACCACCAAACCACTAAAATCAATCAATGTCATTTCAAGTCATAAAGTTATTCGTTTATTAAAAAACGGATGTCAAGCTTTCTTACCCCATGTCACTGATTTAAACCAAAATACGTCAGATTTGAATGATATTTCTGTTGTTAATGAGTTTCCTGATGTATTTCCCGAAGAACTTCCTGGCCTACCCCCAGAACGTGAAGTTGAATTCCTTATTGTCCTTGAACCCGTTACAAAACCCATTTTTAAAACCCCATATCGAATGACTCCTGTTGAATTCAGGAGTTAAAGGTCCAACTACAGGACTTGTTGGACAGCGGTTTTATTCGTTCTAGTACGTCTCCTTGGGGTGCTCCTATTTTATTCGTAAAGAAGAAAGACGGGAGTATGCAACTTTGTATTGATTATCGGGAGTTGAACTATGTCACCATCAAGAATAGGTACCTGTTACCTCGCATTGATGACCTGTTCGACTATTTGCAAGGTGCACAATTCATTTCAAAGATCGATCTTCGATCTGGATATCATCAGTTAAAGATTAAAACTGAAGATATTCCGAAAACTGCCTTCAGAACTCGGTACGGGCACTATGAATTCTTAGTCATGTTTTTTGGATTGACTAATGCTCCTGCTGCTTTCATGGATATGATGAACAGTGTATTCAAGGAATATTTGGATTAATTTGTGGTTGTCTTTATTGATGTCATCCTCATCTATTCCAAAAGTCGTGAAGATCGTGAGCATCACTTGAAGCTGGTACTTGATAACAAGCTATATGCCAAGTTAAAGAAATGCGAGTTCTGGCTTGAGGAGATAACATTCCTTGGGTACGTGGTATCAAAACATGGAGTATATGTTGACCTAGTAAAGATTGAAGCAATACAAAATTGGGAGCAACCTAAGTCGGTGACCGAAGTACTTAGCTTTATGGGCTTAGCTGGTTATTATCGGATATTCGCGGAAGGATTTTTTTGAATCGCTACTCCATTAACTCAGCTGACTCGGAAAGATACAAAATTCGTATGGAACGAGGAATGCGAGAAGAGCTTCCAAGAGCTCAAGAGGAGACTTATCTCGGCACCTATTCTAACGATACCATCTGGTTCGGATGGATTTTTCATCTACAGCGATGCTTCAGGTAAAGGGTTAGGATGTGTTCGCATTCAACATGGGAAAGTCATAGCATATGCCTCGCGAAAACTCAAGAAATATGAGATAAATTATCCTACTTATGATCTAGAGTTGGCAGCTGTCGTTTTTGCGTTGAAATCTGGAGACACTACCTGTATGAGGAGAAAGTGGAGATCTATACGGATCATAAGAGCCTTAAATATTTCTTCACTCAGAAGGAACTCAACATGCGACAACGACGTTGGCTTGAGCTGTTGAAAGATTATGACCATACCATCCAATACCATCCTGGAAAAGCGAATATGGTAGCTGACGCGTTGAGTAGAATATTATATGCAGGAACGAGTGCGATGCTGTCAACACAAAGGCCCATTTTGTATGACTTACAAAGGATGGAGATAGAGTTCAAGACTTTGGGGATCCACGTGATGATGTCAAATATACGTGTAGAACCAACTTTAATTGATAAAGTTAAAGCTGCTCAAGCTACAGACCCGGAGCTGATGAAGATGAAGAAGAAAGTGCAAGAAGGTGCCATTCTAGAAGCAAGAATTGTTGAAGAAGGAATACTTCGAGTCAACTCCAGACTTTGTGTTTCTAACGATTCTGATTTGAAGTATAGAATCATGATGGAGGCACACAACACACCGTTTGCAATCCATCCTGGGAGTACCAAAATGTATCGTGATCTTCGACATAAGTTTTGGTGGAGCAATATGAAGAGAGAGATCGTGGAGTTTATATCGAGGTGTTTAACGTGTCAACGTGTCAAGGCGGAGCATTAAGTGCCAAAGGGTCCATTGCAACCACTTGAGATTCCAAAATGGAAGTGGGAACACATTACCATAGATTTCATTACGGGTCTTCCCAAGGTTTCTCAAGGCATAGATGCGATTTGGGTTATTGTTAATAGATTAACCAAGTCTGCTTATTTCTTGCCTATACGAGAGACTTATTTATTGGAACGTTTTGCTCGTATGTACATAAATGAGATTGTGAGATTGCATGGCATGCCAGTATCCATAGTTTTGGATCGTGACCCAAGATTCACTTCACAATTTTGGGTTAGTTTACAGAAAGCTATGGGCACGGATTTACGATTCAGTTTGGTATATCACCCTCAAACGGGCGGGAAATCGGAAAGGACTATCCAAACTCTTGAAGATCTATTTAGACTCCGTGTTCTAGACTTCAAAGGGAGTTGGGATAAGTACTTACCATTGGTGGAATTTTTCTACAACAACAGTTATCAGGTAAGTATAGGCATGGCTCCATTCGAGGCATTGTAAGGACGAAAGTGTCGTTCTCCAGTATGCTGGGACGAGGTGGGGGAAGCAACATTGTTGGGACCAGAGTTAGTACGTATAACTATGAAAAAGATTCAAATGATCCGACAACGTATATAAACGGCACAAGATCGACAAAAGAGTTATGTGGACCTTCATCGAAAGGACGCGGAATTTAATAGTGGGGATCATGTATTGTTACGTATTGCTCCATGGAAAGGAGTTACGAGATTCAAAAAGAGAGGAAAGCTCAACCCACGATTCATTAGTCCATTTGAGATCCTTGGCCGAGTAGGAACTGTGGCATATAGACTCGTCTTACCTCCAAGCATGTCGAGTGTTCATAATATTTTTCACATATCCGTGCTACGTAAATATGTGAAAGACCCAAACCACATTATTGAGTTAGAACCAGACGAGATAGACGAAGATTTAACGTACGAGAAGGTACCTGTCAAGATCTTGGATAGGAAAGAGCATGTCCTACACTCAAAGGTTATACCACAAGTCAAAGTTTTGTGGAGAAACCATGCTATTGAGGAAATGACCTGGGAGTTAGAATCAGAAATGAAAGCGAGGTATCCTCACCTTTTCGAAATACCAGGTAAGCACGTCAATTTTGAGAACGAAATTTCATAAGGAGGGGATGTTGTAAGACCCCAACTTTTTATGAATAGAATTGAATTTCCTTTATATATTATTTTGAAATATTAAGGGGTTGATTTGATAAATGTGATAAGTTATGGGTAATATGTGCAAATATTTCAAAATAAGCAAGTGGTTATAAAATATTCATTGTTGTTGGAGAATATTCATACGACGGCACAGCCATTTATGGGCCCCATAATGGAAAACTGTCGGATGAAAAAAATGACACGAATAAGTTTTCTAAAAATAACAGCAAGAATGTTACCGTTAAAACTGTTGAAATACCCGGTGGTTAAAATAAAATAATACGCGTTGTTGCACAGTAGCATACGGTATTGCACAGTATTTTATATTATTATTGATTTAATAATTGTCATTGCACAGTATTTTACATTATCAAATCAATAATTCATATTATTTGAATAATATTATTAGACAGCATTATTGGCAATGTCTAAGGAAGTTCTGCCTAAAAAATGGGTTAGTTAATTGCGCGCCAATAAGAAAAAATCCTTATCGGAAGGTCCCCTCTTTCCTGAAAATGACATGGTTGTCATTATTGTGATTCTGTAATATTATTTATGAATAATTAAATATTGATAAAAATGATAAAAAAATATTTATTCAACGTGGATATAAATGGAGGTTTTTTTTAGCAAAAGAGACAATTGTTGAAAATTGATATTTTATCTTTTATGATAAAATAATTCATTCAAATATATTATTATAATATTACATTATAAGTATATAATGTGATAATATAATAATATAATAATGGTGATATTTTTACAAGAAATTCACGATATGTGAATAAAATAAGGTAGAAGAGAATAAATTGGATCTGAATTATTTTTGGTGTTATAATTGGTTTTTAAAACAAAAAATGTGTAAAAGGTAAATGGTGGTGATGTTTTGTGGGCCCCATTGGGTTATAATGCTGAAAAATGAAAAAGTCAAAGAGAGGAGGCGTCTGATTTTATTTTTTCAGCTTTGATGTGCTAAATATTTTCCTATAAATAGGATGCTTAGTTAGAAATGAAAATCACACCAGAATCAGAAGTTTCTTTCTCTATAATATCAAGCGTATTTTTGTGAGTATTTAGATACTTTTAGTGTTGATAAACAGTGCAAGTTTTTTTAGCATAATATCCGATATTCCATTCAGATTCAGTATTCTTTTGAAATAAGAGATGTTATTTTTCTCATAAATGATGTTATTGCTTTCAATATAATTTCACCGAAATATTGGTATGAATTTTATTATAAAATTTTTACCTCTTCATGTCAAGGTTACTATTCACGTATACGGCACTATTTACGTATACGACACTATTCACGAATACGGTACTATTCACGACAAAATTAAATTTTCTTTTCTTTGTCCAAGTTGGCTGTTATGGTTCCTATCTTTAATTGGATCCAAGTTTTGAACTTCATTCTTGAATTTTGCTCCACAATTAATTATTATGGGGTATTCCTGAGCTTGGATAAATTAAATTACGAATCCCTAATCTTTGTCCTTCATCTCACTGGATTCGTTATTTATATTATTTTTCATCATCCTTAGTCCTAAATGATGATATAACTGAATATCTTTGGCCTGTAGTGCAAAGATGAATGATTACTTGATGAATATCTTTGGCCTGTAGTGCAAAGATGAATGATTATCTGATGAATATTTTTGGCCCGTAGTGCAAAAATGAATATTTGATTCAAGATATATATTGATTGATGTTACAGGGATAAAATATTGATGATGAAATTTTAAATCATAGAAGATAATAGACATCATTTTCTACTTAACTCTTCTGATGAATTATTATTTTCGCTGCAGTTGTTAATCTAAAACTTATTGTCCATAATATTTTATCTGATATGTTGAAGACTAATGATAAATTATTCTTTATTATCTTAGTCATAATATTTTTTACTGGGCTAGTTGAGCTCACCCTTTTCTTCTATTGTCCTCTTCAGGAAATGAGAATGTCGTAGGGACTAGTCGAGGGGACAGAGTGATGGTCGGAGTAGAGCAGTAGTAATCCTCACTATTTTTGTAAAATAATGTGATTATAATTGCAACGAGGACTTATTTTGAGTGTTTATATTTTCTACATATTTGTATTGACACTCACAGTTGTATGGTCGTATTTCTCACGACCTTTTGTTATAAAAGATTGTATTTGGATTCTGTACCACGTATTTTGCGACTCAGAATGAGTTGGGTGGATTGAACCTATTCTGGGGGCGTCACAAATTAGTTTGTTAAATAATCACAACTAGTTAATGAAATGACAATATGACTATAACTATAAGTGCCAGCAATAAGATACCTGAAGAAAGGTTAAACAACCACCTATGTTTTTTGCCTTGATTAGGGTGAATTTGTGTAAACTTCTATATAAACACGCCAAAACCGTCGTTCCCCATGCATAGGAATACACTTGATCAACATCTTCGAGAAATAAAAGATATCTTGCATGCACCACATCACGGTTTGATGTAGGAAATAATATCTTCTCAATAATGAACAATACATATGCTTTGGTGAAGGTAACCACCATTTTCATGTTTGCATCTTTTGGAAGTTGGCAAAATTTACTAGCCAACTATGATAAAATATTCCCTCTCGGTGATAAACCTTATCTCCCTTCATTATATATCTCGTAAATTCACTTTGTTATAAGAGTTGTATTGAATTTTTAATTAGTGTACATGTAATAGCTGTACCACTAATCAACAATCCTAAAATGAAAAAAAATATCTTCTAAGGTAATTGTCATCTCACTCGTGGGGAAGTGAAATGTGTTTTCTCATAGGTCCAACTCACTACCAATACTTTTATCAATGAAGCATGTAATTGATTACAAACATTGGTGTTTGCGAATATCCCAAAACCCCATTGCTGTAATATTTATTTTTTGGGCATCATTCCCACATATCCAAAGAGCGTCCACTCTCATCAGTTCTTAAGGGACGCGCAAAATAGAGATTATTCCATACAATTGTAGAAATATGGTTAGATTGATCCCACAACATTGTATTATCGATCAGTCCAGGAATGAAATCTATTTTTTCAAACTAAAACAAAAATACAAAAATTATTTAACAACCAAATAATACTGAAAATAAAAGAACCCTAAATCAAACCAACATATTAAAACATAATAAATGTAAGCAAACAATAATAAAAACTACCAAAAATCATTCATTGATGTTTACAACAAATATTTATGTATACAACAAATATTTGTAACCAATAAGTCTTTGTATACAACTACTTTGAATATATTCAACAACGAAGAATACATGCATATATATATATATATATATATATATATATATATATATATATATATATATATATACAGTCCGCTTCTGGTGCGATTGGTCTGCATGCGGACCACCTACAACGAAGGTTTCGGGCGACGATCTGGTCCGTCGCTATCAGGGGCGAATCCAGAATCTTTGGTCAGTGGAGTCAAATTTGAAATAAACAAATTTTCACAAAAAAAATTAAAAATATAGTAAAATAAATTACAAAACTAAATAACGCCCAAATATTATTTATAGTAACATTTTTCAAAATTTCGTTACTTAAAATTATTGTATAATAGTCTCATTTTTATTAGTTACAAAAATCCACAAGCAATTACAAAAAAAAAACCGCAAGTTATTACAAAAAATCTCAAATTAATTGCTAAATTTATGAAATTATAAATAAAAAATATAATATATTGAATTTTTTCTAAAGTCGAACTAGTCAGAATAATTAGGTCAAGCAGATAGACAAGAAATGGAGAGACAAAAAGTATTGTATAAACCAATATAATATATGATATGAACTTTGAAGAATTTAATACTTCCTCCAATCTAGAATTAGTAGTGTTTTATAGTTAGTTTACAATTGTTATATATGTTGTATTAAAATTAAATAAATTAATATCAATTTTGAATTTTAAGATTTCATGAATTGACTTTAAAAAGTCAAAATGTATCTCTAATTTTGGAACGGAGATAGTATTTTTCAATTAAAACTTTAAAATTTTTATTAAACACCCTAAAAAATTTCTTTTTTTTATCCCTAAAAATTTTGTGGGGTCAATTGATCCCACTGCCCCTAACCTAGGTCCGCCACTGGTCGCTATAGGACAGAAAATTGTCGTCATAGCTATGACGACGGATCGAACCGTCGCCATAGCACAAAAATAGCTGTGACGAAGGTTTTCTGTTCTGTAGAGATGGACTAGACCGTTGCTATAGGTGGTTCGCATGCAGGCCACCCGCACCAAAAACTGATTTATATATATATATATATATATATATATATATATATATATATATATATATATATATATATATATATATATAACACTTTGATTTAGCAAAGATGGAAGGAAGAAACGCTTGCATTGCTACTTGATTTGGTCATTGTTAAACTTTCAAAATCCCAGAGGTAGTCTAGATTTGTGATGAAGGAAGAAAGTCGTCCAGTCAATATTGAATATAACACTCAAAGTCCGCAGTTTAGTTCTACGAACTGATAGTCCCTCAAAAACGACGTCGTTTGGATTATATCATTAATAGATTCAACGTCTGCAATTTTGTTTTGCGGACAGGCCGATCAAAAATGACGTCGTCTTCAAGGGGATCGAATGGCTGAGTTGAGGACCCAACCGTTACTCCCTCTAGCGACCAAAGATTTTTTTTGTTGGCCGCTACTCCTTATAGCGGCCAGGAGAATTTTTTTTTGCTGACCACAAGAGGGAGTAGAGGCCAGGAGATATGTCTAAAATACCCCACCTTAGTTAAATTTAAATAGTTTCAATGTACAAAATAGTTGTAAATAAAATAATTTCTTAAGTAATAAAAACTAACACTATCAACTATATATAATGTATTTATTTCTATAAATATTTTTTATAAATATTAAAATTTAAAATTATTAATTATATTCAATGTATTTATTTTTATGAATAATTTCTTAAGTAATAAAAATTAGCATTATCAACTATATATAATGTAGTTATTTCTAAAAATTATTAATACAAATAAATACATTGAATATAATTAATATTTTTAAATTTTAATATTTATAGAAATAAATTCATTATATATAGTTGATAATGTTAATTTTTATTACTTAAGAAATTGTTCATGCAAATAAATAATTGAATAGAATTAGTATTTTTAAATTTTAATATTTATAAAAAATATATATAGAAATAAATACATTATATATAGTTGATAATAATTAATTTTTATTACTTAAGAAACTATTCATACAAATAAATAATTGAATATAATTAATATTTTTAAATTTTAATATTTATAAAAAATATTTATAGAAATAAATACATTATATATAGTTGATAATGATTAATTTTTATTACTTAAGAAATTATTCATACAAATAAATACATTGAATATAATTAATAATTTTAAATTTTAATATTTATAAAAAAAATTATAGAAATAAATACAATATATATAGTTGATAATGTTAGTTTTTATTACTTAAAAAATTATTTATACAACTATTTTATACATTGAAACTATTTAAATCTAACTAAGGTGATGTATTTTAGACATTTCTCCTGGCCTCTATTCCCTCCTATGGCCAACAAAAAAATATTCTCCTGGCCGCTAGAGGGAGTAGCGGCCAACAAAAAAAAATTCTTTGGCCGATAAAGGGAATAGCAGTTGGGCCCCCACCTCAGCCATTCGATCTAATTTTGGACGGCTGAATAACATTTAGCTGGACCAGTACCCATAGCTAACGTGTGCTATGGATCATTCCCCTATATATATATACAATAAGGATCTTAAGCTCACCCAACTAAAAGTTCACCCAACTCACCCCTCCTTTAGCGACGGACCGGGCGACGGTTCGTCCGTCGCTATATATACAACCGTCGTCTATAAGTTGTCCGTCGTTATATATTGTCCGTCGCTAAAAGCTAAGACGACGTTGTATTTATAGTGACGGACCAAACCGTCGCCCGGCCCATCGCTAAAGGGAAGTGAGTTGAGTGAGTTTTTAGCTGGGTGAGCTTAAGATCCGGATCGTATATATATATATATATATATATATATATGTATATAAATTAAACCCGACAATTTAAGTTGTAAACCATATAGTTAACCAAAATCATTTGGATCTGGTGGGTTGGTTAACTAGTTTTTAAGTGATGGATTGGTTTGATTTTGGACACATATTATTATTACAAATATGGGTTGGATCTAGCTTAACTAGTTTTGACCCATATTAGTCTATAATAGTTTTTTTTTTCACTTTAAAGAGCTAATATATCAACATGTATGTACTACATTATTATATAACACATAACATTATACATATTACATTATATACATATTACATACTTTTGTAATTTATACACTTGTAATTATGTATAAAAACTATTTCACTAATTATAGAATTAATCCATAAAAAAGTTAACACTTTTAGTGTATCGAACTACTAATTTAAATAATTAATATCTTCCCTTAATTAATCAAAATAACTCATTTAAATTGTATAATTAAAATTTATTTTCTTCTTCTCTCCATAAATTATTTTATATTATATTATATAATTTAATTTAATTCCCCCCCACCCTACCCCACACTCCCACCCCACACTCCCACCCACCCCCACTCAATTTTTTTTCTTTTGATTATGTATACACCCCACCACCACTCCAACCTCACCCCCCAAGCCTATCCCACCCCACCCCACCTCACCCCCACCACCCCCCCCACCCTACCAACTCTACCCACCCCACCCCACCCCACCCCACCCCACAAAAATTAAAAAAATAATATTTACAGATTATATATACACCCCCACCCCCGCCCCCGCCCCCGCCCCCACCCGCACCCGCACCCGCACCCGCCCCGCCCCCCTACCTCCTCCCTAAAAAAATAATAATATTACTGATTATGTATACCCCCACCCCACCCCATCCTACCCTACCCACCCCACCCCACTCCATCCCTACCCCCACCCCACTCCACAAAATTAAAAAAATTAATATTTACTGATTATAAATACACCCCACCCTACCCCCATCCCGCCCCGCCCTGCCCCGCCCCGCCCCCATCCCACCCCTCCCTAAAAAAATAATAATATTACTGATTATGTATACCCCATCCCACCCCGCCCCACCCCTACCTCCTTCACCCCCCGCCCCCCCAAATAATAATATATTATTGATTATGTATACTCAAATTAGTCACATCAATTAAAATTTTTAGTTTCAAACTTGGGTCTAAAAAATTAAAATAAGACTCTTTTAGTATAACAGAAATTAAGATTTAGTGAAACTATAATTTACAAAATAGGTCGACCTGGATTCGACCCATAACCAGTTAAATCCAAACCACATAACCCATATTAAATATAGGTAATATGGTTTTGGAACAAACCACATAACCCATATTAAATATAGGTAATATGGTTTTGGTTCCAAAACCAATCCAAACCTATTTAATGTAACTCAAAACCAACCCAAAAACTATTTTTTGTCAGGTCTAATATAAATATTATCAAAATAAAGTAATGCATGCTTAAACTTTTGTTTCCAATTTTATCATAATAGTAGTAACTTAGTATTTTATTGCAATTTTATTCTTTATAAGATTCCTTTAACTGATTAGTTGTATAATTTTATCTTTTTGAGCAAAGTTTGTAAAAATTATAATAATAGTAAGTTAAGTTGTGAAATTTTATAATTATTATATATAAAATAAATAAAAAAATAAAAATAATACTATTTAAAAAGTTAACGAGTGCTTCGCATAGAGCAATTAACTAGTTTACCTAATAACGTATTAATTCAATATTTGGTCAATCATGGGAGATGTGAGGGTTGGTAAATAGCATATTTTAGCCACTAATTTGAGACCAAGCTGAAGAGGCAAAATTGCTTCTTGCCCCAAGAAACGGAACATGTTTCGCACCTCTAATCTAAGCAAGCATGTCTTAGCAATACTGAAGAAATCCAATCACCTGAATCATCTAAAACAGCTCCAAGCCTTTCTCATAACACTTGGCCATGCCCAAACACAGTTTTACGCTTTCAAGCTTGTTCGCTTCTGTACTCTTTCTCTCTTCGACCTCAACTATGCTCGTTTCATCTTCGATCACCTCAACTCCCCCAATATTTATCTTTACACTGGCATGATCACTGCTTACGCTTCTCAGCCCGATCACAGTTCCTCCCTGCACTTGTACCGGGACATGCTTCGCCGGGCAAGTCCTATGCCTAACGATTTTATCTTCCCTCACGTTCTCAGGTCTTGCCCTGAAGTTTTGGAATCTCACGGTACGGAATTGTTGCATACCCAAATTTTGAAATCGGGTTTCGGTGAATACCCAGTTGTCCAGACAGCCCTTGTGGATTCTTATACGAGGTTTTGTTCTGATCTAGGGGTTGC
Organism: Panax stipuleanatus; assembly: GCA_020205555.1. Lineage (NCBI taxonomy): Eukaryota > Viridiplantae > Streptophyta > Magnoliopsida > Apiales > Araliaceae > Panax > Panax stipuleanatus. Next base: position 21,830,278 of record CM035125.1, read on the forward strand.
GAGACAGCTGTTTGATGAAATGTCTGAGAGGAATGTTGTGTCTTGGACGGCTATGATTTCTGGGTATACCAGAGTTGGGGAGATGGGTAATGCCGTGTTGCTGTTTGAAAAGATGCCAGAGAGAGATACTCCGTCCTGGAATTCTGTCATTGCCGGGTACACCCAAAATGGGCTGTTCTCTGAGGCAATATCGCTTTTTAGTAGAATGATTACAAGCAATAGACCGAATCAGGTTACGGTTGTCTGCACGCTTTCGGCTTGTGGGCACACTGGTATGCTGCAGCTTGGTAAGAGTGTACATGCTTACATTTATAGAAATGGCCTTGGGCCTGATTCATATATCTCAAATGCTCTGGTTGATATGTACGGGAAATGTGGGAGCTTGCTAGAAGCAAGAAGGGTTTTTGGCAAGACTTCAAAGAGAAACTTGACGTCATGGAATTCTATGATTAACTGTTTTGCGCTGCATGGTCAAAGTGACTATGCAATTAGTGTTTTTGAGGAAATGATGGGGCATGATGTTGATATAAAGCCAGATGCAGTTACTTTTGTAGGCTTGTTGAATGCTTGTACCCACGGTGGATTGGTTGAACAAGGCCGTAAATATTTTAGTTTGATGACCAACAGTTATGAGATCGAGCCTCAGATCCAGCACTATGGGTGCCTGATTGACCTTTTAGGCCGAGCAGGTCGATTTGATGAAGCCATGAAAGTCGTGAAGGAAATGAGGATTCCACCTGATGAGGTTGTCTGGGGTTCTTTGCTCAATGGATGTAAGATTCACGGCCACACAGATTTGGCTGAAGTTGCAGTAAAAAGATTGATTGATATTGATCCAAATAACGGTGGTTATCGTATAATGTTGGCAAATGTTTATAGTGAGTTAGGGAAGTGGGATGAGGTCCGAAAGGTGAGGAAGGTATTGGAGGAGCAAAATGCGCACAAGACACCCGGCTGCAGTTGGATTGAGATTGATAATCAAGTTCATCAGTTTTATTCTGTTGATAAAACACATCCCAGAACTGAGGACATATATTTGACTTTGGAATGTCTGTTTGGTCCTTATTAGTTTATAGCTGCCAAGGTTGTCTGCCATCACCTTCAGAAACTGTCTTCTAGCTGAGCACCATGAGCTTTCTGATTTTAAATTGATCTCTAAATCTCAAGCTTTATAAATCTATCAAAGTTGAGCTAATTTTGTCCCATCTACGTGCTCAAAAGAAAAATTCTCTCCAGTTGTGGGTGCTTTGATCTAGCGTTGAGCAGTCAATGCCTAGCACAGAGCATATGAACTATGAGCTCAAAACCAACCTTTAGCCAATTAGTCCCTAGCACGGAGCATAGGTGTAGGGCTAAGTTTTATTTTCTTTTCAATCATCAATACTCTTATTCTTGCAACAATTTGAGCTGCTGAACTTGGAGTTTGAGAGATGGTGTAAGTTGACAACACAGTCTATTGCAATGTAACAGGGTTTTCTATTGCTATGTCCAATTTAAGACCCTCCACTAAGCGTAAGCGCTCAGGTGAGGAAAATTCAAGGAGGAAGAAGAGTAAGGTGGTTTCAAATGGAGATGAAGAAAAGAAAAGGGCTGCCACAATATTGGGTGAGGATGATGAAATTGCTCTCTTGAAAAGGATGGTTGATTACCAGTTGGAAAAAGAGGTTGACCCATATTCGAATATGGTGGAATTTTTTGAATTTGTGAAGGATTCAATTCACTTCGATGTTAAGAGGAGACAAGTGACTGATAAGCTCTGGAGGTTCAAGAATAAGTATTTGAACAATGAGTTTGTTCTTTCTAAGCCACATAAGAGAACGTTGGTTGAGATTTCCAAAAAGATCCAGGCTTGGGGAGGTGGTATGAGCTTTAGTAATGCAGCGAGTGATATTAGCAATGTTGAGAATAGGGGAAGGAAAGATAAGAAGAGGGGAAAAGTAGTAGTTAATAATCATGTGCCTATGTTGATTGAAAATATGAAAAATGAATGTGAAAGAGGAAGATTTGGTGCAAGAGGCATCTTGGAATGAAAGTTAGAATTTTTACTCTTATGTATCTACAGTTGAGTCAGTCTTTGGAGTCAGAGATGTTTCATTTGTCGTTGCCCAAGGATGTGAAGAATTATGGCAAGGAAAGAATTAGTTGACGGGGAGAGAAAAATCAAATGAATTTAAGCGGAAGTGGAATGATCTTCACTTGGAGGAGTTTGAGTTATTTCCAACGTAATCATGAGTTCAATGTGTTGGCCTTTTCTCCTACAACTATAGGAGTAACAAAATTTGAGTCTAGCACAAATTTTGGGTCAAATATTTTTTTTGAATTAAACAAATTTATCCAAACAAGATTTTAAATTATTAGTTCAATAATAGCTTTTTGGGTCATGTTATAGCTCATCACATACTCATGTCATGTTCGAAAGTACTATTATTGATAACTTTATTTTTTATAGGAAAATGATATACATTTCGACAAATATTTGACAAAATTACCAACGTAAAAGTATACGCGAAAATGTATGCACATACGTCACAATCATAATTCGGTTTAAAATTTTCGAAATGTATAATACAACTCTTCTTTATATATGGGTAAATTTTTCCAACATATTTCGATGTGAGACCACCCAATTGAAATCCTTCAAATTTAGATAATACAAATATTTTAAAACGAAATAAGTATAAACATTTAATAAAATCACAATAGCATTTGTGATGACATTGCCTAATAAAGTGCCCCTTAAATTATATTACATCCGCTACATGAAAAAGACAATAATACTTAGTTGACAAGAGATTGATTACAAAAAAAAGATACAAAATAATGTGGATGATGATTATTGGTTATAATCATTGGACCATGTATAGTGGAAAATTCACTTATTATAATTCGACACATTATTTTGTAACAATTTAACGTCACTGTAAAAAGGGTCCTTGTGAAAAATGACGGTTAAAAATTAATTTGCCAAATTCTATAAATTAAAATCAATATGAAATGATTTAATTAATCTTAATTATTATAAACTAATTTAAAACTTAAATTCTTATTAATTTATATTTTAAAATTACTTAGAATTTTTTAAGTATGGAACAGTTTTTGTATACCCTATGATGTATTTAATCACATTTTATTTTATGTATAAGACTTGCACCCAAAAATAAAATAAAATTTATGTACAAGACTCTTCAACCAGATTTCTTCGTGCGAAGAAACAAACCGATTCCTTCCGTCAAGTTTGAGAGAAAAGGGAAAATGGCGGCGGTGAGAGTAGTGGGACCCGGATAAGTTCTGTCGCGATCGGTGACTTTTGTAATTGGTAACGCCAATAAGTTTAAATGTAACACCACATACCCACATCGAAAGATATGAAAAAATTTGTCTGTATATAATGAATTAAATAACTACGAATATAGTAAAACCTCTATAAATTAATATGGTTGGAACAATAATATTTTATTATTTTATAGAGATATTAATTAACCGATAAATTAATATTTATTAATTTAAAGAGATTTTTGTAATTGATTGAAGTTAAATTTTGATTACATCAAAAAGCATTTTATCTTAGAAAAATTCATGTATCATATTAATTGAATTAATCTAAAACATAGATTCATTGTACATAATATTAATGAAAACTAATAAATAATGTTCATTGTTTCTTAATAATTAAGTATTATTCATTGTATTTTTACTGAAAACATTCAATGTATGATGGTGATAGAAAATACTATATAATTTCTTGAAACCACACCCAACAATGGCTCCTCATCTAAAACAAACAACTCTAGAATCATATTTAACTAAATTGTCTTAGTTATGTTTGTGTAAGTTTATATAATTATTAATTTATGATATTAATGGGACCCTATATTTACATAGGAGTTTTTTGAAAATATATTATCTTATTATCTTATCGAAATTTGTTAATTTTTCAACTGGCCCAAGTCGGGACCGGAGAAAAATATTATTTTAGAGAATTTATTAATTTACCGAGTATCAATTTAAAGAGGTTCTACTATAGTACCTTTCAGTCATTACTTTTTAGGTGAGTGTGGTGGTCTAAAATGATCCAAGAAGATACTATTAGATCAATGGTGGGTCAGTGATTTAAGGCCTTATTTGGATAAATTTGATTCGATTTGAACTTGACATATGACCTAGTTCCATTTTGGGACCCTCGATTCCCTGTCAATCCCTCAAGCTTGACCCTCCCTTCCCTCACTCACCCCCTCCCCGTATTTCTCTCTTTTTTTTTTCATTTTCATTTTCACTATTCTTTTGTTTTATAGTGCCTGAACTACAAGGCGAACCTGAAGACATTTCCAAAGAAAAAGCTTGATTAGCTGCAAAAGAGGTACCTACCTAATATCTCTCTATATAAATGTATCTATATCCATACTATGTAATTATTGTATTTGTTTTATAAATTGATGTTGGATTATGGGTATCCAAATAGGGCGCCCATGGAGGGTCCGACTCATTTGATTATATCAGATAACCCACCCAACTGATCAAGTTAAAAGGACGTTTGATTTATTAACGTTACGTGATGGGAGTTGGAGATTTTACAGGGAAGTGGGTTCAACCACTTCGGCTATTAAATACTCACGTCTCCTCACTTAAACGTGATACGATCATTCTTTATTCAGTTGGTCAAATACAGAAAACTATCCCAATACAGGGACCAAACCCAATTGTTACGAACTGTGGGATAGTGTTCCATTCTCGATCGTAGTTAGGAGACGTTCGCTGGGTTTCAATAATAACAGGAGATTTTTCGTATCAAAGGTTCAATCACGCTTCAAGAGGCCTGCATTTGATCCTTTTATTATGTGTAAATATATAAATAACATGCGTATTAAATTCCAACATTGGTATCAGAGCATAGTTTAACGATCTGATGTATGTTATGTATGTTATATTTACACACCGTGTCATGATTGCATGTTTTAAAAAGCTTGGAAAACATCATTAATGGCAATCTTAGTTACACTAATTGTTAGGGGCTCATATTGCAATATGTTGTAGCCCAAACACAGTGTATATGATCTGCAAATTTTGGATTTAATTGGTTATGTATTTTAAAATTAATTTGAAACCCTAGTTTGCAAACAGCCTACTTTGAACAAACATAACTCTTTCTGTGATTGTCCGTTTTGAATAATTTTGGTATGTATGCGTAGTATATCTTATAAACTTTCCAACGATATATTATACACTTAAATCGGACTCATATAGGCTAAGATATGGCCTGTCAAAGTTTGGGTCGGGAAATAAAAAATCTGAAAATTTATGGTGGCTGGAGGTTGAAGACGAAATACAACCCCACTCTCATTGGGAGTTGTGTATGTCATACCCCTATCATGAAAGCTCCCAAAATGGATTTTGAGCACACCATGGTAATCATGTTAGGAAGTCGATCATAATAGACTGATATGCGTCGCGAAAATATGGCCGTAAGGCGACGCGTAGACTGCACGCGCGCCAGAGCGTCGCGGCCGCCACGCGCAAGCGCGACCCCTGTTAAGCTGGGCGCGTGTGGCACACGTGCCAGACACGCGGTCCTTCCTACCCCGACCCATCCGGTCTGATCTGACCCAGTAACCCGGAATTGGCCTGCGGTCTCGACCTGGTTCGGCTGAGATTATCATTTTTATTTTTAATTCCAGAAAATGATTTATTAATTTTTTTAATCATGAAAATTATTTAATAAATAGTAATAATGATTATTAAATTCTAAAAAATTAATAGAAATTAATTATTAGTATGTAATTAATGTTTCCACTAGAATTTTGAATTATTAACTATTTTGGATAATTTTTGTTAATTTTCTATCTATTAATTAATGGTTTATTAATTATGAAAATTAGCAATCATATCATAAAAATTTTAGAAAAATTACAGTGACTATTTTATGATGTTACTAGATACAAACCCGCGCGTTGCGGGGGGATTATTAATTTTGTTAATAATAAATTTATACATTTAATAAGAAAATAGTAGATTGTTGTGCGATGATCAAATTTTGGTAGCATATGTTACATAGAGTTGGGTAAAAGTTTTGTGCGCAAATACATATTCAAGTATAGGATTAATCTGATTACTAAACCCCAGGACATTATATAATAGTTGTGTGTGTGTGTATATATATATATATATATATATTAATTTCTTGATAAAAATGTTTATAATATAACCAATAGGGTTAAAAATGAGTACCTCTTTCATTCTAAAGCACTAAAAAATATTTAGAAAGTGTAATGCACAATGTCATCAAGTTGCTATATTGATATGATTGCTAGTGGCATATTTGAAGTCTGTTACACATTACACAAACCTCATCAAGCCTCAAATATCTGATACATGTACTTGATGCATTTTAAAGAGTTCATGCCTCATATACGCTTACTTGCACCAGAATTCTAACATCCAAACGAAAGGGGAAATAGTGGAAAAAAATCCCAGTTTTGGTCCTCATACCTGAAGGGAAATTACATGGACAAAACATGTGGAAACTGAAAAGCACGAGCATTAATAATTATGTTGGATCTTCATGTCAAACAAACACCATGTCCAAAAATATAGCAGTATAGCACCGTGTCATACATAAAACAATGTTATAGTTAAAGAACGAATAAATTGCCTCATTAGTTTTTTTTTATCCATTTTGGCAATTGTAGAGGCACTCAGCATTATCATAATGCCAAAAAAAACTATTAATGATGATGAAAATGATTTACCGGATGCTAGTACTTAACAAATCATGCAAAGCCACAATCCAGATAATAGAATGCAATAGATAAAGAAGCCATAAATATAAACACCGTGAGATATCGTACACAAAATGAAGCCATAACCCCTCCCATTGAGTGCACTGTCACCATAATCTGAAGGTATCCATATAACTCCCTTGCACTTTCAACAATATTTAGAATTGCAGGGCGCAAAGTTATGTTGTGATAAGCAAAATAAAATCCATGATGCACCTGAAATAATGCAAGAAGCATGACAACAAAAATTTAACTCTGCTAAGAACTGCATACACCAAATTCATTACCACGGTACCATTGAACCATAGGTACCAGGATTATCACTATTAAGCTGCTTCCAGTTTAGGTCTTCAATCCAGTTATGTTTATTGAATGTGCAATATATCCACACAAACAAAAATTAGCACTTAAAAGATCTTGTTAATAGTCGCTGCAATCTTATAAATATTTGCAACTAGAATCTGGGAAATAGTAACATATAAGAATTTAGACATACTTAATAGTTGATTTCAACATTGCATAAACTATCAGCCAAATAAATATTTATCTTTCCACAACTCTTCTATAGGAAATAGTTTTTTCCGAAAACAAAAAAGTCCCACACTTAGCTAGAAATTCACGTGTTTGTCAGATTGAAAACTAACAGAACATAAAGGAATTTAGCTCCTATATTAAATAAAAACGAAAAAGAATTAGAGTAAAACACATACGAAATGGACTTACATAGAATTTCAAATACTGTCATCCAAAAAGTAAAAGACAAACCTATTATACTCTTTTTTAAAAGTTTTTCAATGGTTATACACGAATATATATACACAGAAAAACAAATGAATATACATAAACTCTACTCAGTACATGTATTAACAAAATTTCGAGTTGATGGTTCAAAATTTAAAAGAGTAATGAAAACTAAACAATTTTGTAGGGGGTAGGGTCGAGAGTTTATCGGTTTATTTTTATCTTTGCAACTGGAATTTGGCTCGATCGAGATGGCTTTGTAAATGCAGATCATAGATTTACCTAAAAAGATTCAAATAGATTATAGTAAAAATTTCACGAGATATAATAATAAAATAGTCAGGGTTTACACTAATAATGAGCAACAAAAAGATAATAGTCAGAAACAGTCAAACCTTTGTACATTAAATTGTGAAAAACTTCCTTGAAAACTACATTCTTTGTAGTATTGTATGTTTGTCCATCATTGTCACAAATTAGCAAAAAGGAGAAGATAATTGTTTATAGCATGAGTTGTTGCGTAATAGTTGGTATGTATTTATACGGAGAAAATTAGGTTAAATAACGGAGAGTAATCATAATAGCTCAGTAATGATAATATCATAAATTAGTGATTTTAGGAGATAATAATTAAATTAGAAAGGATAATATCAGAACATTTGACAATACCAAAACAATTTAGATTTGTAGTGATTTAGGGGATTATAAATTCAAAATATTAATTTGGGATTAAAAAAGTAGTGATTTTAGGAGATAATAATTAAATTAGTAATGATAATATTAGAACAGTTAACATTATCAGAACATTTTAGAATTATAGTGATTTATGAGATTATAAAAGCAAAATATTAATGTGGGATTAAAAATTAGTAATTTTAGGAGATAATAATTAAGTAACGATAATATAAAAATTGTTTAGATTTAAAAAGTAGTGATTTAGGAGTTTGTATGTAGTTATTTATACTAAAAGTCACCTACACACGTGATGTGGGTTCCTTATTTTTTTTTATTGTAATATAAAAATGTTATTTTTTAAAAAATAAAAAATTCAAAAACAAAATGTGTTTAAAATCCTATTTAGTCTACTAGTTTTATTTTCTCCTCCAAAATATATCACGCGTTAAGTTGGATTATAATCACATAATATGTTTAGTACTTAGCAAATTCGAATAGATTCTATTAGTTACTTACCTTAATAAAATATAAAATGTATTGGAAATTTGATAACAATCTTATATATACTTTCCAAAATCTTAAATATAAAATTAGATATGATAATATCAGAACAGTTGACATTACCAAAACAGTTTAGAATCGTAGTGATTTAGGGGATTATAAATTCAAAATATTAATTAAGGATTAAAAAAGTAGTGATTTTAGGAGATAATAATTAAATTAGTAATGATAATATTAGAACAGTTAACATTATCAGAATAGTTTAGAGTTGTAGTGATTTATGGGATTACAAAAGCAAAATATTAACGTGGGATTAAAAAGTAGTAATTTTAGGAGATAATAATTAAGTAACGATAATATAAAAATCGTTTAGATTGAAAAAGTAATGATTTAGGGGTTTGTATCTAATTATTTATACTAAAAGTTACCTACACACGCGATGTGGGTTCCTTATTTTTTTTATTGTAATATAAAAATGTTGTTTTTTTTTAAAAATTCAAAATTCAAAAATAAATCGTGTTTAAAATCCTATTTGGTCTGCTAGTTTTATTTTCTCCTCCAAAGTATATCACGCGTTAATTTGGATTATAATCACATAATATGTTTACTACTTAGCAAATTCGAATAGATTCTATTAGTTACTTACCTTAATAAAATATAAAATGTAGTAAGTTGACAACAATCTTATATATACTTTCCAAAATCTTAAATATAAAATTAGAAAGGATAATATCAGAACAGTTGACATTACCAAAACAGTTTAAATTTGTAATGATTTAGAGGATTATAAATTCAAAATATTAAATTGGGATTAAAAAATAGTGATTTTAAGAGATAATAATTAAATTAGTAATGATAATATTAGAACAGTTAATATTATCAGAATAGTTTAGATTTGTAGTGATTTATGAGATTATAAAATCAAAATATTAATGTGTGATTAAAAAGTAGTGATTTTAGGAGATAATAATTAAGTAACGATAATATAAAAATCGTTTAGATTGAAAAAATAGTGATTTAGGAGATAATAAAATCAACATAGTAAGTTATGATTGATATTATTTGTTATTTTAATTTTGTTTTAAATTTTTTAAACTGTATAATATTATGCTGTAATATAATTATAAATGGTATATATTAGAGCACATTAATTAGGTAGGACATGTGTTGTAACTTGGGAATGACAGGTGTCATGCAATGGTGTTATGTACTGCAATTTAGTATATTTAATAGATGTTACTGTTGTGAATTTTTCAGAGGGTAAATGACTAGTTTTGATAATTTTAGTTAATTTCCAATTAATCATGCAATAGCTTATGAATTATGATAATTAGCTTGATTATCATAAAATTCCCGAAAATTACAGTAACCCTTTACTGATGATAAGCTATTGTTAGAATTTTTTTTGGAAGAAATTAACATTTTTTGATATCTTTGGTTAATTTCCTACTATTTATGCATTGATTAATTAATTGTGATAATTAGCAAAATTATCAGAATAAATTCTAGAAAATTACAGTAGTATTTTGTGATGTTAATATACTGTTAAATTTTTTTTGGATGCATTTTAATATTTTTATAGCATACTTGGTATATTAATTGAGTAATAATGCCTATTATTTAATTCATTTGTTAATATTAATGGGATATTGATTGTTAGTGCTTGAAATTAAATTAGCATGCTATAATTACATGTTATTAATGGGGTCCTAGTGGGAGTGATTTAGGTTGTAGTAATTTAATTATATTATTCCCTAAATTACAATGTCTTGTGCGTTGAAAAATTAAATTTAAATAATTAGACATTTATATGGATTGTGATTCCTAAGCTTAGCCAAGTCTCCCTTCTATATTTATGTTTCATTATTTTTATGTTAATTTGGTTCATGTGGCAAAGATATCTTATATACTGTGGTGAACATTGAATAACTCTAATAGTTCTCATATTTGAAATCAAAACAAAAAATGGCTTCGAAACATATTAGCACAAACCTTAACCAAGAAAACAAACTAGACGAAGATAACTACGATGTGTGACACCGAAAAGTCAGGATTGTCTTGGAGGAGCAAGAGGTTGAAGAAACCCTGCTATCCAAGATGACAAAACCCGATGGTGAAAATGCAAAGGATCCGATCAAGGTTGCAGCCTTCAAAAGTTGGCACAAAAAGGATCGTATCTCTCGCATAACGTTGCTGAGCTGCATGAACAATGACTTTCTATTTGAGTATGAGCAATACTCTACTGCACACGATATATGGGAGGCTCTTAAAACTAAGTTTGGTGGCCCCTCGTTGACAAGGATGAGGGAATTATCCATAAGATTCGATGGTTACAAAAAGAAAGATAACCACACTATGAAACAACACCTTTGAATCATGGCTAATATGATCCGGGAATTAAAATCCGGAGGTATTCAATTTTCATACGAACAACAGATTTCAGCAGTGGTTCGCTCCCTTCCCGATAATTGGGAACATATGCGGGTCAACATGACTCATAACGAGAATATCAAGACCTTTGATGATATTCGTAGTCACTTGGAGCTCGAGGCTGAGCTCTTTAATGTTGTTAAGAACTCCAAGGCATATGTAGCTGAACCAAACTCTCGTAGAGGGTTTAAGCCCAAGAAGGGAAAGAAACCTGCTCATCCTACTGCGCCTAGAGTGGCTGCGAGTGGGGGATTTGTCAAACGAAAAAGAGGAAAATGAGGTCCTAATAAAAAGGATAAAGCCAAGATGACATGCTACAACTGTGGTAAGGCGGGACACTTTGCTCGTGTATGCACTGAGCTGAAGAAGGTAATTCTCAATCCTAATCTATCTGTGTGCTTAGTATCAAGTACTTTTTTGTTGCTCATTCTTTCTATATGTGGATTGTAGACTCTGGAGCAATGGACCACATAGCTAGAGATCGGAGTGGATACGTGGAATACAGTCACATTCTAGCTTGCAGAAAAGTATACATGGGGAACGATTCCAGTGTGGACATGCTAGGTATTGGCACTTACAAACTGAAAATGCGAGATTGCTCAGCATTGATTCTTTATGATGTACTTTACGCACCGGATGTCCGACATAATTTATTCTCTGTTTTATCAATACTTCATTTAGGCTATTCTGTTAGTTTTGAGAATAACTTGTTAGTTCCCAAAGGCATGTTAGTTATCTAGAAGGGGGGTTGAATATATATTTTAATATTTATTTGTTTAAAATACTTTGTCAGTATTGATTATTACTGACAGCAGCGGAATATATGTTTTGTTCCCCTTCAAGATATTGCAGTTATGGTTTGATAAGCAGTTATGACAGTTATAACAGATATAGCAGTTATAGCAGTTAATGAGAGACAATGAGACACAAGGTTTTAAGTGGTTCAGAGCACACAAGGCTCCTAATCCACTCTTCTACTCCACGAGTAGGAAATCCACTAAGGATGTCTCTTACAACTTGAATCACTTAGATTCCTTCAAGGCCAGCAGCCCTAGAACTTCTCTTAGTTCACTTAGAACTCTTCAAGTCCTCTGACTTGGTACTTCACTTAGTTCACTCTTGAACTCTTCAAGTCCTCTGACTTGGATCTTTTCTTAGTTCACTTTTGAACTATTCAAGTCCTCTGACTTGGTCCCTCACTTGGATTGACAGTTGTTGTTGAGGAGTGCTACTCAGTTGCAATTAAGCATCAGTTCTGAAGAACTGAGTAGCGAAGAAAGCTTTCCTCTTTCAGGATGGTAGAGTTGATCGTTGAGTGTTCTTGAGCTTTTCTCAATGTATTCTTTCTTTTCACGTCTTGCTTGCTTAGTCTGAATCCTTGTCTGATTTCCTTATAAAAGAGCCATTCAAAATATGTCCGTTTGAATGCTCCCGTTGTAGCATTTAATGTTTCAGATGTCTTCTGTGCAGTTGATGTTGACATCCTGCTTTCTTGCTGCACTGCCGATTGGCCCACTGACACAGCAGACTGCAACTTCACCTAACACCTGAAAAGGTATTTTCTGCAGGCGATTTAGTCCTTTCCTTAGCTTCTTCAATACGCTTCTTCGATTTGAACTAAGGATGAATATGGAATCATTGGGACCATCAAATTATCAACGGCTATAAGCCTTTCTTCATTTGTTGCTCTTCCTCCCTTCATCAGAACTACGATCTTTGATGCTGACTGGAGGAGCACTACAATTATGGTCATTGTACCATAATCGTTGTATGTTGTCTTGCACAGCTTGACTCAGACTGGATCGTACAGAACACTACGATTTCTCTTAAGCTCTCTGGTAGACTATGATTCCTGCTAGCTTGTCTTTCAGACTCCACACTTCTGAGAGCAGTTTGCGATTCTTAACTTGGCTCGACAGACACTCAGATCTTCTTCATGATTCTTATTGTGGCTTCCAAGGCAGACTATGATTTTAATACTTTCACTTAAGCTCCACGAGTCTTGTTTTTGCCTCTGCAAACTTGATTCTCTTGGCAGACTACGATTCTGAACATCTTTATTTAAGCTCCACGATTCTGCCTTGTCTTCTACAGACTTGATTCTCTTGGCAGACTACGATTATGAACATCTTCGTTTAAGCTCCACGATTCTGCCTTGTCTCCTGAATGCTACCTTTGACAGACTATGATTCTGTCAAGGCTTTAACTTTTACAGCTCAAATAGATCAACCTAGAAAATTTGATCTTTTCTTCTATACATTAATTTACATAAATGATAAATATTAATGCTCAGATCAACCTAATATTTTTGATCGATCATCTAAGTCCTTGTACATTGATTCTCTTAAGGACTATAAACTTAAGCATTTATATTTACTTTCAATATCAAATATGAATATGCAGTTCCCAACAGTCTCCCCCTATTTGATGTTAACATAATCAAGGAGATTTAGATCATGGCATCATTTTCTAATACAGAGTGCTAGAAAGTAAATATGGCTTAGTGTTTCAGTGAGAAACTAAAATTTCTAGAGAATAAGCATGAATTTATTGATGTTTGAAAAGATATTACAATCTAGAATAGAAACATCAATATATAGTGAAGCTTAGACTTATCTCTATCTTTTTTGCCTCTTTGGTTTTGGAGGATTGGCATACTCTGCAATTCTTTTTCTCCTTGAGGCATCATCTCTTTTTGCAATGTCCTCTAGCTCATCTCAGGTCAGTGGTTCTGAATGATCATGTCTGTTCATGAAGGCATGATCTCCAACTGGCAGACTAAAACCAGTAGAGGTTATACCTTGTGAACTAGAGGCTTGACCTTGGCTCCTTTGAGTGGGTTCAGCCATAAGTGAACTTTGCAGACGTTGATCAACTCGTGGAGGCTGAGAGCTAGGACTTCTGAGATTTCCACCCGACAATTGACCAATATATGTTTGTATTTGCCTCTGCTGCGGTTGCCTTCTACTTCTTCCTCTGCCTCTGTTTCCATCTCCTTCCTCATTCTCCCCCTTTATGTCAGCATCAAGGGTTCGAACATTTTCAGAGAGACGCTTGACTCCTTCAACCAGCTCATGCATCTGTGAGTATTTTGAGAAGTATCACTATGATTTTTAGCAACTTTAACCTCAGTGTGTCTTTGTTATTATTGAATCCTCTCCATTGCATTGTAATTCTGATTTATTTGAGTTATACTGGATTCTTGGAAGTAATGAAGTGAGGTGCGCAGTTCTGAAATTTGGTTGGTCAACAGCTCATTATGAGATTGCTGATTCTTTTGCATGATCTCCATAGCTTCCTTATGCTTCTTTGTGGCAGCAAAGTGAATAGCATCCCTTTGACTTAGACTGTCGGCCATTTCCTTGACAATCTCCCGTAGCTTCTTTGACAGTTCAGTTGCCAAATTTCCTGGTAGAGGCTTGAATGATTCGATAATATGGTCGAATCTCATGTGAAGCGCTATGGAGTGTGCTTCAAGAATATCTCCAGATTCTGACCCTATTTATTTAATGCTTCATTCAGCTCCTCCTTTGTTGGAATGAGAGACAGTTGATTGAGAATTCATTGTGTCTCAGGAGGAGGAGGGGTAGCTGTAGTGTGTTCATCTCTCCTTGATAAGCTTGCGAGAGCAAGAGTCATATCAAAATATTCATTGTTGGAGGATGATGGAATGTCTGCTCGGGTTAGAGGGGTTTGTGTTTGCTGTATAGGCGTAGTGTTTGGCTCAGATGTCTGTGTTTCTATTTCGTTGAGCTGTTCTGGAGACTCTACAATTTCTGCATCAGATTGATCAATATGTACGAATCGTAGTGTGTCGTCCAGGATTGGTGTTTCAATGGTTGAGCTTGCAAGCATTTCTTTGACAACTCTTGTGATGTGCTCAATCATCATTGGATCATTAATGGTTTGCTCTACAAGAACGAGTTGGTTATTTGGTTAATCAGATATAGAATTTTGGGACTCTGTAACTGGAAATTGATTGAGTGGATGCAGGACCACTTCCAACCATTTGGGCACTTCGTAGAACTGATGGAAGTGTGATGATGGATTGTGGTTGATAATAAACGAGAGAGGAGTGGAATATACCTCATGCTCAGACTCTAAGGTTGAAGCATCATTGATCAGTTTCTGAGCAAACCTTCTTTCTCTTGGGAATCCATAAGCAAGCACTGAGATTGCTGGATATGCCTTGAAAGTCCAAAATATGTGATCCAGAAGTTTAGAATCATAGCTCTATGATATGGCATCATGGGCAAGTAATTGAATAGCTGATTGTAGTTTGCTGTTCTTTCACCATCTTGTCCCACATATATGACCTCAAGATCATCATCATCTTCTTCATCACTCTCTGCATCATAAACTTGCACCACATCATTCTTCTCATCATCATCTATAATATTCACCACTTCTGCAGCAGCTGACTCTACGAATTCTTCATTTACTGAGGGGACTTCATTATTATCTATTTGTAGCTCCCCCTCAGCTTTAGCATTCTCTATCTCCGTTGCTTCTAACTACTCCCCCTCAGCTAAAGCACTTTCTTGAATAAAGCTTTCAGAATTTCTTCTTCTTGTACTTCAGCAGTGTCATCTTCATTTGGGCTTATCACAATCATTTTTGGCATAACCCTTTTAGCCATTTCTTCTCCCAGAGATTCATCAACACCAGCGTCAGGCATCTCCATATCATCTTGATTTATAGTCTGATCGGGTTCAGCAGAGTTGTCAGCATCTCTGATGTGAGTTAATACATCTTCAATGATTCTGATCTCTTGTGGAGTTGGACTAGATGCTTGAGGCTCGGTGACCTATTCAGCCTTCTTAGTAGCCTTTCTTTTGTCAACCTTTTCTGATATTTCTTCTTTGGTGAGGGCACATTTCTTAGCTAACTTCTTCATCCTCTTCTTTGCCTTGTCCACAGCCTTTATATCTTTTTCAGCTTCAGCTCTTATAGTCTGGTCAGGCTAAGGGGCTGTGGTAGCTTCTCCTTCTTTAGTGGCAGTCAATCTAGACTCTACGATCGGAGATGACTCCACAATCGTAGTGAGTGAAGACTTCTTTTCTTTTTGGTTGCGTTTCTTCTTTTGCTGAGGCTCAGAACTGCCTTCAGCCTTATCTTCACTCGTCTCCCTCTTCTTCTTCTTCTTCTTCTTCTTTTCCTTCAGAACCCCCTCTGATGAGTTAGGGGTGATGACTCTGTTGGAGATAAGGCTTATGAACTCCATATCAGTACCAGGACCCTCTTAGAGTGCATCAATGGTTGAGCCTTGAAGCTCCTTAGCTGCTTGAACCCTTTCATACATTTTCTTCTTCCCTTTACTCTTTCTGGTCAGAACTACAGCTTTTTCTTGGTTGACCTCTTCTTCTTCCTCCCTGGCTTCCCTTGCAGCAGATGAGGTTGCAGACATCATTTTCACATTTTTTACTGGATTCCTTTTCCAGTTCTGGAACAGCTGCTGGGTCATCTTCCTATTGGGATTGATTGAAATACCTTCATTGTCCCCAATTTTTTTACCCATTGCATCCTGAATAATAATGTTGATAAACCTCCCATAGAGCATTTTGGCAGTGGTCTTGGTCTTCTTCGGACTTTGCATCCATTTTTTGAACCAATCCATCAGTAAGGCTCCATAGTTGAGTTGGACTCTGAAGCGGATGGCTGTCATGAGCTTCAGTTGCTTCTCGTTGACAGAATCGTGACCGGAGCCCTTGTAACATATGCATTTCCAACAATGTCAGCTAGGAACTCATATTCTTAAGGAAATTATTTCTTCTTGTAGCCACTCTTCCCTTCAGTTTTTGTATAGTTCATCTTCTCCAGACCCTTATGGAAGTTAACAGCCTCTATGGATGAAAGACCTTCACTTTTGAAACCTAGAGCTAGGTTTATGCCTTCAGCGTTAAGTCGAATTTGCACATCTTTGACTTTGGTGAGAATGGAGTCTTCATCAACAACTCCATTGCAATAAAACTCCTTCACCAGCTTTGGATATATCAGTGTGCTGGTGCTCAGAGCATTCTTAAGACCCGCTTTCTTTAAGAGAGAAAGGACTTTGTGAATTTCAGGTCCAGCCTTCTCGAATTCGTCAAAACATAGTTGATAGTCAGAAACAATATTTGAAGCAGCCATCTGTTTGTTTGATTTTCCTGTAGTGAATGGATATGGCTTAGCTTTCTGAAACTTAGGGTTTCGTTTAAGAGAGAGTGAAGAGATAGTCTTTTAAAATTCAAAGATGAACTGACAAATGACAATTTAAAATTGATTTATAAACTTCCCTCCATGTTTTGCATCGTGGGACACGTGTGAAGTTCTGCAAGACTCCACGGTTTTAATCCATGTGGAAAGTTCCTTTCTGCCCTTAGCTCTCCCTGAGCTAGTGAGTCCTTGTGAGAGGACTACGATTCCTGGGAACCACTCCACGATTGTTGAGCTAGATCCCTTGATTTCTCCTTGACCGTTGACTCTACGATTTTCTGTGATGCATTCTGAAATGACATTCCTTCTGGTTTAAGGTTGCTCAGGAAGGGCCAACCTCTTAGTTTGACACTAAGGATCAGGTTTATCCCTGAGACACTTATCAGAAGGGTTGCTTGGCTTGATGATGCTACTATCACAGTGAGCTTTTCTGCCTTGACTGGATCACTCCACGATCGTGGTTTCTCTTTTTCATCTCTACGATTTTGACTTAGCCTTTACGTCTGCAAGGTTAGCACCATCTAGAGTATAGAATTTATGATTGCAAATTTAACATACCTAACTCACTTATCAGTTTATTAAATCCAGATTCATCTAAAGGTTTTGTAAACACATCAGCAAGTTAATTTTCAGTAGGGATGTATTGCAAAGATATTGTTCCATTTTGAATATGATCCTTAATAAAATGATATCTTATTTCAATATGCTTGGTCCTAAAATGCATGACAGGGTTATTTGTTATTGCTATGGCACTTGTGTTATCATAGTGTATGGGTATAGATTTGAAATCAAACCCATAATCTGCTAGCTGGTTCTTCATCCATAGGATTTGAGCAAAGCAGCTGCATGCAGCAATATATTCAACTTCTGCTGTTGAAGTTGATACTGAGTTTTGCTTCTTGCTGAACCAGGACACTAGTCTATTTCCTAGAAGTGCCACTGATACTTTTTCTATCTATTTTGCATCCTGCAAAGTCAGCATCTAAATATCCTGTCAGTTCAAATGAGGACTCCTTGTGATACCATAGACCCAAGTAGGGTGTACCTTTAAGATACCTGAAAATTCTTTTTACAGCAGTTAAGTGTGATTCCTTAGGATTAGGTTGAAATCTAGCACATATACATGTTGCAAACATTATATCTGGTCTACTGGCAGTTAAGTAGAGAAGTGAACCTATCATACCTCCGTATTGAGTGATGTCAATACTTTTACCTTTCTCATCTTTGTCAAGCTTAGTTGCTGGAGCAATTGGTGTTTTCATGGGAGAGGCTAATTCCACGCCATACTTCTTAAGTAAGTCTTCGATGTACTTGGCTTGACTTATGAAGATACCTTCATCAGTTTGCGTCACTTGTAGCCCAAGGAAGAAATTCAACTCACCCATCATGCTCATTTCAAACTTGCTCTGCATAAGCTTGGCAAATCTCTTGCACATATTTTCATCAGTAGAACCAAAGATAATATCATCTACATATATTTGAACTAGTAAAACTTTATCTTTGTGTTTCCTAAGAAATAGTGTAATGTCTACTCTACCTTTAGTGAATCCTTTTTCAGTAAGAAAGTTAGTTAGTGTTTTATACCATGCTCTAGGTGCTTGTTTAAGTCCATATAAGGCTTTATCTAATCTATAGACATAATTAGAGAAGGTTGGATTGACAAAACCTGGGGGTTGTTCCAAATATACTTCTTCTTGAAGTTCACCATTTAGGAATGCACTCTTGACATCCATCTGGAATACTTTGAACTTCATGTGGGCAACAAATGCAAGAACTATTTTGATTGCTTCAAGTCTGGAAACTGGTGCAAAGGTCTCATCGTAGTCTATGCCTTCTTCTTGAGAATAACCTTTGGCCACCAGTCTTGCTTTGTTCCTTGTGATCACCCCATCTTCATCCATCTTATTTCTGAAGACCCATTTGGTGCCAATGACTGGGTGATTCTTTGGTCTTTGAACTAGTCTCTAGACTTTGCTTCTTTCAAATTGATTTAATTCCTCTTGCATGGCTTCAATCCATCTTGCATCTTCAATCTTCTTGGGCTCTATTTGAGATAGAAAACTCAAATAGAAACATTCATTCTGAGTTGCAGATCTTGTTCTGATTCTGGCAGTTGGATCACCAATGATCAGGTCTTATGTGTGATCCCTTTCCCATATGTTCCCTGTTGGAACATCAGTTCTGGTGCCTTCTTGTCTGAATTCTTCAAGATTGACTTCTGGTTCTTGTTGACCAGAATCATCGTTTGGTTCAGCTCTCTTTACGATTTCTTCTTCGAACACTACGATTCTTTCTTCAGGAACAACGGTCGTAGTGTTGGGCTCGACTACTTCATTTGTAGTGTCTGTATCGTCAATCATAGTGTCTTGTGGTGCAGACTTGTCCAAGTCTATTTCATCAAAGATGATGTGGATCGAGACTTCAACACTTAATGTCTTCTTGTTGAACACTCTATAAGCTTTGCTGTCTGTGGCATATCCAGGGAAGATTCCTTCATCTGACTTGGGTTGGAACTTAGTCAGATATTTCTTTCCATTATTGAGAATGTAGCATGAATAACCGAACACATGGAAGTAACTGACATTTGGCTTTCTTCCTTTCCACAGCTCGTAGGGAGTTTTCTTTAACGTAGAGTGTACAAGTGAACTGTTCTATGTGTAGCACGCAGTGTTGATGGCTTCTGCCCAGAAGTATTGGGGCATATGAGCTGCTGCTAGTAGAGTTCTTCCAGCTTTTATAAGTGTTTTGTTCTTCTTTTCAGCTACTCCATTTTGTCGAGGAGTTAGTGGTGCTGAGAAGTTGTGGCTGATGCCATTGTTTGCACAGAACTGATTCATTTCTGAGAAGTCGAACTCTCTGACATGATCACTTCTTATTGCCTTGATAGTCTCTCCTTTTTCATTCATCACCAGCTTGAACATCTTTATCAGTTGGGAGCATGTCTCATCTTTGGAGCTAAGAAAGAACACCCATGGACATACTCTTGAAGTTGAGATGAGATAGCCTTCTATGCCAAAGCCAACTTATTTCTTCAGTGGCTTTAGCAAGGAAGCATACTGTCTCATCAAAACTGAGCTGAGCAAGGTTGACAATGTATACATTTCCTTCTCTTGTTCTTGTCAGCTTGATAGAGGATGTCTTCAGATCTCTAACTTAACACTGATTGTTGAGAAAGGTAACTTGATGACCTTTATCGCAGAGCTGGCAGATGCTAAGAAGATTGTGCTTTATACCATCAACACAAGCGTCTTTGATGAAGGACACAGCACCATTCCTAACTGATCCATAGCCTCTTGTCTTGCCAGAGCTGTTATCTCCAAAGATAACTGTTGGTCCCTCCTTCTCAGTGTAGTTTGACACGAGATCTTTGTTCCTGGTTATATGCCTTGAGCAACCACTGTCCAGATACCATGTTGTAGTAGTGGTGCTCATTTCCTGCAGACAGATTCAACTTTCATGTTGGTACTCAGACTAGCATGGGTGCTGCAATGTTAGTACCCTTAGGAACCCAAATCTGCTTGACTTTGGGTCTCCCATGCAAAGTGTTATGAAAGCATAATGCAGATTTATGACCAAATCTTCCACATGCAAAGCATCTAATATAATTTATGTTTGTGTGTGTGTTTGGATTCTTTCTCCATTTGGACTTATGTAGATATTTGTTGGCCTTACCCTTATATTGCATCTTCCTTTTCCATGCAGCTTTGGGGTTTACATTTTGTGCTGAGTAAACCTCAACACAACGATTCCTTCCAAGTTGATCCATATAGTCAGTTCTACTCGACCCTGATTCGTCGAGGTTGGGTAGTGGTGACAGAGTCACTCCTCACCTTTCTGAACCCTAGGCTAGCATGAGATCCGTGGTGTTCAGGAACATATCTTAGATCAGAAGAGCAAGGTTGCACTGGTTTATCCTTCTGTGTGGACTTTACAAATGTAATACTTCTATTTAAGTTAGAAGCACTACTCATGTTAGTTTCCTCTGTCTTTTCCACACTGGGTTCTAAGGTAGATTCCCCAAACCCTAAGCCTGTTCTATCAGAGACACTTCTCTGATTAGATATCAGGGAGTCCATGGATGAAGAAGACATATTCCATGTAGAGATAGTCTTTTCTAAATCCTTAATCTTAGAGGTTAGATTTGACTCTTTTTGCATGCTCAGTTCATTGGTCTCTCTCAAGATTTTATTCTCAGCTTCAAGCTTAGAGAGAGAGAGTCAGACCTTAGTAGAGCTGCTTCCATCTCTTTTTGAACTTTCTCTTTCTCTTTTTGAAGATCAGTATAATCTTTAGATAGAACTCTTAACCATCTCATGTTTTGATATAGATCAGTTGATGTGACGAACGAGATTTTTGTAATTTAATTTGAATATTTATTGAATTAAATAAATATTTTTCGATGATTTAATTATTGAGTTAAATAATTAATTGATGAATTTGTGGTTGAATAATTTAATTATATGTGTTACATTGATTAAATTAATGTGGAGAATTTTTATATTCAAAGTATGTATTTAATTGAACTTATTTGATTAAACGAATTATTTAAATAAGCATAATGTTATTCTAATTAAATTAATAATTAATTAGAGATTTAATGATTTGACATAATTAATAAATAAGAATTTTAATTATGTGACTATGTGATTTAATGTGGAATTATACTATTTTTATTTAATTGATTTAAATAAGATTATTTGATTGATTGGGTGTGACATTAATTTACTATATAATAAAAGTTTATTAAATTAAGTGGAAAGGAGAAATAAATGAGCTAGCCAAACGAGGCCCTATGAGGAGTTGGCCAGTTAACCCACTAAGGGCATTAACCGACCACGACTCCACCAGCTTGAATATGCGTATAATTATATAGGCTTATATACACATATAACATATAAAACTTTATATTTCATCAGAGTAAAACTTTAGAGAGAAAAACTCAACGAAGAAAACACAGAGAATTGAGAGAAGATTTTCATCATCCTTGAATCATCCTCACAAACTAGCAAGGGTAATCCCTTCTCCTAAGTTTTTAAATTCAAGTTCTTAAAGTTTTCCATTAACGTATGTTAGAAATTCTCTGTGAATAACTAATTTGATGATTAATGCATGATATGATTTTATATGTGTTTTTGTATGATCATAACATATTGTATATCATATATGCATGATTTAATGCGATTAAATCCATGTAGTTATACTTAATTTGATTTTCAAAAGTTATAGAGTTTTCCATCTATGTGTTTTAAAAGTTCTCTGTGAATGAAAAAATTTACATTTGTTCAAGATATGACTATATATCTATTAATTGATGTTTATAACATAGTGTATGCCATATATGCATAATTTGCAGTGATCGAACTTTGTTTAAATTGGGTTTTCGAAAATTACAGAGTATAGAAATTCTATATGTGGCCCATACGGCCCTTACGTACAATTTTTATGCCATGAATCGATGGTTTAACTTTAAATTGACGATTTAATATGATTGTACACGTTTATACGAACAAAACGGAAGTTAAACGAATGGATTCGGTGTTATAACGAATCCGTAACGTCGAATTTTTTGATTTTCCTTCAAAACATGATAAAGTATGAAAACAGTAAAATTAGATGTCTTGGATTGTGTGATTACGTGATTTAGAATGCTAGAATCATGCTAGGAACATTGTGAAATGTTTTTGTGAAGTTTTTACATTATGGGTAGCCTTAAAATTCATTACGTTAGTTTAATTTGGATTTATTTGGGCTACTCTGTGTGTTCTTCGCGAACTGGGAAAACTGAGCCTGCGTCGCCGCGCGACCGCGCCGTGCCTAGCGGTAGAGCCGATCCAAAGGGTAACTGGCGCGCAGCCGCGCTGCCTGTAGAATTTTGAAATTTTTTTTTAAGTGTTCAAGATTTCTAAGATGTGCTTTAAAAACCTAATGTGATGAACATGAAGGCATGTTAAGCATATAATAAGATGTTAATAACCTATATTACATGAGTAATTAATAAGCGAATTAATGACGTAAACCGTTATGTGTAAATTCTAATAACTTGTTCTAAGATCGACATGTGATTCGATAAGCAAATCGAACTTATAATTAATTGATGTTGTGAATGAATGGTTATGTAGGACTAATAAAGGGCGTGAATTATAAATTGTAGCTTGTGCAAGAGGCAAGTTTTCTAAACTCAAACTTTACTTTTACATTGAGCAAGTTTCTTTACCCTAACTCTATTATGATTAAGCAAGTTTCCTAAACTCAAACCTTACTTTTTACATTGAGTAAGTGTTCTAAACTTTACCTTTATTGAGCAAGTTTCTTAAATTCTAAGTTATTCATTTATCAAGTCTTAGACTTGTGTTCTATATCGAGCAAGCTCTTGTTCTTAATTGTTCAAGTTCGAAATTTCATATTAGATGTTATAACTCTTTTGAAAGCATGATTCAGTTATACATTACTTATTCAATTGTATACTCTTGAGAATTTATTATTCAATTTGAGCATGGTTTATTGTTGAACCTTATAGGACTAGTGAACCCTTATTGATTAGACTAGTCCATAGTTGATGTACGTTCTAAATTCTAGAATCGTTATTGAGCTTATCCAAACTAAACCTCCTTTGGTGCGGACTCTGATGTCAAACTGAGATGAACAACCATGTAAAAGGGATTATTTACGCTTTAGCGTTGAGATATTGTGCACAGTATGGTACTAAGGGTTGATCCCCCTAAGTACGAGAAGTAGAGTCCATAGTCTTATGAGTGTTAAAGGTTTGAAGTTTAACACTTTACAACCTAGGACATAGTTCGAGGTCTTATGATCCTCAGATGTTATTTTGATTCTTGTCATTCATTCTTAAGTCAAAAGTTGAGTTTTTTTATTCAGATGTCTTTGATTCACTCGCATGTTATTATACTTGTGGGCAATCGTGCTCACTCTTACGTAATAATAACATTGCAGTTAAGAACGAAAGGTCCGACGAGCCTTCTACTAGCAAAGGCAAGAGCAAGGTCAACAAGTGATGAAGACTTGTTGTTTATTTTTATATGTTATGTTTCAGACTTATGTTAAAGTTGTGTAAGACTTATTTATTTGTTTATGCTCCGCACAGATGTTTAAGGTTAGTATGACCTGGGATTGTATTTATTACTCAGATGTTGTAACCCCATAAGGGGAGAATTTATTTCTATCTATTGCATGGTTTGTATTTTTTATAGGTAGATAGATAAATGATATTTGTACAGTGAACACCAAATCCCGTGGAATTGGAAGTACCCGGATTTGGGGGTGTCACAGTTGACATGTCACGAATGCCAGTTCTTAAATCATCAATGTCTATATCAGGAGAGTTGAAATCAAATACCTCATCTATGACTGCTTCAACACTTTTCCTGCTGAGTGCATCTTTGGCCATTAGGCATATGTTGGCTTTCTGAGGTGCTTCATCATCTTAAGACTCAACATTGGTGTCGTTGTCTGAATCTCTCCAAGAGCTTCCAGCTACAATCCCTTTATCTTTGAGCTCCTTCTTTGGATTTGACTTTCTTTTCAGCTCTTCTCTGATAGGCTTGTTGCAGTTGGTAATGAAATGACCAGGCTTCTTGCAGTTATAGCATAGGTCACTGATCTGCTCCTGACTGCTGCTATTGTTGAATATTTAAGGTTTGTTGCTTCTTCCTTTGAGTATGAGCATTCTGAATCTTCTAGCCAGCATTGCAGCTTCATCATCATCATTATTATCATTATCATCTTCCTCAGAGTCAGATTCATCTTCAACATGTGCTCTAGAGATCTCTTCTTTTGCTTTAAGAGCAACTCCTTTATACTTCTTTCTTCCTTCTGACAGAGTTTCTGCTTGTTGAGTCAGTCCTAGCTCATAGGTAAGAAGGTTTCCGTAGAGTTGTTGAACTGTCATCTCATGCAGATTCTTTGACTCTCTGATTGCAGTGGTCTTGACATCCCATCTGCTTAGTAAGGACCTCATGAACTTGATTATAAGATCTTTGTTTGGATAGGTCTTTTCATAAGCTCTGAGAGAGTTGAGCAATGTAGTGAATCTCTCATAAGTGGAAGTGACGTTTTCTCCTTAAACATGAGCAAACATCTCATATTGTTGAGTCAGTAGAGATTGCTTATTTTCTCTACTTCTTCAGTTCCTTCATGCATGATGAGCAATGCTTCCCAGACTTCTTTTGCAGTTTTGCAGTTGACCACGTTCTCAAACAGATTGTATTCTAAGGACTGGAACAAAATGTTCTTAGCCTTCTTGTCAAGTTGAACATTTTTCTTCACATTTTCAGTCCATTCTGCTTTGACTTTAATCACAACTCTGTTTGGTTCTTCTTTAGTTGGTGCAAACCTTGTTGGAAATTTCTAGTTAGCAAATTTATCCTTGTTGAACATTGGTGGCTTGCTTCCTCCACCTGTCTTGGTCTCGCTTATCAGTTGTGCCATTAGATCTACTCAAGCTTGTATGCTTAGTTGAGAGAACCTACTTTGATACCAATTGTTTGTTCCCAAAGGCACATTAGTTATCTAGAAGGGGGGTTGAATAGATATTTTAATATTTCTTTGTTTAAAATACTTTGTCAGTATTAATTATACTGACAGCAGCAGAATATATATTTTATTCTCCTTCAAGATATTGCAGTTATGGTTTGATAATGAGTTATGGCAGTTATAACAGATATAACAGTTATAGCAGTTAATGAGAGATAATGAGACACAAGGTTTTAAGTGGTTCAGAGCACACAAGGCTCCTAATCCACTCTTCTACTCCACGAGTAGGAAATCCACTAAGGATGTCTCTTACAATTTGAATCACTTAGATTCCTTCAAGGCCAGCGGCCCTGGAACTTCTCTTAGTTCACTTAGAACTCTTCAAGTCCTCTGACTTGGTACTTATCTTAGTTCACTCTTGAACTCTTCAAGTCCTCTGACTTGGTTCCTCACTTGGATTGACAATAGTTGTTGAGGAGTGCCACTCAGTTGCAATTAAGCATCAGTTCTAAAGAACTGAGTAGCGAAGAAAGCTTTCCTCTTTCAGGATCGTAGAGTTGATCATTGAGTGTTCTTGAGCTTTTCTCAATGTATTCTTTCTTTTCACGTCTTGTTTGCTTAGTCTGAATCCTTGTTTGATTTCCTTATAAAAGAGACATTCAAAATATGTCCGTTTGAATGCTCCCGTTGTATCATTTAATGCTTCAGACGTCTTCTATGCAGTTGATATTGACATCCTGCTTTCCTGCTGCACTGCCGACTGGCCCACTGACACAGCAGGCTGCAAATTCACCTAACACCTGAAAAGGTGTTTTCTGCAGGCGGTTTAGTCCTTTCCTTAGCCTCTTCAATACGCTTCTTCGATTTTAACTAAGGATGAATATGGAATCATTGGGACCATCAAATTGTCAACGGCTATAAGCCTTTCTTCATTTGTTGCTCTTTCTCCCTTCATCAGAACTACGATCTTTGATGCTGACTGGAGGAGCACTAGTCATTGTACCATAATCGTTGTGTATTGGCTTGCACAGCTTGACTCAGACTTGATCGTAGAGAATGCTACGATTTCTCTTAAGCTCTCTGGTAGAATACGATTCCTGCTAGCTTGTCTTTCAGACTCCACACTTCTGAGAGCACTTTGCGATTCTTAACTTGGCTCGACAGACGCTCAGATCTTCTTCATGATTCTCAGTGTGGCTTCCAAGGCAGACTATGATTTTAATACTTTCACTTAAGCTCCACGAGTCTTGCCTTTGCCTCTGCAGACTTGATTCTCTTGGCAGACTACGATTCTGAACATCTTTATTTAAGCTCCACGATTCTGCCTTGTCTTCTGCAGACTTGATTCTCTTGGCAGACTACGATTCTGAACATCTTCGTTTAAGCTCCACGATTCTGCCTTGTCTCCTGAATGCTACCTTTAATAGACTATGATTCTGTCAAGGCTTTAACTTTTACAGCTCAAATAGATCAACCTAACAACTTTGATCTTTTCTTCTATACATTTATTTACATAAATGATAAACATTAATGCTCAAATCAACCTAACATTTTTGATCTATCATCTAAGTCCTTGTACATTGATTCTCTTAAAGATTGTACACTTAAGCATTTATATTTACTTTCAATATCAAATATGAATATGTAATTCCCAACACAACTCTTTAATAATTTTGCATGGGACGAATATTTTTGGACATGATTTTATGATGAATGGTTTTATAATTTTGGATACTATTGATTCTAGCATTAATAGTAGTAATTCTTATTCCTTACTTGTTGAAAATGATCATGATGGTTCAATTTAATGACATGCTAGATTAGGCTATATTGGACAAGATATAATGGCCAGGTTAGCTTGAGCAGGTCTTTTTGGCCCACTCACTAAGGTCAATCTACCCACATGTGAACATTGTTTGGCAGGAAAATCAACAAGAAAATAATTCGGTAAAGCCACAAGGGCAGAAACACCATTACAACTCATTCACTCAGACATATGTGGACCTATAAATGTAAAAGAAAGGCATAGACATTCCTATTTTCTCACAATGATAGATGACTATACGTGCTTTGGGTACCCCTTTTTGATCTCTCATAAGTCTGAGGCATTAGATTGCTTTAGACGTTATTTGATTGAGGTCAAGAATCAGTTAGATAAAAGTGTTAAGGCACTTCGAACTAACCTAGGTCGCGAGTATCTGTCCGATTAGTTTAAAGAATGTTGTGAGGAAAGGGATAATTAGGCAACTGACAATCCTTAGAACTCCGCAGTAAAACGGTGTGGCGGAGAGGAGGAACCAGACATTATTAGACATGGTTAGGTCTATGATGGCGCAAGCTAATTTTCCTATCTCCTATTGGGGTGATGCATTGTTGACTGCGACATATATACTTAATCGTGTGCCTTCGAAATCAGTTCAGTCCACCCCATATGAAATGTGGACCGACAAAAAGAATGAATTGGGCGGGCTGCTTGCGTGCACAACACTTTTTGTAAGACCCCAAATTTTATAAATAAATATTTAATTTTCTTTATATATTGTTTTAAACAGTAAGGTGTTGTCTTGATAAATGTGGTAAGTTATGGGAGATATGTGCAAATTTTCCAAAGTTAACAAGTGGTAATAAAATATTCATTGTGTCGGGGAATATTCGTTTGGTCGGGGAATATTTTTTTTGTCGGAGAATATTCATACGACTGCGCAATCATTGGTGGACCCCATAACAGAATAACTGTCCGATGAAGAAAACGACAAGAATGAGTTTTCTAAATAACGGCGTAGTTGTTACCGTTAAAACAGTTGAAATACCCGGTAGTTAAAATACAGTAATACACGGTGTTGCACAGTAGCACACGGTATTGCACAGTAATTCTAATTATTGATTCTTACGTAAGAAGTCACTACTCAATAATTATTACAATAATTACTGTTCAATATTTTATATTATTGATTCAATAATTGCTACATTGATAATTGCATAATATTTTATTGATTCAATAATTGTTATTGCACAGTATTTCAAATTATCAAATCAATAATTCATATTATTTGAATAATATTATTAGATAACATTATTGACAATGTCTAAGGAAGTTCTGTCGAGGAAAGGGGTTAGGTTAATCTAATTGTGCGCCAGTAAGGAGAAATCCTTATCGGAAAGCCCCCTCTTTCTTGGGAACGACCTGGTTGTCAATATTATAGTTCTGTAATATTATTTGTGAATAATTATTTATTGATTTATATGATAAAGAAATATTTATTTTGTGGATATGAAAGAAGGAATTAGTGCTGAGGTGTTTTATCAGTATTTTGATGTGGAAAATCATTCGTTTGTGGATTTCAGCCATTTTTCATTGGAAATTTGGAAAAATTTTCTTCTACAAAGTTGTAGAGAATTAAATTTCATATAAAAAGGATATAAGATTCGTATTTTTCTGATAAAGAGTCTATTTATTACGAATTATTGAAGTTTCAGAAATAAAAGTTTATTAAAAACATGGGTGAACCCCACTTTTGTTTTTTTGTGAAAAAAATTTGAATTCTAAGCTAGTGTGCGTTCAAAATTTCTAAGGGTTGAAGCTACCGGTAGCATGTAAGTCAGTTTTGGTGTTCTGGCATTTTCCTATAAATAGGTTGCTTAGTTAGAAATGAAAATCACACCAGAATTAGAAAATTTTCTCTCTATAATATCGAGCGTATTTCTTGTGAGTATTTAGATACTTTGAGTGTTGATAGCAGTGCAAGTTTTTATCCACATAATATCCGATATTCCAATCAAAATTACTCTCCGGTTAAGGTAAGGGATGTTATTTTTCTTCGTAAATAATGTTATTGTTCTCAATATCATTTCATCGAATTATTGGTATGAATTTTATTATGAAATTTTTACCTTTTTCGTCGGGGTTAGTATTCACGTATACAGCACTATTCACGTATACGGTACTATTCACGAATACGGTACTATTCACGAGTACTATTCACGAAGTATGATTTTCTTATGAAATTCTATCTTTTTCATGTCGGAGTTACTATTCACGTATACGACACTATTCACAAATACGGTACTATTCACAAAAAAATTAAATTTTCTTTTATTTGTCCAAGTTGCCTTGTTAAGGTTCCTATCATTGATTGGATCCAAGTTTTGAGCTTTATTCTTAAATTTTGCTCCACAAAGTATTATTATGGAGTATTTTTGAACTTGGATAAACTAAAATACGAATCCTTAATCTTTGTCCTTTATCTCACTGGATTCGTTCTTTAAAATTTTTTCATTATCTTCAGTCTTAAAAGGTGATCCGAAAGAATATCTTTGGCCTGTAGTGCAAAGATGAATGATTATTTAATGAATATCTTTGGCCTGTAGTGTAAAGATGAATGATTACCTGATGAATATATTTGGCCTGTAGTGCAAAGATGACAGGTGTTGAGATGAACATGACTAACTGGTGATACAAATGAATATCTTTGGCCCATAGTGTAAAGATGAATATTTGATTCAAGATATATATTGATTGATGTTACAGGGATAAAATATTGATTATGGACTTTCAAATTATAGAAGATAGTAGACATTATTTTCTACTTAATTCTTCTGATATATTGTTATTTTCGCTGCAATTGTTGCTATAAAACTTATTGTCCATAATATTTTATCTGATTTATTGAAGACAAACGATAATTTATTCTTTATTATCTTAATCATAATATTCTTTACTGAGCTAGTTGAGCTCACCCTTTTCATCTATTGTTTTCTTCAGGGAATGAGAATGTTGCGGGAACTAGTCGGGGAACAGTGTGATGGTCAGAGTTAGATCTGTAGAAGTCCTCACTATTCTATAAAATAGTGGGATAATAATTGTAATGAATAAGGAATGAATCTGAATGTTTATATTTCATATTATATACGATTTGTATTAAAATTCAGAGTTGTATGGTCGTATTTCTCACGACCTTTTGTTATAAAAGTTTTGTATTTGAAATTCTGTACCATGTATTTGGCGACTCAGAATGGGTTGGTATTGAACCTATTTTGGAGGCGTCACACTCCAAAGGCTATGTGTTTGTTGGAGACCAACCTGACGAAAGTGTATCCGAGATAGAGTCATGAGATGCGGATTTCCTTGAGATGGATTTCCCTAACAGAGGTGATGTGAGCAAGGAGATGAACCTTTATGAGATATATGGATGAAGATTTAGGCGCCCCAACTCGTGAAGTAGAGACCAAAGAGGTTAATCCTTAGGCTCCTATAGAAAGTGGGAGTGACATGCCTTCGAGCAGTTCTCATCCATCAAATGAAAAGTATCATGTTCCTCAAATGCGTAGAAGTCAAAGAGGTAAAATTCCACGTCGTCTCTTTGAGATTGATGGGAATGCCTTTGTGGCTGATGCGCAGGACGATGAGAAACCTCGATCTTATTGAGCTACTCTATCATCTGCTATGAAAGATAAGTGGATGATTACAATGGAAGAAGAAATGGAGTCCGTGAGGACTAATCAAGTCTAGGACTTGGTTAACCTTTAGCCAGGGCGAAAGGCTATTGGGAACAAATGGGT
Source organism: Panax stipuleanatus (assembly GCA_020205555.1). Lineage (NCBI taxonomy): Eukaryota > Viridiplantae > Streptophyta > Magnoliopsida > Apiales > Araliaceae > Panax > Panax stipuleanatus. The sequence continues at coordinate 21,861,642 of CM035125.1, forward strand.
TCTTAAAGTCAAAGGGTTACACCCAGCAAGAGGGAATTGATTACGAAGAAACCTTCTCGCTAGTTGTGAGGTTTGTCTCAATTCGCCTCATCTTAGCAATTGTCACACATTTAGATTTGGAGTTATATCAAATGAACGTTAAGACAGTTTTTCTCAATAGAGATTTAGCTGAAGAGATATACATGGATCAGCCAGATGGTTTCGTCATAGAAGGACAAAAGCGCAAAGTTTTCAAGCTCAAACGTTCTATCTATGGTTTGAAATAGGCGTTCAGAAAATGGTATCTGAGATTCCATCGAGCCATCATTAGTGATGGGTTTAAGATGATTGAGGAAGACAATTGTGTATATATCAAACGGTCCAAAGATAAATTCCTTATCTTATCTATGTATGTAGATGACATCCTACTAGCTGGGAACGACAAGGAGATGATTGTCGCCACAAAAGGGTGGTTGTCCTCTAACTTTGAGATGATGGACATGGGGGAAACACCTTATGTTATATTGGTTAATATCTATAGAGATCACTCAAGAAAGCTTCTTGGTTTGTCTCAAGAGACTTACCTTAAGAAGGTTCTTGATAAATTCCAAATGAACAACTACAAACCCATAGACACTCCTATCGCTAAAAGCGACTTTATTGGACTCGAGCAATGCCCTACTTCTCCCGAGGAAATTAAGAAGATGTCTCATTACTCGTATGTCAATGCTATAGGAAAGCTAATGTATGTAGTTATGTGTACTCGACTTGATATAGCATATGCAGTTGGTTATCTCGGTCGATATCAGTCAAACAGTGGAACTGCTCACTGGAAGGCAATCAAGAGGATCTTGCGATATTTGAAAGGTACTTTGGACTATATGTTGTGCTATGGAGGACCGGACCTGTGTTTAATTAGTTACTCCAATGCCAGTTGGGGAGGTAACCAGGGAATGCGCAAGTTGACCTCAGGATATGCATTCTTGCTACATGGTGGTGCCATTACTTGGTGTAGCAAGAAACAGACTTGCGTTGCTCTTTCTACGATGGAGTTGGAGTTTGTGGATTGTACGTTAGTTGTTCAGGAAGCCATGTGGCTGAGGAGATTTTTTGAGGATCTTGGAGACGTCTCTCATGCTTCGGATCCTGTGACTGTTTTCTGTGATAGCTTGGCGGCCCTAGGTTACACTAAGGACCCCAAGTATTACGACAACACGAAGCACATTGACTTGAGGATGAACTTCATCAGAGATAACATAGCAAATAATGAGGTGATTTTGGAGTACCTGCCCACTGGACTTATGGTAGCTGATCCCTTGACGAAACCAATTCCTAAAGATTCTTTTTGTAGGCATGTTAGTTCATTAGGGCTTCGTAGAGTTTGATGTACTTTCATATTTCTTTGTATATCACTCATTATTTGACTTGTATTAGAGATATTCATTATTATTTCAAAATATTTATCATTTATGCGAGATTCATTTTTTCCACTTATGTTTGGTTCTTTTAGCGCATATGATAAATTTTAGATGTTCACACAGTTTATTATGCATATTAGATATGCACACATTAAATATATGTCAACAGGTTGATTGGCTCACTCACACGAGCAATCACCCTTGGCACTTTGAAAAGCGAGCAAGGTTGAGACAAATCATTTATTGGCGCTTTGAGTAGCGAGTTATTGATGCTTTAGATAGCAATCAATTGGTGCTTAGTAGCGAGCAACATGAAGCACGATGTCTTCTTGGCATGAGCCAAGATGAGGTTAACTGGGATTAACCGAATATAGTATGTCCCACCATTTATATTAAGCTATACTGATAGCCGGATACGAATTTTCAGGTTTGGCGCTCGAAAAGCGAGCAAACTAAAAATTTAAGTTAGGCGCTTATGAAGCGACTGAGCTAAGATCCGTACGACATGACCATTGGACATATGCTCATGTAGATGAGATTGTCTGCCGTGACATGGTAACTGGACGTGAAGTTTTAAAATGTAGGGCTTAGATAAGCGAGAAATTTGAAATGTTCTCAGGTCTGCACAACAAGGCTATAGAATAGCATGTTGTGAGCGAGTTACATGTGCTCAGCGACCACGTAAAGGAGGTGAGAGAATGAATCCATGTTTCCTCATTGTGTGAGTCTTGTAGGACAAATTTTTGTTTCTACATCAAATGCTCTTTATGATCTTTGACTATACTGCAAAGACATGGATTAATGTTGCTACTTTGGTTTTGATTCCTAAGGTCAGGATTGATAAGACTATAAGGACCGATTCTGGAATAGCAGTTGATTCATTTTTTAGTAGTATTAGGGCAAAGGAAAGACAATTTGATTTCACCTCATTCTACACTTATTGTCGACAACTATAACGCCTTGATGGCGATATAGTAATAAGTGAGATACGAAATGGACTTGGGCCCAAAGGTGGTTAAGTAAGGCTCTTTGAGAGATTAGAGATACTTAACCTAGTGAAAATTCAAATGTGTCTGGAGTACTCTGAGTTAGTGGGTTGTAGCATCTACGTGAACTAATTGAGTTCGGCGTGAAAGCTCCTGTTATTTTTCTTAAAAGAGTAGATGTCTCTATGTTGGTCCTAAAGGGTTTGATATAGATCTCCCACATTGCAGGTGAACTCAGCGGTCGTACGATTCGGCAGTTAGAGGTTTGTATGTTTTGGTTTGAGCTAGTTTTGACAGATATGAGGATTACGTCGTCCCCGCCATGGGCGAGTGGGAGATGTTGGATTATGGGTATCTAAATGAGGTGCCCATTGAGGGTCCGACCCATTTGGTTATATCAGATAACTCATCCAACTGACCAAGTCAAAAGGACGTTTGATTTATTAACGTTACGTGATGGGAGTTTGAGATTTTACAGGGAAGTGGGTTCAACCACTTCGACTATTAAATACTCACGTCTCCTCACTTCAACGTGATACGATCATTCTTTATTCTGTTGGCCAAAATACAGAAAGCTATCCCAATACAGAGTCCAAACCCAATTGTTACGAACCGTGAGATAGTGTTCCGTTCTCGATCGTAGTTCGGAGACGTCCACTGGATTTCAGTAATAGTAGGAGGTTTTTCGCATCAAAGGTTCAATCACGCTTCAAGAGGTAGTGCGCCTTTGATCCTCCTATCATGTGTAAATATATAAATAGCATGCATATTAAATCCCAACAATTGAAATAATGTTTGTTTTTGTGGAATTGGGGGGAGGTGAATGAGCCTGTGTTGGTGGAAGATACTTGCCTTTGTTTCAATTACCTTAAGGGACTCCCAGGTACTATATTATCTTTCTATTTACATGTAAGTTCATTTTTTCCATTCTGCAGTGAAAAGTTTTTCTATATCTCAGTATGGTAAAACCTTAATCAAGACCTACATCTTGAATGTATTTTTCGTTAGATGTTCAGGTTTATCTTAGCATTGATGTTGCGAAAAGTATGCTTATATTTATGTATTAATATGTACTGGTTTTGTGTTTACTAAGAATACTTCGCATAGGATGTGGGATTTATAACATCTGTTGTACCTCCAACTCTGGACCCCCAAATCTGCGCACGAATGTGCATTTCATTTAGGAAAAATTTCACTGTACTTGTGTAATTGTGAATCACTTAATAAAAAAGATCAAGTTTTTATGCAAGTATGCAACTCAAACGCCTAGCTACTGATAATTCACAACCTATGGGCCAGAAAAGACATCAGCTAGTTAAACAGATTATTAATACACCAAGGCTTTAGAGAGAGAGGAAAATTAAAGATTTTGCTGTTACTTGTTACATCGAGCTCTAGTAAATTCATATATCCTAGAGGTTGTTCAAGTTCAGCTTTTTCATTCCTTCGGTCTTATTATTGTGTACTACCCCAATTTTCAACTGTTGTTCTAGTAGTTGTTTTTACTCTACTAAGTTATAAATATTTTTGCTGATTATATATGTAATTTTTGTTAGAATATTGTATTCCCTTACGCGGCTTCTACTATTTATGTAATTATTGACTTACATATTATATTAATTTATTACTTTATTTATGAGTTTGGTAATTAATTATGTAGGACATAAAGAATATTACTAATAGTTTTGGCATAATGGGCCTTAAGGTTTCATAATCTTGATGGTCGATTTTGACCCTTAACTATCTAATAAATAAAACAGTTAGGGTTTGGTCTCAGTTATGGTCTCAAGAATTTTGTACACACCTATACATACATCCTAAGATTAGGAGATAATTGAAGACTTTCACCCTTACGCGCAGCAAAACGTGATACAAGATGTATTCTCTCAATACATGTAAGTACCTAATTGTTTAATTGATTTTATTTTATGCAATAACACGTTCCGTTATAATTTATTTAACATCTGGTATCAGAGTCATGATTATGCTATCGATTAGAATAAACTAATTATACTGTAATGCCAAAGTTTAATGCCGAAAAAATATTTATCGTTATGGTATAATTTTCCTGTATGCTGCGGTAAAAAAATATTTATTGTTATATGGTATAGTATCTTCCTGACAAAGGGAGTATAAAGATATAGGAGGTACGAGATCATTGGCTTTGTAATGCTACCATAGTTTCTTCTTCTCTTAATTATAATTAACCTATTATAAATACGTGAATCAAGAATTGCATTAGCATGCAAGAAATAAAGTTTCATAACTGCTCTAAAGAAAGTTATAATTGTCTTAAAATCAATCTAACATATAATTTAAGTATCATTTTAAATGCTAACCCTCAATTTCACAAAAGTAATCAGATGCACTGTTCATATATATGCATTGTTCCTTTCCGATACATACATGATATTGTTACTTACTTTTCAGTATAAATCAATGCCATAGAGTATCATGTTTCAGGCCCTATATATATATATATATATATATATATATATATATATATATATATACACGGTCCGAATCTTAAGTTTACCTAACTAAAAGTTCACCCAACTCACCCCCTTTAGCGACGGACCGGGTGACGATTTGGTCCATCGCTATATATACAACCGTCGTCTTAGCTTTTAGCGACGGGAAACATATTGCGACGAATAACATATAGACAACAATTGTATATATAGTGACGGATGAACCGTCGCCCGGTCCGTCGCTAAAGGGGGTGAGTTTGGGTAAGCTTTTAGTTAGGCTCACCCAATTAAAAGCTCACCCAAACTCACTCCCGTTTAGCGACGGACCGGGGGACGGTTCGTCCGTCACTATATATACAACTGTTATCTATATGTTATCCGTCGCTATATGTTGTCCGTCGCTAAAAGCTAAGACGACGGTTGTATATATAGCGACAGACCAAATCGTCGCCCGGTCCGTCGCTAAAGGAGGTGAGTTGGGTGAACTTTTAATTGGGTGAGCTTAAGATCCAGACCGTATATATATATATATATATATATATATATATATATATATATATATATATATATATATATGATAAGGCTCTGGAACAAACAGTTCCTTTACGAACATATGTAGGGCCCCGTATTGAATGTTATTGATTGGATGAGAATATTTAACACTAATTTACGAATATATGATGGTACATAATTACCTTCAACACTGGACCCTACATATGTTCGTAAACGAACTGTTCGTTCCAGAGACTTATCCATATATATATATATATATATATATATGAAGGAATTGATATTAGATTGATTCATATCATGTCAGTATGTATTTAATTTGAAATTTATGTGAATATTTTATAATTACGTCATGTTTATAACTATATGTATCTTAATTTAAGATTCTAGAACATGATGTGATATATTATTAGGGCTTTTAAGGTGTTACACGCAAATTTTAAATAATGTTAATTTTCAAACTTGATTATTATGTTGTTTAAAAAAAATTGAATTTGATCATAATAATTTACATGTATGCGTGACTCTTTTATTTTTAAAATTAATAATCAACCCAACGGAGGATTATTAATTGAAACAATTAAATATTAAGAAAAGTCATATAATGTTACATTTAATAAATGAATATTTTAATTTTACCCAACGAAAAATTAGAATTAGAATTAGAATTTATTAAATGGAATTTTATTGCATAAGTAACATGTTTATTTCGTTTCTGCCCAACGGTGATGTGTGGATAAATGTGTTGTGCATTATTTTATGAGGTTGTTATTAGCATATTATTAATTGGACCAACGAAAGATTGATAATTATGCACCAACGTCTCGTTAAAATCTATTTTTTTGGAGTTGTAAATAGATTTTATGTAACTAACTGTTTGCCCTACAGTTGGTTCTATTATGATTAATTTTTAATTATTGTTGTACATTATGAATTTCTATTAGTTTTTTTGCAAGCATGCTTATGAGCTTGATTATGTTTCAGCATTGACTCCAACTAGTATTTCTGCTTATGTTGCTCATTTGACTACCACAAGATCTCATAAGAAGAAGGCTCATAAAAATGGCAAAGGTTTTAATATTAAGGATAAACAAATTTCTAATACAACAAATAAGGCAAATTATTCGGATAATAACTCTGAGGCATGTCCTAAATGTCACTTCTGTAAGAAACAAGGACATATTAAAAAAGAATGCCCTAAATTCAGAGAATGACTTGAAAAGAAATGTATATCGTCCTTTAATTATGTAACTTATGAATCTTTTTTAATTGATGTTCCTTCTAATACATGGTGGCTTGACACTGGTGCTATGATTCACATTACTAATTCATTGTAAGGATTTCTTTCAAAGAAAACACTCCAAAAGGGGAAAAGAACCATTAAAATTGGTAATGGAGAATCTATGCAAGTTGAAGGTGTATGAACTCTTCCTTTAGTTTTGGATAGTGGTTTCACCTTGTATTTATATGATACTCTTTATGTTCCCAGTATGACACGGAATTTTATTTCTGTATCTAAACTTGACGTTAATAGATTTTCTGTAAGACCCCAACTTTTATGAATAAAGATTTAATTTTCTTTATATATTATTTTGAAATAGTAAGGTGTCTATTTGATAAATGTGATAAGTTATGGGTGAAATGTGCAAATATTTTAAAATAAGCAAGTGGTTATAAAATATTCATTGTTGTCGGAGAATATTCGTTTGGTCGTGAAATATTCTTGTTGTCGAAGAATATTCGTACGACGGCGCAGCCATATGTGGGCCCCACAACGGAATAACTGTCGGATATAGAAAGCGACAGAAATAACCTTTTAATAAAATAACGATAAAACTGTTACCGTTAAACTGTTAAAATACCCGGTGATAAAAATATAGTAATACGCGTTGTTGCATAGTAGCGCACGGTATTGCACGGTATTTTGAATTATTGATTCTTACGTAAGAAGGCACTTACTCAATTATTGTTACAGTAATTACTGTTCAGTATTTTATATTATTAATTCAATAATTGCATAATATTTTATTGGTTCAATAATTGCTACGTTGATATTTTTTATTATTGATTCAATAATTGTCATTGCACAGTATTTCAAATTATCAAATCAATAATTCATATTATTTGAATAATATTAATAGATATATAGCATTATTGGCAATGTCTAAGGAAATTCTGTCTAGGAAAGGGGTTAGTTAATTACGCGCCAGTAAGGAAAAATCCTTATCGGAAAGCCCCATCTTTCTTGGGAACTACCTGGTTGTCATTATTGTGGTTCTGTAATATTATTTGTGAATAATAATTATTGATAAAAATGATAAGTAAATATTTATTCAATGTGGATTTAAACGGAGGAGTTTTTAGTAAAAGTGACAATTATTGAGAATGAATATTTTATCTGTTCTGACAAAATAATTCATTCAAATATATTATTATAATATTATATTATAAGTGCATAATGTGATAATATAATAATATAATAGTGATGCTATTTTTTTACAACAAATTCACGATATATGAATAAAATGAGATGGAAGAGAGAAAATAAAATTTGAAATTCTTTTAATAATTATAAATATTTTAATATATATATATATATATATATATATATATATATATATATATATAAACATGTGGTGGAATTCATTATTTCAAAAATAGAGGCTTTGAAATTTTGAGTGTGTTGAAGATTTTCAAGAGTGATGAGTGTGAAAAAATCATCCGTATGTAAATTTGGATCATTTTTTCGTTCAAAATTTGGAAAAACTTTTTTCTACAAAGTTGTAGAGAATTAAATTTCATATGAAAAGGACATAAGATTCGTATTTTTCTAATAAAAGGACTATTTATTATAAATTATTAAAATTTCAGAAATAAATGTTTTAATATATATATATATATATGTATGTATATTTATATATTATATAAACATGTGGGTGTCTTAGTTTTGTTCATTGTTGGTGTGCTGGAAGAATTGTCAAAAGTAATGGCCAAGGAAAAATCATCCGTGGGAATAAAAAGTCAGTTTTGGTGTTCTAACATTTTTCTATAAATAGGGTGCTTAAGTTAGAATTAAAAATCACATCAAAATCATAAAATTTTCTCTCTATAATATCGAGCGTATTTCTTGTGAGTATAAGGATATTTTGAGTGTGGATTACGGTGCAAGATTTTTTTCAGTATTATATCTTCACGCAGAAAGAATTAAACATGAGGCAGCGCCGATGGCTAGAATTGATCAAAGATTATGATTGTGAGATTCTGTACCATCCAGGCAAAGCAAATGCAGTGGCAGATGTCTTGAGCAGAAAAGGCGGAGAGAAGTTATCGAAGTTAACCGTTCAAGAAGAGTTAGTGAAAGATTTCGAACGACTAGATTTGGAGGTTAAGTATCCGATGGAGACCAACGAGAAATTATTTACAGTGACAGCAAGCCCGACTTTATTAGATAAGGTTAAGGAGGCACAAGAGAAGGACGAAGATTGTGATATTATCAAGAAGCGGATTGTTGAAGGTAATGATTTGAAATTCAAGATTGATAGCACAAGACTGCTAAGGTTTGAAGGACGAATTTGGGTACCGTTAGTACCAGAATTGAGAGAAGAGATTTTGCAAGAAGCACACAGTACGAGATACTCGATACACCCAGGAAGCACGAAGATGTACCAAGATTTACGTCACCACTTTTGGTGGCCAAACATGAAGAGAGAGGTTACGGTAAGCAGATGTATAATTTGTCAGAGAGTCAAGGCAGAGCACCAACGACCAAGCGGGTTACTACAGCCGTTAGAGATTCCAGAATGGAAGTGGGAGCACATCACAATGGACTTTGTGGTGGGACATCCGGCAACGCAGAAAGGGCACGACGCCATATGGGTAATTATAGATCGTCTTAAGAAGTCAGCTCACTTTTTGCCGATTAAGATTAAGTATAGTTTGGACCAGCTAGCCAGATTATATGTCAAGGAAATTATCTCGAGACATGGGGTGCAGGTATCTATTATATCTGATAGAGATCCGCAATTCACGTCGAATTTTTGGAAGAGTCTTTAAGAGAAATTGGGGACACAGTTACAAATGAGTACCGTGTATCATCCGCAGACCGATGGGCAAAGCGAAAGAACAATTCAAACACTTGAAGATATGCTCCAAGCTTGTGTAATGGACTTCAAGGGTAGCTGGGAGGATCACCTTCCATTAGTAGAGTTCGCGTACAACAATAGTTATCACGCTAGTATCGGAATGCCACCGTACGAAGCGCTATATGGGAGAAAGTGTCGAACACCTTGTTTTGGGACGAAGTTGGTGAACGTCGACTGTTGGGACCAGAATTGGTACAACAGACTGTAGAGATTATCAAGGTGAAAAGAGCCCGACTGGTAGCGGCTCAAGATCGCCAGAAGAAGTATGTGGGCTTGCATCGCAAGAAGAAAGAATTTGAATTAGGAAGCTATGCTTTTCTGAAAGTATCTCCTTGGAAGGGGAAGATTCGTTTTGGGAAGAAGGGCAAGTTAAGTCCTAGGTTCATAGGACCGTTCGAGATTCTGAGGCGAGTCGGTGAAGTGGTGTACGAGGTGGCGTTACCTCCTGAACTTGAGCACATTCACAACGTGTTTCATGTGTCAATGTTGCGGCCGTATAAATCAGACTACAAGCACGTTATCTCCTATGAGCCGATCCAAGTTGAGAAAGACTTATCATACGAAGAGATTCCTGTCCAGATACTAGATAGGAAGGAACAGAGGCTGAGGAATAAGATCATTCATTCCGTCAAGATTCTCTGGAGGAATCACGCAGTCGAAAAGGCTACGTGGGAACTAGAAGAGAAAATGAGAGTGAATTATCCGTTTTTATTTGAGTAACCTTATTTATACAATTCCGAGGACGGAATTTTTATAAGGGGGGAGGGATGTAACGACCATGAATTTTAAACTCCATTATTAATTTAATATGAGATTTAAATTTTTAATGAGTTAGTTTTGCGAACTTATTTAAACCTTAAATGGTTATGTGAATTTGTGAAATATTTAAAGGAGTCACTAATGGATAAGTTAAATTAGTGGACCGACCCTAAGACTTTAATATCAAAGAATTGATAAGGTGATTAGTAATTAAATATTCAATTTGTTTGAATATAGTGGCGGGAGTTGAACATATTGATTAATTGCAATTATGAGTAATTAATTAATAATGTATTGATTTATAATGAATAAATAATAATTAATAAGTAAGAGATTAATAAATATAATAATATTATATTTAATTGATTTATTGTTTTATACAAGCATGTGATATGTAAACCTATAATATATGGTGGGTTACACATCAATATGACTATACATTATATATATTGACTATATGGTAAGAGTAATTTCATTATGTGAGTGACATAATAGTATGACTTATGTAACATGATATGTGTGGGTAGAATTTTAATGAACACCCTACTATCTTATATTAATACCAATAGACATTATTAATTGATAATGATTTCATTAAGTTATTATGATTATAATAATAACAGTTATGGTAATGAATAATGAGCAATACACAATTATATTATATTTGGTGTTAATAGATAATGTACATGGATTATATGATTGGTATATATGTACGTACTCAATGCATTGTATTATTAGTTGCTCAATTGAAATGACATTGTAACACTAATTAAATGTATAATCTATGTATACATGAAATGAAATGTGTATATATAGTATATAACCAAAGTGTATATATTATGTGATATAACTCAAGTATGGTATTTGTAAATGCTGAGTATAGCTTGTTCCATATTGAGTGTCCTATTGCTCTCCATTTGCCATTCATGTGAAGGGGCCAAGGCCTATTCTACTTCATCATTTCTCTTCCTAGCTAGCAATGAGGGTGATGATGGCAAGGGGAGTGGGTTGATGTGGTTGGTGGCAACTATTCCACCAACTAACCATTACCCATCATCTTCTTCCTTCACCCCTTGGTTTGATTCTTGGTGCAAAGCTTTGGTATGGATATTGAATTTCCCTATAAATACCAAGCCTCTCTTCTTATATAATGTTGCTAGAAATTGGGCTAAGTTAATATAGAGAGAGTGTTGCGAGTATACAATCTGATTGTGGTAGCAAGCTTAGCTAATTCAAAGCTTCAAGAGGTATAAGCTCTACACCCACTTTGAAGTTCAATTCATAGAAATTAACATGTTTAGTTGGAATTGGTTGTGTTAAATGATGCTAGAATGTTAATGGAGTTAGTATGCATGCTAGAAACATAATGTAGTTGATTAAATACATGTTTCATGAAGTAATGAAAGGATGGATTGAAGCTATGTAATTGCAGAAAAGCTTCTGGTCTGGAAACGAAGCCGCGCGGCCGCGCGTCTTCTTAGTACAAAAGGGGCGCGGCCGCGCCCCTCTGCAGAAATTGTTGATGAGTTCTGTTAAGCCGCTGTCATAAACTAACATATGGTACCTTGTTAGAACAAGCATGTAAACTGAATTAGCATATATATAAGTATATTCATGTAGTATGAACAAGTATAACAATGTTAGTACACATGATTGACGCAACCCTTTTGGTTTTGAAATAAAAAATTATAGTTTTGTTTATGAACTTGACATGTACATAACAAATGTGTATTCTGATTTTAGAACACGACCGTATGGTCTATATGGATATGAGAACTAAGTCTAAAGTGGTTAAACACACTAGCATACTTGACCGAAAGTTAAGACGTTTTTAAAATAAAACTCATAGTTTTGGATTTGAACTTTGTCATAAACATGCCATATGTGTATTCGGATTTAATGAACATGATAGTATGGTTTACATTGACATGTAATGAATGTTTAAAGTGTTAATCGTACACTAGCATACTATATTGAAAGTTAAGACAATTTTAAAAGTAAGACACTTAAGAACTTTTGAAGCAAACTTGACCAAGGTTAATGTCTTTTAGATTCTGACCATGTTAGAGCGTTTATATGGTCTAGTAGTGTGTTTTCATACATGTGAGACATGGTTACGAAACACTTTATTTACACTAAATGACCTTTGTGGACTTAGTATACTTTTTAAAAAAACTTAAGATTTGAAAGCTAATAACATCAATTACCTTGTGGGTTATGTTGTGAGCATGCAAGCATACATATTAGGATTTCATTATACCTATAGACATGTTGACATGAACATCCTACATGAAAATCGCCTATGCATGCTTATTCATAGAGATTGAATTTCAAGCATGAACTATGTGGATTAAAGTATACATGTGTAGTGTACGTACGAGCATGCTTACTAAGTATTGTTAATCTCGTTATGTGACAATATGATTTTTGTGGCTAAATAACATAGATTTGATTGGCTTAAGGTTTACCGGAATGAAAACCTATAACCTTAACGTGAACGTACAATGAGCATGCTATGTTTCAAATTTGAGTTAATAACTTGATAATGCATGTGTGTTGATTTATATCAGTAACTTGAAGTGCTATGTGTTCAAGCCTATATTGATGCATAGAAAATAGATAATCTAAAGTTATTAAATCTAAGACATGATTAGATTAACTTACGTGAATTATGTGATAAACTTATATAATAAGTAGATTCTTGTAAGTGTAGACTTATATTGGTTTACACATGCTAATTGAAAGACCGACTTGTTAATGTTAGGTTGTTTCAACGAGTTTAATTAAAGCTAGAACTTATTCGTAGCTGAACAAATAGGCAAGTATTCTAAATTCTTGCACTACCTTATTCAATGAATCGTGTAAGCGAGTTTCTTAACTTCACTTGATTTGAATACAAGTTCTCTTACACTCTTTATTGTGCAAGTTCCTATCCTTCTCATATTGTATTGAGCAGGTTATTACCGTATTGACAGTTAATTATTTAAAGCTTGAACTTTATTTTCAAGCATGCTATTAGGTGGTTTAATTACTTTACAATTATTCCACATCGATATTATTGTTATTCGCACTTGGTGCACTTGAGTTCGTACAGTCTTGGACTTGTACATCATTTAAAGTTCTATAATTCTTGAACTGTGTCAGATAGAGTCTGAACCCTTGTTCGGTCAGACAGGTATATGAAATTTTATAAAAGTTATCCAAACCAATTGATGGTAAGGATTCTTAGACTGAAAGAACACCCTTATATTATAAGGGAGTAGCAAGTATCTAATATAAGATCCAAACAGCAGAGTTGAATGTTATGCATATACATAGCGTACGCGAGGCTGATCCCCTCAAGTACTATTCTGTAGCCAGTAACCAAAGGGTCAATCAGCTATTGATTCCGTTGGAGTTTTACAGTTCGAAGTCTACTTGACTATCAGTTATTCTAAAAGCAATCATTATTCTTGCTTCCGATATTCATATTGTTGAATTCATTGTCAGATATTTTCTATTCATCGTGATATATCCTTTATTGTTGTATTTAAACTTGCTGAGCAAACTTGTTGCTCATTCTTGCTATATCATGACTTATATTGAAGCTAAGCCCGAGACTTCAGGGAAGGACAACGGTAAAGGGAAGATGTCGGATTAGTTTGCAAGAAGCAGACTTTATCTTTATGTTTAATTGAATTACTGTTATGTAATAAGAACCCTAATAACTATTTTAGGATATGTTTGTATGTTTGTATTTAGGTTATCGAATCTTGGGACTAGTAACATCTTTTGAATGAACGACATACGTTTATTATATTTCCGCATTTAGTTATTGTATGTTGTTTAGATGTGGATATTTGTATTGTATCGTGACGACTGGACCAGGGTCAGAGGACCCGGATTCGGGGGTGTCACAGGTTGTTATCAAAGCCAGGTTATAAACGTTAGGAATGCGAAACCTAGGTTATAACCTTAGTAGAAACTCAAGTAGAGTATGTAAGTGATGGGTTGAGGAGATCCATCAGGTTTTATTGTGATACTGAAGTTGTTTATTTGAATCACATATGATTGATAGACGTCTTAAACTTCTTAATGCTAACATTAATAGCATATCACGTAAAGCCTAATGTTTTCTTCCTTTCCTCAGGATCATGCCGCCTAGGAGACTACCGCGGAACCAGAGGGAGGAAGGATCTGTTAATAATGGCGGAGGGGAAAATGTTGACCCTATGCAGAACTTCGTTAACTTGTTAACTTAGGCAATGCAGAACAGACCCCAGCCAGTAGCAGGGCAGCCAGGACATCACTTGGCGAGCTTTAAGGACTTTAAATTGGTAGGACCACCGGAGTTCCGGGGAACCTTGGACCCAATCGAAGCCCAAACCTGGATAGAAGAGATGGAGAAAGTGTTTAAAGTCGTACGAGTGGCCGAAGTACAGAAGACGAGTTTTGCCACTTTCATGATGAAAGGCGAAGCTAACTATTGGTGAAAAGCCAATAAGGGACGAGCAGGCGAAGGAGTTATTCCTTGGGATAAATTTAAGGAGCTATTTCTCGAGAATTACTTCTCGGAGAATACGCAACAGGACATGGAAGTTAAGTTTCTGGAACTGAAACAAGGTAGTATGTCTGTCGCAAAGTATGTGGCAAGATTTAACGAGTTGGCCCGATTCGCTTCACATCAGGTTGACACGGAAGCCAGGAAGGCAAGGAGGTTTGAATTAGGACTGAAATCATGGGTGCAGAAAGCAATCGCGGTATTGAAGATTAAGACTTACTCTGATCTACTGGAAAGAGCTATCAATGCCGAAGGAGGCAATGAAGCCATTGCTCGATTTAAACAAGAAAAGAAGACCGGACATGAAGGACCGAAAGGGGGAAGCAGCGGAGGCAGCAACCCCAACAAGCATAAATGGACGGAGAGCCAATCCTCTGGAGTAACAAGTCCGGGGGAGAAGCCAAGAAAAGTGTAAAGTGCAACAACTGTGGGAGGAATCACTCGGGGGAGTGCATGAAGGGAAAGAGTATTTGTTACCGTTGTGGACAACCGGGGCACATGGCTCCTCAGTGTCTGAATAAGCAGAAAGGAGGATGTTTCTCGTGTGGAGCCCTAGACCATCAAATTAAGGACTGCCCCAAGAAAAAGGGCGATGCAGCTAGCGGTAATTGCAACAACAACAACAACAACGAACTGAGCATCGGAGGGCCAGCCAGTCAAGCCAACAGACCAACGGCACGCACATTTAACATGACCGTTCAGGATGCGATGGAGTCTAAAGGACGTGGTGTCAGGTATCATCCCGATCAATGATATTGATGCTTATGTATTATTTGATTTGGGTGCTACCTGCTCTTTTGTTTCCGAAGAATTTGCTAAACAGTTAGACTTACCCCGTGAAAGATTAGAACACCCTATGAACGTAGAAGTAGCAAACAAGGAAATTATCCCCGTAGAATACATTCATAGGAACTGTTATACTGAATTGCGAGGATTTAAGCTCAACGTGGATTTGATACCGATTCGTTTGGGGGAGTTTGATGTAATCCTTGGAATGGATTGGTTATCGAATCACGGAGCAGTTATCGACTGTAAGAAGAAGTGCGTACACCTTAAGACTCCGAATAAGTCGAAGGTAGTATTTCATGGTAGTAAATCGCCGAGATAATCTCATTGTCTGACGATGGTGCAAGCGCAGAGATTGCTTAGGAAGGGTTGTATAGGTTATTTGGCTCACATAGTTGATACTCGACGAGTCGAGAATGAACTAGGTCAGATACCTATTGTAAGGGATTTCATTGATGTCTTCCCAGACGAGATTCTGGGATTACCATCGGATAGAGAAATTGAGTTTGTCATTGATTTAGCACCAGGGACAGCACCGGTATACAAAGCGTTGTATCATATGGCACCGGTAGAGATGAAAGAACTAATGGCTCAATTACAAGAGTTGTTGGATAAGGGATACATTCGACCTAGCGTATCACCGTGGGGAGCGCCAGTCTTATTCGTGAAGAAGAAAGATGGATCGCTCAGACTTTGTATCGACTACCGAGAGTTGAACAAGGTCACCATTAAGAACAAGTACCCATTGCCTAGGATCGACGATTTATTTGATCAGTTGAAGAGGGTGAAGTACTTTTCAAAGATTAACTTGAGGACCGGTTATCATCAACTGAAGGTGAGGCCGGAGGATATTCCAAAGACGGCATTCAGAACTCGGTATGGACACTTTGAGTTTCTGGTAATGTCATTCGGATTGACGAACGCGCCGGCAGTATTTATGGACTTGATGAACAGAGTGTTCAAACAGTATTTGGATAAGTTCGTTGTCATATTCATTGATGACATTCTGGTGTATTCGGAGACGGAGGAAGAGCACGCCGAGCATCTTCGAATAGTGTAGGAGACATTAAGGAGAGAGAAGCTGTATGCAAAATTCTTCAAATATGAATTTTGGTTGCAAAGAGTGCAGTTTTTGGGGCACGTTATCGACAAGAATGGTGTTTCGGTGGATCCAGCAAAAGTAGAAGCGGTTATTAATTGGGAGCAGCCAAAGACGCCAACAGAAATCAGGAGTTTCTTAGGATTAGCGGGATACTATCGGAGATTCATCTAGGATTTTTTGAAATTAGCATCGCCGTTGACCAATCTTACTAGAAAGACAGTTAATTTTGTTTGGACGGAAAAGTGTGAAGAGAGTTTCCTAGAATTGAAAAGAGGCTTAGTCAAGCACAAGTGTTAGCTTTACCGGATAACACGGGAGGGTTTGTAGTGTATAGCGATGCGTCACATCAGGGTCTTGGCTGTGTACTAATGCAACACGGCAGGGTCATTACGTACGCTTCACATCAGCTAAAAGATTATGAGAAGGGTTATCCGACTCATGACCTGGAATTAGCAGCAGTAATTTTTGCCTTGAAGATTTGGAGGCATTATTTGTATGGTGAGAAGTGTGAGATATATACGGACCACAAGAGTCTGAAGTATATCTTCACGCAGAAAGAATTAAACATGAGGCAGCGCCGATGGCTAGAATTGATCAAAGATTATGATTGTGAGATTCTGTACCATCCAGGCAAAGCAAATGTAGTGGCAGATGCCTTGAGCAGAAAAGGCGGAGAGAAGTTATCGAAGTTAACCATTCAAGAAGAGTTAGTGAAAGATTTCGAACGACTAGATTTGGAGGTTAAGTATCCGATGGAGACCAACGAGAAATTATTTACAGTGACAGCAAGCCCGACTTTATTAGATAAGGTTAAGGAGGCACATGAGAAGGACGAAGATTGTGATATTATCAAGAAGCGGATTGTTGAAGGTAATGATTTGAAATTCAAGATTGATAGCACTGGACTGCTAAGGTTTGAAGGACGAATTTGGGTACCGTTAGTACCAGAACTGAGAGAAGAGATTTTGCAAGAAGCACACAGTACGAGATATTCGATACACCCAGGAAGCACGAAGATGTACCAAGATTTACGTCACCACTTTTGGTGGCCAAACATGAAGAGAGAGGTTGCGGTAAGCAGATGTATAACTTGTCAGAGAGTCAAGGCAGAGCACCAACGACCAAGCGGGTTACTACAGCCGTTCGAGATTCCAGAATGGAAGTGGGAGCAAATCACAATGGACTTTGTGGTGGGACTTCCGGCAACACAGAAAGGGCACGACGCCATATAGGTAATTATAGATCGTCTTACGAAGTTAGCTCACTTTTTGCCAATTAAGATTAAGTATAATTTGGACCAGCTAGCCAGATTATATGTCAAGGAAATTATCTCGAGACATGGGGTGCCGGTATCTATTATTTCTAATAGAGATCCGCGATTCACGTTGAATTTTTGGAAGAGTCTTTAAGAGAAATTGGGGACACAGTTACGCATGAGTACCGCGTATCATCCGCAAATCGATGGGCAAAGCGAAAGAACAATTCAAACACTTGAAGACATGCTCCGAGCTTGTGTAATGGACTTCAAGGGTAGCTGGGAGGATCACCTTCCATTAGTAGAGTTCGCGTACAACAATAGTTATCACGCTAGTATCGGAATGCCACCGTACGAAGCGCTATATGGGATTAAGTGTCGAACACCATTATTAATTTAATATGAGATTTAAATTTTTAATGAGTTAGTTTTGCGAACTTATTTAAACCTTAAGTGGTTATGTGAATTTGTGAAATATTTAAAGGAGTCACTAATGGGTAATTTAAATTAGTGGACCGACCCTAAGACTTTAATATCAAAGAATTGATAAGATGATTAGTAATTAAATATTCAATTTGTTTGAATATAGTGGCGGGAGTTGAACATATTGATTAATTGCAATTATGAGTAATTAATTAATAATGTATTGATTTATAATGAATAAATAATAATTAATAAGTAAGAGATTAATAAATATAATAATATTATATTTAATTGATTTATTATTTTATACAAGCATGTGATATGTAAACCTATAATATATGGCGGGTTACACATCAATATGACTATACATTATATATATTGGCTATATGGTAAGAGTAATTTCATTATGTGAGTGACATAATAGTATGACTTATGTAACATGATTTGTGTGGGTAGAATTTTAATGAACACCCTACTATCTTATATTAATACCAATAGACATTATTAATTGATAATGATTTCATTAAGTTATTATGATTATAATAATAACAGTTATGGTAATGAATAATGAGAAATACACAATTATATTATATTTGGTGTTAATAGATAATGTACATGGATTATATGATTGGTATATATGTACGTACTCAATGCATTGTATTATTAGTTGCTCAATTGAAATGACATTGTAACACTAATTAAATGTATAATCTATGTATACATGAAATGAAATGTGTATATATAGTATATAACCAAAGTGTATATATTATGTGATATAACTCAAGTATGGTATTTGCAAATGCTGAGTATAGCTTGTCCCATATTGAGTGTCCTATTGCTCTCCATTTTCCATTCACGTGAAGGGGCCAAGGCCTATTCTACTTCATCATTTCTCTTCCTAGCTAGCAATGAGGGTGATGATGGCAAGGGGAGTGGGTTGATGTGGTTGGTGGCAACTATTCCACCAACTAACCATTACCCATCATCTTCTTCCTTCACCCCTTGGTTTGATTCTTGGTGCAAAGCTTTGGTATGGATATTGAATTTCCCTATAAATACCAAGCCTCTCTTCTTATATAATGTTGCTAGAAATTGTGCTAAGTTAATATAGAGAGAGTGTTGTGAGTATACAATCTGATTGTGGTAGCAAGCTTAGCTAATTCAAAGCTTCAAGAGGTACAAGCTCTACACCCACTTTGAAGTTCAATTCGTAGAAATTAACATGTTTAGTTGGAATTGGTTGTGTTAAATGATGCTAGAATGTTAATGGAGTTAGTATGCATGCTAGAAACATAATGTAGTTGATTAAATACATGTTTCGTGAAGTAATGAAAGGATGGACTGAAGCTATGTAATTGCAGAGAAGCTTCTGGTCTGGAAACGAAGCCGCGCGGCCGCGCGTCTTCTTAGTACAAAAGGTACGCGGCCGCGCCCCTCTACAGAAATTGTTGATGAGTTCTGTTAAGCTGCTGTCATAAACTAACATATGGTACCTTGTTAGAACAAGCATGTAAACTAGATTAGCATACATATATAAGTATATTCATGTAGTATGAACAAGTATAACAATGTTAGTACACATGATTGACGCAACCCTTATGGTTTTGAAATAAAAAATTATAGTTTCGATTATGAACTTGACATGTACATAACAAATGTATATTCTGATTTTAGAACACGACCGTATGGTCTATATAGATTTGAGAACTAAGTCTAAAGTGGTTAAACACACTAGCATATTTGACCGAAAGTTAAGACGTTTTCAAAATAAAACTCATAGTTTTGGATTTGAACTTTGTCATAAACATGCCATATGTGTATTCGGATTTAATGAACATGATAGTATGGTTTACATTGACATGTAATGAATGTTTAAAGTGTTAATCGTACACTAGCATACTAGATTGAAAGTTAAGACAATTTCAAAAGCAAGACACTTAAGAACTTTTGAAGCAAACTTGACCAAGGTTAATGTCTTTTAGATTCTGACCATGTGAGAGCGTTTATATGGCCTAGTAGTGTGTTTTCATACATGTGAGACATGGTTACGAAACACTTTATTTACACTAAACGACCTTTTTGGACTTAGTATACTTTTCAAAGAAACTTAAGATTTGAAAGCTAATAACATCAATTACCATGTGGGTTATATTGTGAGCATGCAAGCATACATATTAGGATTTCATTATGCCTATAGACATGTTGACATGAACATCCTATATGAATATCGCCTATGCATGCTTATTCATAGAGATTGAATTTCAAGCATGAACTATGTGGATTAAAGTATACATGTGTAGTGTACGTACGAGCATGCTTACTAAGTATTGTTAATCTCGTTATATGACAATATGATTTTTGTGGCTAAATAACATGGATTTGATTGGCTTAAGGTTTACCGGAATGAAAACCTATAACCTTAACGTGAACGTACAATGAGCATGCTATGTTTCAAATTTGAGTTAATAACTTGATAAAGCATGTGTGTTGATTTATATCAGTAACTTGATGTGCTATGTGTTCAAGCCTATATTGATGCATAGAAAATAGATAATCTAAAGTTATTAAATCTAAGGCATGATTAGATTAACTTACGTGAATTATGTGATAAACTTATATGATAAGTAGATTCTTGTAAGTGTAGACTTATATTGGTTTACACATGCTAATTGAAAGACTGACTTGTTAATGTTAGGTTGTTTCAACGACTTTAATTAAAGCTAGAACTTATTTGTAGCTGAACAAACATGCAAGTATTCTAAATTCTTGCACTACCTTATTCAATGAATCGTGTAAGCGAGTTTTTTAACTTCACTTGATTTGAATACAAGTTCTCTCACACTCTTTATTGTGCAAGTTCCTATCCTTCTCATATTGTATTGAGCAGGTTATTACCGTATTGACAGTTAATTATTTAAAGCTTGAACTTTATTTTCAAGCATGCTATTAGGTGGTTTAATTACTTTACAATTATTCCACATCGATATTATTGTTATTCGCACTTGGTGCACTTGAGTTCATAAAGTCTTGGACTTGTACATCATTTAAAGTTCTATAATTCTTGAACTGTGTCAGATAGAGTCTGAACCCTTGTTCGGTCAGACAGGTATATGAAATTTTATAAAAGCTATCCAAACCAATTGATGGTAAGGATTCTTAGACTGAAAGAACACCCTTATATTATAAGGGAGTAGCAGGTATCTACTATAAGATACAAACAGCAGAGTTGAATGTTATGCATATACATAGTGTACGCGAGGCTGATCCCTTCAAGTACTATTCTGTAGCCAGTAACCAAAGGGTCAATCAACTATTGATTCCGTTGGAGTTTTATAGTTCGAAGTCTACTTGACTATCAGTTATTCTAAAAGCAATCATTATTCTTGCTTCCGATATTCATATTGTTGAATTCATTTTTAGATATTTTCTATTCATCATGATATATCCTTTATTGTTGTATTTAAACTTGCTGATCAAACTTATTGCTCATTCTTGCTATATCATGACTTATATTGCAGTTAAGCCCGAGACTTCAGGGAAGGACAACTATAAAGGGAAGATGTAGGATTAGTTTGCAAGGATCAGACTTTATCTTTATGTTTAATTGAATTACTGTTATGTAATAAGAACCCTAATAACTATTTTAGGGTATATTTGTATGTTTGTATTTAGGTTATCAAATCTTGGTACTAGTAGCATCTTTTGAATGAACGACATACGTTTATTATATTTTCATATTTAGTTATTGTATGTTGTTTAGAGGTGGATATTTGTATTGTATCGTGACGACCGGACCGGGGTCAGATGTGACGCCCCCAGAATAGATCCAGTCCACCCAACCCATTCTGAGTCGCCAAATACATGGTACAGAATTCAAATACAAACTTTATATCACACGGTCGTGCAAAATATGACCACACAACTGTGAGTGTCAATACAAATCGTATATAATACGAAATATTAATATTCAAATTCACTCTTTATTTATTACAATAATTATCCCACTATTTCACAAAAATAGCGAGGACTACTACTGCTCTAACTCGGACCATCACTCTGTCCCCCGACTAGTTCCCGCACCGTTCTCATTTCCTAAAGAGGACAATAGATGAAAAGGGTGAGCTCAACTAGCCCAGTAAAGAATATTATGACTAAGATAATGGAAAAGAACTTAACGTTAGTCTTCAATAAATCAGATAAAATATAATGGACAACCAATTTTAAATCAATATTCGCAGCGGAAATAACAAATCATTAGAAGAATTAAGCAGAGAATGAAGTCTACTATCTTCTATGATTTAAAAGTCCATCATCAATATTTTATCCCTGTAACATCAATCAATAAACATCTCAAATCAAATATTCATCTTTGCACTACAGGCCAAAGATATTCATTTGTATCATCAGTGGTCATGTTCATCTCAACACCTGTCATCTTTGCACTACAGGCCAAAGATATTCATCAGGTAATCATTCATCTTTGCTCTACAGGCCAAAGATATTCAGTTACATCACCTTTTAAGACTGAGGATGATGAAAAATATTTTAAAGAACGAATCCAGTGAGATAAAAGACAAAGATCAAGGATTTGTATTTTAGTTTATCCAATTCACAAATACTTCGTAATAATCAATTGTGGAGCAAAATTCAAGAATAAAGCTCAAAACTTGGATACAATCAAAGATAGTAACCTTAACAAGCAATTTGGACAAATAGAAGAAATTTTAATTTTTCCGTGAATAGTGCCGTATACGTGAATAGTAACCCCGACGGAAAAAATAAGAATTTCAAAATAAAATCCATGACAATATTTTGGTATAATGATATTGAAAAGAATAACATCATTTACGAAAGAAATAACATCCCTTACCTCAAAAGAACAGTACTTCTGGCTGGAATATCGGATATAATACCGACGAAAGCTTGCGCTGAATGCTAATACTCAAAATATAGAAATACTCACAAAAATACGCTCGATATTATAGAGAGAGAAAACTTCGAATTCTGGTGTGATTTTCAATTCTAACCTAAGCACCCTATTTATAGGAAAAGCTTAGGATGCCAAAGGAGACTAAAATAATAAAATATTATTATTTTAAAAAATCCTCCAGCCGCCTGCCAAAAATTCAAAAGCCATCAGCCACCACAAGTGGGACCCACCTCCCATTAAAAAATATTTATTTTCCGAAACTTCAATAATTCATAATAAATAGCCCCTTTGTCAGAAAAATACAAATTCGATGTCGTTCTATAGAAAATTTAATTCTCTACAACTTTGCAGAAGGAAGTTTTTCCAAATTCCAAACACAAATTATCTGAAATCCACAAACAGATGATTTCTCACACCAAAATATTGATAAAAACACATCAGCGCCAATTCCTTCTTTAATATCCACAAAATAAATATTTTCTTATCATATAAATCAATAATTAATTATTCGCAAATAATATTATAGAACTACAATATTGACAACCAGGTCGTTCTCAGGAAAGAGGGGGCTTTCCGATAAGGATTTCTCCTTACTGGCGCGCAATTAGATTAACCTAACCCCTTTCCTCGACAGAACTTCCTTAGACATTGCCAATAATGTTATCTAATAATATTATTCAAATAATAAAAATTATTGAGTTGATAATGTGAAATACTATGCAATGACAATTATTGAATCAATAATACGAAATATCAACTGTAGCAATTATTGAATCAATCATATAAAATAGCAACGCAGCAATTATTGAATCAATATAATATCATGCAATTATTGAATCAATAATATAAAATATCATCGTAGCAATTATTGAGTCAATAATATAAAATATTGAACAGTAATTACTGTAACAATAATTGAGTAAGTGCCTTCTCACGTAAGACTCAATAATTCAAAATACTGTGCAATACCGTGTGCTACTGTGCAACACCGCGTATCACTGTATTTTAACCACCGGGTATTTCAACAGTACTAACGGGAACAACTACGCCGTTATTTTGTAAAAAGGTTATTTCTGTCGCTTTCTATATCCGACAGTTATTCCGTTGTGGGGTCCACAAATAGCTGCGCCGTCGTACGAATATTCCCCGACAACAAGAATATTCCACGACCAAACGAATATTCCCCGACAACAATGAATATTTTATAACCACTTGCTCATTTTAAAATATTAGCACATTTCACCCATAACTTTCACATTCATTAAACCAACACCTTATTATTTCGAAATAATATATAAAGAAAATTAAATTTTTATTCATAAAAGTTGGGGTCTTACAACCTCCCCTCCTTATGAAATTTTGTCCTCGAAATTGACGTACGTACCTGGTATATCAAAAAGGTGAGGATACCTCGCTTTCATTTCCGATTCCAACTCCCACGTCATTTCCTTAATTGCATGGTTTCTCCACAAAACTTTAACTTGAGGTATAATTTTCGAGCGTAGGACATGCTCCTTTCTATCCAAGATCTCAACAGGTACCTCCTCGTACGTTAAATCTTCGACTATCTCGTCTGGTTCTAACTCACTAATGCGGTTTGGATCTTTCACATATTTATGTAACACGGATATGTGAAACACGTTATGAACACGAGACATGCTTGGAGGTAAAGCAAGTCTATAAGCCACATTTCCTACTCGGTC
Organism: Panax stipuleanatus; assembly: GCA_020205555.1. NCBI lineage: Eukaryota > Viridiplantae > Streptophyta > Magnoliopsida > Apiales > Araliaceae > Panax > Panax stipuleanatus. Next base: position 21,886,646 of record CM035125.1, read on the forward strand.
AAGAATATCAAATGGACCAATGAATCGTGGATTGAGCTTTCCTCTCTTCCCAAACCTCGTAACTCCTTTCCACGGAGCAATACATAATAACACATGGTCCCCAACATTAAATTCCACGTCCTTTCGATGAAGATCCGCATAACTCTTTTGTCGATCCTGTGCAGTTTGTATATGTTGTCGGATCATTTGGATCTTTTCCGTAGTCATACGTACTAACTCCGGTCCCAACAATGTTGCTTCACCCACCTCGTTCCAACATACTGTAGAACGACACTTTCTCCCATACAACGCTTCGAATGGAGCTACGCCTATACTTGCCTGATAACTGTTGTTATAGGAGAATTCCACCAATGGTAAGTACTTATCCCAACTCCCTTTGAAGTCTAGAACACAGAGTCTCAATAGATCTTCAAGAGTTTGAATAGTTCTTTCCGATTGTCCATCCGTTTGAGGATGATAAGTCGAACTGAATCGTAAATCCGTGCCCATCGCTTTCTGCAAACTGATCCAAAATCGTGAAGTAAATCTGGGGTCACGATCCGAAACTATGGATTCTGGCATGCCATGCAATCTCACAATCTCATTCACGTACATATGAGCAAGACGTTCAAGGGAATAAGTCTCTCGTATCGGCAAGAAATGAGCAGACTTGGTTAATCTATCAACAATAACCCAAATCGCATCTATGCCTTGAGAAACCTTGGGAAGACCCGTAACGAAATCCATCGTAATGTGTTCCCACTTCCATTTCAGAATCTCCAGTGGTTGCAATGGACCCTTCGGTACTTGACGCTCCCCCTTTACACGTTGACACGTTAAACATCTCAAAATAAACTCTGCGATCTCTCTCTTCATATTGCTCCACCAAAATGTATGTCGAAGATCACGATATATTTTAGTACTCCCAGGATGGATTACAAACGGTGTGTGGTGTGCCTCCATCATGATTCTATACTTTAAGTCATAATCGTTAGGAACACAAAGTCTGGAGTTGACTCGAAGTATTCCCTCTTCATCGATTCTTGCTTCTGGAATGGCACCTTCTTGCACCTTCTTCTTCATCTTCATCAGCTCCGGATTCGTAGCTTGAGCAGCTTTAACTTTATCAATCAAAGCTGGTTCTACGCGTATACTTGACATCATCGCACTCGTTCCCACATATGATCTTCTACTCAACGCGTCAGCTACCACGTTCGCTTTTCTAGGATGGTATTGGATGGTATGATCGTAATCTTTCAATAGCTCAAGCCAACGTCGTTGCCGCATGTTGAGTTCCTTCTGAGTGAAGAAATATTTAAGGCTCTTATGATCCGTATAAATCTCCACTTTCTCCCCGTACAGGTAATGTCTCCAGATCTTCAACGCGAATACGACAGCTGCCAACTCTAGATCATGAGTAGGATAATTCCTCTCATATTCTTTGAGTTGTCGCGAGGCATAGGCTATGACTTTCCCATGTTGCATGAGAACACATCCTAACCCTTTGCCCGAAGCATCGCTGTAAATAACAAATCCATCTGAACCAGATGGTATTGTCAGAATAGGTGCCGAAATGAGCCTCCTCTTGAGCTCTTGGAAGCACTTCTCACATTCCTCGCCCCAAACGAATTTTGTATCTTTCCAAGTCAACTGAGTTAATGGAGTAGCGATTCGAGAAAACCCTTCTACGAACCTACGATAATAACCAGCTAAGCCTAGAAAGCTTCGTACCTCGGTCACCGACTTAGGTTGCTCCCAACTTTGTATTGCTTCAATCTTTGTCGGGTCAACAGATACTCCACGTTTCGATACCATGTGCCCAAGGAATGCTACTTTCTCAAGCCAGAACTCGCATTTCTTCAGCTTGGCGTACAGCTTGTTCTCACGAAGCTTTTGAAGTACCAGCTTCAAATGGTGCTCATGATCTTCACGGCTTTTAGAATAGATGAGGATGTCATCAATAAAGACAACAACGAATTGATCTAAATACTCCTTAAATATACGGTTCATCATATCCATAAAAGCAGCAGGAGCATTAGTCAATCCAAAAGACATGACTAAGAACTCATAATGCCCGTATCGAGTTCTGAAAGTAGTCTTTGGAATATCCTCAGTTTTAATCTTCAACTGATGATATCCAGAACGAAGATCGATCTTTGAAAAGAATTGCGCTCCTTGCAACTGGTCGAACAGGTCATCAATACGAGGTAGCGGATACCTATTCTTGATGGTGACATGGTTCAACTCCCGATAATCAATGCAAAGTCGCATACTCCCGTCTTTCTTCTTTACGAATAAAACAGGAGCACCCCAAGGAGACGTACTAGGACGAATAAAACCGATATCTAACAACTCTTGTAATTGGACCTTTAACTCCTGAAGTTCAATAGGAGCCATTCGATATGGGGTTTTAGAAATGGGTTTTGTACCGGGCTCAAGGTCAATAAAGAATTCAACTTCACGTCCTGGGGGTAGACCGGGAAGTTCTTCGGGAAATACATCAGGAAATTCATTAACAACGGAAATATCATTCAAATCTGATGTATTCTGGTTTAGATCAGTGACATGAGCTAAGAAAGCTTGACATCCGTTTTTCAATAAACGAATAGCCTTGTGATTTGAAATGATATTGACTGATTTTAGTGGTTTGGTGATTTGAATTCGTACAACAGGTTGATTAGGAATATGAAAACTAACAACCTTATGAAAACAATCAATTTTGGCATGGTAAGTGGTTAACCAGTCAATTCCTAAAATCACGTCAAATGCAAGTATTTTCAAAGATATAAGATCAACAGGTAAGGTAAGGGTACCAATCTGAATCAAGCAGGATTTGTAAACTGTAGATGTAACAAAGGTTTCTCCTAACGGAGTTTCAACAGATAAGTCAAAGTCTAATTTATCAGAAGTCAAGTTCAAATGTTGAGCACAAGCAGGTGAAATAAAAGAATGGGTAGTACCGGTATCTAACAAGGTGTAAACTTCGCAAGAGTTTATGATCAGCTTACCCGTAATCACCTCGTGTGGATTTCTCGCGTTTTGGGCTGTCACGACAAACGCTCTTCCAGAAATCACCGACTTTGACTTGTCTGCAACCGCCTTTGGAATCACCACCCCCGTTGAGCTTGGTTTCGCTATAGGACAATCTCGAGCTATATGTCCTTCTTTTCCACAGTTATAACATGCTTTGAATAGTTGTGGGCAGTTTGGGCTGATATGTCCCTCTTTCCCGCATTTATAGCATACGACCGGTGGTCGTTCTCCTCCCCTCGAAACAGTTGATGCTGGTGCTGATGTCGACGTCTTCACGTTCTCATTGTTATACCTTCTCTTCTTGAAATCTCCCCCCGATTCGCTTTTCCTACTATCATGACCACGATTACCACCGGAGTGGTTACCGCTTCTGTCATACTTTCCTCCTCGCTGGTTGTCATTGTTCCGATGGCTGCTGCCACCGGTACGACCTTGGTTGTGGTCCCTCGGTTGAACATAATCATTATCTCGTTCTAACAACTGGGCCCTGTTCACTACATTCGAATATAAAGAAAATTTATGAGAAATAAGGTACTGACGTATTTCGGGTTTCAAACCTCTTAGAAATATCCGCGTCATACGTTCCTCATTCTCCACCAAATGAGGTGCAAACCTGGATAGCTCCGCGAACTTAGCCTCGTACTGGGATACCGTCATGTTGTTTTGCTCGAGTCTGATAAACTCTACCTCCTTCATATGACGAATACTTTCAGGAAAGTACTTGTCATTGAACAGTTTCTGGAACGCTTCCCAAGACATCTTGAGTGCGGCAGGCTGGGTACGCTTCACAGACTCCCACCAGTAATCTGCCTCTCCACGGAACATAAACGTGGCGAATGGAACCTTCTGTTCCTCCGTGCATCCTAAGACATCAAATATCTTGGTAATTTGTTTAATCCACGTCTCCGCCTTGATCGGATCTGGCTTTCCCAGAAACTCTGGTGGTCCCAATTCTTTGAACTGCTTGGCAGTGACAACTCGCGTGCTGTTAATATCTCCACCTGTAAGTTGCACACGAGTCTCCCTCGTCTGGTTTTGCATGAACTGCAAAAAACTTCTAAACATCTCATCATTTATCGTTTGACCAGCGTTATTTTCAGGAAGAACATTGCCTTCTTGTTGCACGTTCTCCTGGTTAACGATTAAAGGTGTCTCCACGGTCTCATTCACTTCGTTGTTAACATTCTCAGCTGCCATTCTCAAATACTGCCATAAAACAAGGGTTAATTAAACAAATAACATATCACATATTAACCCTATGCTCCGACTGACCAATTAAATACCACATAAGCTTAGGTAAGACATACTAGTGAAGGATTTACTCGTCTCTCCCCTCCTAGTTCTATTCCCCGATCTCCGCCAGAGATCATATCCCTAAGCTCTGATACCAACTGTGACGCCCCCAGAATAGATCCAGTCCACCCAACCCATTCTGAGTCGCCAAATACATGGTACAGAATTCAAATAAAACTTTATATCACACGGTCGTGCAAAATACGACCACACAACTGTGAGTGTCAATACAAATCGTATATAATACGAAATATTAATATTCAAATTCACTCTTTATTTATTAAAATAATTATCCCACTATTTTACAAAAATAGCGAGGACTACTACTGCTCTAACTTGGACCATCACTCTGTCCCCCGACTAGTTCCCGCACCGTTCTCATTTCCTGAAGAGGACAATAGATGAAAAGGGTGAGCTCAACTAGCCAAGTAAAGAATATTATGACTAAGATAATGGAAAAGAACTTATCGTTAGTCTTCAATAAATCAGATAAAATATAATGGACAACCAATTTTAGATCAATATTCGCAGCGGAAATAACAAATCATTAGAAGAATTAAGCAGAGAATGAAGTCTACTATCTTCTATGATTTAAAAGTCCATCATCAATATTTTATCCCTGTAACATCCATCAATAAACATCTCAAATCAAATATTCATCTTTGCACTACAGGCCAAAGATATTCATTTGTATCATCAGTGGTCATGTTCATCTCAACACCTGTCATCTTTGCACTACAGGCCAAAGATATTCATCAGGTAATCATTCATCTTTGCTCTACAGGCCAAAGATATTCAGTTACATCACCCTTTAAGATTGAGGATGATGAAAAATATTTTAAAGAACGAATCCAGTGAGATAAAAGACAAAGATCAAGGATTCGTATTTTACTTTATCCAATTCACAAATACTTCGTAATAATCAATTGTGGAGCAAAATTCAAGAATAAAGCTCAAAACTTGGATACAATCAAAGATAGTAACCTTAACAAGCAATTTGGACAAACAGAAGAAATTTTAATTTTTTCGTGAATAGTGTCCGTATACGTGAATAGTAACCCCGACGAAAAAAGTAAGAATTTCAAAATAAAATCAATGACAATATTTTGGTATAATGATATTGAAAAGAATAACATCATTTACGAAAGAAATAACATCCCTTACCTCAAAAGAACAGTACTTCTGGCTGGAATATCGGATATAATACCGACGAAAGCTTGCGCTGAATACTAATACTCAAAGTATAGAAATACTCACAAAAATACGCTCGATATTATAGAGAGAGAAAACTTCGAATTCTGGTGTGATTTTCAATTCTAACCTAAGCACCCTATTTATAGGAAAAGCTTAGGATGCCAAAGGAGACTAAAATAATAAAATATTATTATTTTAAAAAATCCTCCAGCCGCCTGCCAAAAATTCAAAAGCCATCAGCCACCACAAGTGGGACCCACCTCCCATTAAAAAAATATTTATTTTCTGAAACTTCAATAATTCATAATAAATAGCCCCTTTGTCAGAAAAATACAAATTCGATGTCGTTCTATAGAAAATTTAATTCTCTACAACTTTGCAGAAGGAAGTTTTTCCAAATTCCAAACACAAATTATCCGAAATCCACAAACAGATGATTATCCACAAAATAAATATTTCTTTATCATATAAATCAATAATTAATTATTCGCAAATAATATTACAGAACTACAATATTGACAACCAGGTCGTTCCCAGGAAAGAGGGGGCTTTCCGATAAGGATTTCTTCTTACTGGCGCGCAATTAGATTAACCTAACCCCTTTCCTCGACAGAACTTCCTTAGACATTGCCAATAATGTTATCTAATAATATTATTCAAATAATAAAAATTATTGAGTTGATAATGTGAAATACTATGCAATGACAATTATTGAATCAATAATACGAAATATCAACTGTAGCAATTATTGAATCAATCATATAAAATAGCAACGCAGCAATTATTGAATCAATATAATATCATGCAATTATTGAATCAATAATATAAAATATCATCGTAGCAATTATTGAGTCAATAATATAAAATATTGAACAGTAATTACTGTAACAATAATTGAGTAAGTGCCTTCTCATGTAAGACTCAATAATTCAAAATACTGTGCAATACCGTGTGCTACTGTGCAACACCGCGTATCACTGTATTTTAACCACCGGGTATTTTAACAGTACTAACGGTAACAACTATGCCGTTATTTTGTAAAAAGGTTATTTCTGTCGCTTTCTATATCCGACAGTTATTCCGTTGTGGGGTCCACAAATAGCTGCGCCGTCGTACGAATATTCCCCGACAACAAGAATATTCCACGACCAAACGAATATTCCCCGACAATAATGAATATTTTATAACCACTTGCTCATTTTAAAATATTAGCACATTTCACCCATAACTTTCACATTCATCAAACCAACACCTTATTATTTCAAAATAATATATAAAGAAAATTAAATTTTTATTTATAAAAGTTGGGGTCTTACATCAGAGGACCCGGATTCGGGGGTGTCACAGGGCCAATCACTCATATATCTAATACCCATGGAACTAGTGTGACCTTCGTGCTTATGCTGCGACAAAACTTTGGTCAGTGGATCTGCAACATTATCATCTGTTGGCACTCTGCTTATATGTACATCTCCTCTATCAATGATTTCACGGATGAGATGGTACCCCCTAAGTATATGCTTGGATCGTTGGTGAGATCTGGGATCCTTAGCCTGTGCAATGGCTCCATTATTGTCACAGTATAGCTCAACCGAATCAACAATGGTTGGAACAACACCAAGTTCAGTGACGAACTTTTTAATCCATACAGCCTCCTTGGCCGCACTAGAAGCAGCAATATACTCAGCCTCTATCGTAGAATCGGCTACTGTCTCTTGCTTCGAACTTTTTCAGCTAACAGCATCACCATTAAGGCAAAACACAAAACCTGACTAAGACTTATAGTCATCTGTGTCAGTCTGGAAACTAGCATCTGTGTATCCCTTTACTGCCAGTTTGTCTTCACCTCCAAATACCAAGATGAATCCTTAGTCCTTTTTAGGTACTTGAGGATATTCTTGACTGTTGTCCAGTGACCTTCACCTGGATTCGACTGGTATCTGCTCGTCATGCTCAAAGTATACGTGGCATTCGAACGAGTACATATCATTGCATACATGATAGATCCAATTGCCAAAGCATAAGGGATCTTTCTAATACGTTCCTCATCATCATGTGATTTAGGACATTGGGCCTTAAAGATCTTAACACCATGAGACATGGATAAGTGTCCTCTTTTTGCCTCTTGTATGCTGAATCGTTTTAGCACTTTATCAATATATGTACTTTTACTTAGGCCGAGCATTTTTCTCGATCTATCTCGATAGATCTTGATACCTAAAATGTAGGTTGCATCGCCCAAATCTTTCATTGAGAAACATTTTCCTAACCATGTTTTTACAGTCTGTAAGGAAGGAATGTCACTCCCAATAATTAATATGTCGTCAACATATAATACCAGGAATACAATGTGACTCCCACTAACCTTCTTATATACACAAGGTTCATCTTCATTTTTTATAAAGCCAAACTCTTTGACTACTTCATCAAATCGAAGATTCCAACTCCGAGAGGCTTGCTTCAATCTATAAATGGATCGTTGCAGCTTACATACCTTTCCAGCATCCTTTGGATTGGTAAAACCTTCAGGTTGTGTCATATACACATGCTCAAAGAGATTTCCGTTAAGAAAAGCAGTTTTGACATCCATCTGCCAGATTTCGTAATCATAAAAGGCTGCAATAGCAAGTAAGATCCTGATTGATTTAACCATTGCCACTGGAGAGAAGATTTCATCATAGTCAACACCTTGAACTTGTTTGAAACCTTTTGCTACCAGTCGGCCTTTATAGGTTTGTACATTACCATCCATGTCGGTTTTCTTCTTGAAAACCCACTTGCACCCGATTGGTTTTACCCCTTCGGGTGGATCAACCAAAGTCTATACTTGGTTAGTATACATGGAGTCCATCTCAGATTTTATGGCTTCAAGCCATCTCTCAGAATATGGTCCATTCATAGCTTCTTGGTAGGAAGCAGGCTCATCATGATCTATAAGCATCACATCACCGTTTTGAGTCACAAAAAATCCATAATATCTCTTGGGCTCTTGGCGTGTCCTACCAGATCTACGAATGCCTCGTGTAATTTGAGCAAGTTCACTTTCTACAATATCTTATGGTTCCTGCTCATGTTCCAACTCAAGTTCAATACTATTTTGTGGTTCTCGAACTTCTTCAAGTTCTACTTTCCTCCCACTGTTTCCTTTAGAGACAAATTCTCTTTCTAGAAAAATACCAGTTCGAGCAACAAATACTTTGTTCTCAGAAGGTTTGTAGAAATAATACCCTTTTGTTTCCTTTGGGTATCCCACAAAATTACATTTGTCAGATTTGGGTCCGAGCTTGTCAGAAGCCAGACGATTTACAGACGCCTCGCAACCCCAAATCTTCATGAACAACATACTAGGACGTTTCCCAGTCCACATCTCATATGGTGTCTTTGGAACCGTCTTTGTAGGAACATGATTAAGTGTGAATGCAGCTGTCTCTAGGGCATGACCCCAGAAGCTTATTGAAAGATCTGCATGACTCATCATCGATCGTACCATGTCCAACAAGGTGCGATTCCTCCTCTCAGACACACCATTCCATTGTGGTGTTCTAGGTGGAGTGAGCTGTGATATAATACCACACTCCTTTAGAAGGTCATCAAAGTCTTGGCTTAAGTATTCACCTCCTCGATCGGATCAAAGGGCTTTTATGCTTTTGCCAAATTGGTTTTGAACTTCATTCTTGAATTCCTTGAACTTTTCAAAGGATTCGGATTTGTGTCTCATAAGATACACATATCCATATCTACTGAAGTCGTCAGTAAATGTAATGAAGTAATAAAATCCACCTCTTACTAACGAACTCATGGATCCTCATACATCACGATGTATAAGTCCCAATACATCGCTAACCCGTTCACTGTGTCCAGTAAAAGGGGCTTTAGTCATCTTGCCTAATAAACAAGACTCGCATTTCTCATATGATTCAAAATCAAATGAATCCAAAAACCCATCTTTATGGAGTTTGGATATGCGTTTCTCATTTATATGGCCTAAACGAAAGTGCCAGAGATATGTCGGATTTGAATCATTTGATTTAAATCGTTTTGTATTTATATTATAGATATGCATTTCTAAATTAAGAATATAAAGACTATTAAACAATTGTGCAACACCATAACATATTTCATTTAAGTAAAATGAACAACTGTTGTTCTTTATTAAAAATGAAAAACCTTTCTTGTCTAAACAAGAAACAGAAATAATGTTTTTGCTCATAGCAGGCACATAATAACAATCCTTTAGTTCTAACACTAGCCCAGTGGGCAAAAAGAAATGATAAGTTTCTACGGCTAGTGCAGCAAATTTTGCTCCATTCCCAACTCGTAGGTCAACCTCGCCTTTCGCCAAAGTCCTACTCCTTCGGAGTTCCTGCACATTAACACAAATGTGAGAACCACATCCATTATCCAATACTCACGATGTAGAAGTGGACAAATTGACTTCTATAACATATATACCTGAATCAGAAGTCATACTTCCTTTCTTTTTCTTCAATTCTTCTATATAAGCATGACAATTCCTCTTTCAGTGTCCAGGTTTTCCACAGAAGTGACAATCACCTTCTTTAGCCACCCCACCTTTAGGTTTTAAAGCATGTTTGGTTTTGGGATTGGGTTTGGTAGATTTAGATCCTATCTTCTTCTTGCCTTTCCCCATTCCCTTAGCATTCCCCTTTTGCACCATCATTATGGGAGCGGGTCATGCCTTTTTCATGTTGTTCTCAGCAGTTCTTAACATGCTCAACAACTCAGTAAGTGGTTTCGTAATTTCATTCATGAGGTAATTTATAACAAATTGAGAGTAGTTGCTGTTCAAAGATTGCAAAACAAGATCGGTTTGGGCTTCCGGAGTAATCGAAAAACCCAACCTACCAAGGTACTCAATATTCCCAATCATTTTCAGCACATGTGGACTAACTGGATCACGTTCACCCATCTTGCAGTGATACAACGCCTTGCTTGTATCATACCTCTCCTGTCGAGCATACCCTTCGAACAATTTCTTGAGATGCTCGATCATCTCATAAGCATCCATTAACTCATATTGCTTCTGAAGCTCAGAGTTCATAGTTGCTAGCATGAGACAACTCACGTCCAGAGCATCATCTTGATGCTTCTTGTAAGCATTATGCTCTACACGTGGTGCAGTGTTAGCTGGTACTGCAGGAATGGGCCCATCAAGGACATATAGCTTGCGCTCCTGTTTGAGGACAATCCTCAAGTTTCTATGCCAGTCTAGGAAATTAATTCCACTCAGTTTTTCCTTCTCAAGGACTGATCGTAGTGAAAGACTATTTGTGTTGTTGTTTGCCATTGATATCTACAATTTATAAGTGCAAAAATAAGTCAAATTGCAGAATTTTGATATTACGTAATTGATAATAGTATATTCAAAATATACCTCCCACTATTTTATTCAAATTAATAGCCCTCACCATTAATTCGGAAAGCATTTTCAATTAAATCTTTCTAGTGAGCTAAGATCCATATTTCATTATGCCTTAAGTTAGCTTTGGCTATTCTCTCAAAACATAATTATTTAGGTAGACAACCCTTTGTCAATTATATCATATATAACTCTTAGATAGTTTGGTGAACAACATTTGTTTCTAGTCCATCTAATGGTACCTACCAAACTCTATACCACTAAGTCCACAATCCTATTGTGATAACTTAGTTAAGTCTGGCTCAATGATTTTAACAGTTTGGATATCACAATTATCCTATCGCATCTTACCAAGATAAATGGGGTACTTTGCTTTGGCAAACCTACATCCATCGGTCAAGGTCTTGATGTGTGTTATTCATTGGAAGGCATCTGATTTAGACTTAATAATTTTATGAGGGATTTTATTAATTAATTTAGATCTCACCAATTTTAATCTTATTAAACATGCACATTATTTATCATATCATATTGTATACAAGCATAAATAAAGTGCAAAATTAAATGTGTCACAGTTATGGCCCAACCCTATGTCAATCTTTTCAAGCTAATGAAAAATTAAAGGTCAGTCTAAGGTGGTAAAAGATCTTCAAAATAGTAGCTTCCTTGGACCTTCCTCATGTATGTGTCTCCTCTCCATCATTATCTTGTCATCTTGATAGGTTACAATTGTACATTACATGATATAAAGAAAACTCGAGTTACATTCGAGGGGATTTAGGTGAGAAAAGAATATTACATCAGAATTTATAGAAAGGCACGACATGCAAGTCGTATTTCAAAACCAAAAACCACTAACCTATGGGAAAAGGGCCATAACTGTGCACCATTCATATCACAATAAGCACATGACAAAATTTATATAATTAAAGAAAACTATATATCAAATATTGGGGTCACAACCATCGTGCGCTACGACGGGGGGGGTCCCCCTGGCGGTGGTAGAAATTTTTTTTGAACTACAATCTTTATTGTAGAATTTTCATACGAATCTCTGAAACAATTCTAGAATCATATACAATCCGCTAACATACTCATAATAACAATACACCCAGAACATATCATATATGTCCAGTTTCGATTAATCATATTAAATCGAATCTTCATGTTTCCAATCCAATTAGAACAGAAGTTGAATTGTTACTCCACCTTCTAGGATACGATTATCAGAACATCATATACATGCATATATATTACAGATTTTCATAATACGCATATATGCAGAATATCATATATTCAATTTCAGATTGGCAAACATGCATCATCATATATCATATATATTGAATACAATTAAAACACGTAATCTGAATTAATCATTTTGCAAGTAGCTCTGATACCACTGTAGGGATTTCGGCACATAAACGCAGCGAAAATTAAAAATTTTTCGAAACCCTAAAATAGGATCCATGCAAAAATATATTAATTCAGAGGTTTAGATCTGTTTTACCGATTATTCAAGCCTGAACGAAGATGATGGAGATTCTGGAACAGCTTCGAATCTTCAACGCAATCCAAAGGAACTGCGTCTCTATGGTAACAACACGAACGTCGCGTGAATCGTTACACGATCTGCAGCAAGAAAAGCTGCGGTACTAGCCGCCAAGGATCTGGACTTTCGAAGTTTTTCTCTCTAATCTCTCTCTAAGAGCGACTAATGAATACCCTAAAAACGACTGATATATCATATATATATATAGCAGTTAAAGGAATTAACCAAAACCTAATCCAATTAAAAAAATAAAATTCGAATTTATATATATATATTATATCTTAATTAAGTCTTACTTAATTAATATACATATATATAAAAATTATCCTATTAATTTAAATTCGTAATTTAAATACTATCAATCATATTGATATATTTAAGTCCTTACAATTTAAATTAATTCCCTTTTAATTACGTTCTAAGTGTGTGACCCTATAGGTTATTATTATGTTGGCAATAATTTTAAAATCATATTATAAAATTATAAACAGTGAGCGGCATCTAGTAATGCATCACTGCTACCCAAATAATAATAAGATCGGTGATTCGATACAACCTTTTCGTGACCAATGTTTCAATGTAATTTAGTCCTTTTAACCTTGACATCCTAGATTAAACTCGAGGCATGGAATGTGTCATCCTCTTCATAATTTAATCTAAGTTTTCTTGATCGATGAGTAGACTATATGAAACAAATCACTATTTGAGCATGACTATGCATTTCATAGTCCTACTCAATCAAGAGGCCTATGGATATCACCCCTAATATATAGGAGGGTTAAATTTCATCTAGATCACTTATATTCCTCACACGATTCATGATGTACCCAATAATCACCTTTATTGTTCACCCTATTAAAGGTGACTTTTGATGATATCAAATTACATAAATTCCTGTGTAGTAATATAGTGATTTCAGGTCGGAGGATCATTACATCATTGTCACTATGAGAATTGCTTATGACACTCTATATAATGCTCCATGTAGAATTCTCATGGTGGGTCTATCCATTACATTGTTCTCTAACATGTACCTATGCATTGACTCAATATCTCATATATTTATGACCAATGAGATTTGGTCATCAGTCAATTCACATGCTAGTCTCAATGTATCATTGTTGTCCCATTAACAATGACACTCGACTACAGACATTTAAGAGTAATGATATTAATTGTAATTATATGATCTCATGTTCAAGTCACATACTTGAAGCCATATAATTTGTATCACTATTCTAAGGACTTTTATTATGTTAACATTTATATAATGCAGTAAATAAAACCATAATAAAATAATTCATTTATTCAATCAAATATCAAAAATGTTAAGCGATTACATCAAAGAATTGGCCTCTAGGGCATAAACCACTTGCACTAGAGCCAATCACTCATGTATCTAATACCCATAGAACTAGTGTGACCTTCGTGCTTATGCTGCGACAAAGCTTTGGTTAGTGGATCTACAACATTATCATCTGTTGGCACTCTGCTTATATGTACATCTCCTCTATCAATGATTTCACGGATGAGATGGTACCACCTAAGTATATGCTTGGATCGTTGGTGAGATCTGGGTTCCTTAGCATGTGCAATGGCTCCATTATTATCACAGTATAGTTCAACCGGATCAACAATGGTTGGAACAATACCAAGTTCAGTTAGTAACTTTTTAATCCATAAAGCCTCCTTGGCCGCACTAAAAGCAGCAATATACTCAGCCTCTGTCGTAGAATCGGCTACTGTCTCTTGTTTCAAACTTTTCCAGCTAACAGCATCACCATTAAGGCAAAACACAAAACCTGACTAAGACTTATAGTCATCTGTGTCAGTTTGGAAACTAGCATCTGTGTAACCGTTTACTGCCAGTTCGTCTTCACCTCCATATACCAAGAATGAATCCTTAGTCCTTTTCAGGTACTTGAGAATATTCTTGACTGCTGTCTAGTGACCTTCACCTGGATTCGACTGGTATCTGCTCGTCATGCTAAAGCATACGAGACATCCTAACGAGTACATATCATTGCATACATGATAGATCCAATTGCCGAAGCATAAGGGATCTTTCTCACACGCTCCTCATCATTATGTGATTTAGGACATTGGGCCTTAGAGATCTTAACACCATGAGACATGGGTAAGTGTCCTCTTTTTGCCTCTTGCAAGCTGAATCGTTTCAGCACTTTATCAATATATGTACTTTGACTTAGGCCGAGCATTTTTCTCGATCTATCTCGATAGATCTTGATACCTAAAATGTAGATTGCATCGCTAAAATCTTTCATGGAGAAACATTTTCCTAACCATATTTTTACAGCCTGTAAGAAAGGAATGTCATTCCCAATAATTAATATGTCGTCAACATATAATACCAGGAATACAATGTGACTCCCACTAACCTTCTTATATACACAAGGTTCATCTTCATTTTTTATAAAGCCAAACTCTTTAACTGCTTCATCAAATCAAAGATTCCAACTCCGAGAGGCTTGCTTCAATCCATAAATAGATCGTTGCAGCTTATATACCTTTCCAGCATCCTTTGGACTGGCAAAACCCTTACACATCCTCAAGGAGTTTTCCGTTAAAGAAAGCAATTTTGACATCCATCTGCCAGATTTCGTAATCATAAAAGGCTGCAATAGCAAGTAAGATCCTGATGGATTTAACCATTGCCACTGGAGAGAAGGTTTCATCATAGTCAACATCTTGAACTTGTTTGAAATCTGTTGCTACCAGTCGTCCTTTATAGGTTTGTAAATTATCATCCATATCGGTTTTCTTCTTGAAAATCCACTTGCACCCGATTGGTTTTACCCCTTCGGGTGGATCAACCAAATTCTATACTTGGTTAGTATACATGGAGTCCATCTCAGATTTCATGGCTTCAAGCCATCTCTCAGAATCTGGTCCATTCATAGCTTCTTGGTAGAAATCAGGCTCATCATGATTTATGAGCATCACATCGCCGTTTTGAGTCACAAGAAATCTATAATATCTCTCGGGCTCTTGGCGTGTCCTACCAGATCTACGAATGCCTCATGTAATTTGAGCAGGTTCACTTTTCACAATATCTTGTGGTTCCTGCTCATGTTCCAACTCAGGTTCAATGATTTTTTGTGGTTCTCGAACTTCTTCGAGTTCTACTTTCCTCCCATTGTTTCCTTTAGAGACAAATTCTCTTTCTAGAAAAATACCAGTTCGAGCAACAAATACTTTGTTCTCAGAAGGTTTGTAGAAATAATGCCCTTTTGTTTCCTTTGGGTATCCCACAAAATTACATTATGGATTGGATTGTATCCAACTTGCACCTTTTAAAGAGATTATGTTGGACACAAACAATGGTAACTGCCATGTTTAGGAGTCCTAATCCGATTCGGAAGTGGACTCTAAGGTGATGAGAATGACTATAAATACAAGACTTGACCTACGTGAACAGGTAATACCCTATTGAGCACTAAATACTAAAGTCTCTATTGTCAAACCCTTGTACCAGCCTGTACTCATTCTCACACCGGAGGCTATCACCCGGCGGAACAAGCCGTTAAGCTTCTCGTGTAACTCGTTATTGTGCAGGTTCAGGCGGGTCGATTCTGTGATTGGACGCGCCGGCAAAACTTGGCGTTAACAAATTCATAACAAAATTCACCCAAAATCAAAATGATAGAATGTTCGAATTCGCAGAAAAAGTTGAATGGAAGATCCATAGGAAGAACGAGGTGGCGATTGCAGAGTTTTGGAGCGAAATTGGAATGGACAGGGGTTCTGAAGGTGAGGATGCATAATAACAAAATCACTTTTGGTAAGAGAGAGAATATTGCTAACACCAATTAATGGCGGTACTACTTACAACAACACCAACAATGACAATACTCATGAAAACAACAACAGTAGCGACAATCAAGGAAATCATAACCAGCATCACAAAGTTATTATTCACATGATGTTAGATCTGTGTGGCTTGAGGAATCCCAAAGTATCGCCTAAAAATGGCCAGCCCATGCTCCAAGATCTGTTGTGCCATCGCTCCTAGATCTGTTGTGCCGCTGCTAGATCTATTGTCATGCCGCTCCATCTAGAAAAAAGCTCACAACCACGACGAGATAAGCTCCGCTGCTAGATCAGTTGTGGAAACATTTTTTGGCTTGAATAAATTTTAGGATTTGGTTCGAATGAAATTTGAGTTTGTTTCTATCTTCATATTTGGTTTAGGAATGAAGCTTTGAAGTTCTTTGATTTCTTTTAATTAATAACAAATAAATTGATATATTTAAGTATTTAAATCTTTTCTAAAAATCTATTTATCTTATAATTAAGCTTGATCTAGTGATTTCATTATATAAATAATAATAATTTTAATTTTCAAACTTATAAATTATAATTTATTTTCAAAAATTTTATTTATATATTTCAAATTTGAATTAGTTTTTTTTTTGAAATAATAATTAGTTTGTTTTTTATTTTATTTCTAATTTATATATTTTAACACTAATAATATTTGATTTTGATTTGTATTTTAATTTTTATAAAGTGTTTTGATATATTTACCCTCTGATATATAGGCCAAGCCAGATGGAGAAGGAATATCACAAAGGAAGAATTAATCGTCAAATCCATGGACTTCATGAAAAATTAAATTTTAAAATCCATGGTACAGGAAAATGATGATTCATCAATGAAAACTGTAAGTTCTAATCAAGATGACAACGAATTCAGTGTTTTAGCTGGAGAAAGTCAAAAATATGACGAACCAGAATCGGCCATAGGAGATTTTTGGGATTCTCTTACCACAATAATTGCAGAAAAGATAGAGCAGGATAAAGGAAAGAAGAAGGTTTGATGTTACCTGTCCTCCACTCACTCAGCATTATTAGTAAAAGACAAACAGCTGTCCTTCACTCACTCAGCATTATCAGTAAAAGACAAACAGCTGTCCTTCACTCACTCAGCATTATCAGTAAGGACAAACAGCTGTCCTCCACTCACCTTCCTTTATCAAAAGCTGACAGCACCTTTTCCTTTTGTAACCGCACAGCTGTCCAAGAAGATAATGATAAAGCAGGATGTTCGACTCCACCATATACGACACGCCACCTGTTTTCTTTATCTTTTCTTTTATCTATTTAAGGGAGCATTCACCCTGATGTTGGGGGCAGAACTTCTTTTATGAATTTCAGACTCTCTCTCTCTCTCTCTTTCTTACTTATAAATAAAAATCGAAGTTTGAAGATATCATTGTCTCCCTGTTCTCTGTAAGTATTGCTAATATTAATTATTATGTTTTCTTAGTTGATTTATTGCATTATCATCGAGAAAACAGTAATCGTTTTAAAACAGAAATCATTAACACTATAGATAATCATAATCACTCTTATTTTACAGAAAAATTATCTGAATCAGAAATTTTGATTGATAAAACCAAAGAGGCTATACAGGAAGAAACCTGCCGGTTGATCGTGGTGGGAAGAACCCCCACTCAACAGTAGTTTATGAGATCATATATAGAGTAATTTAGAATTTATATATTGTCAATATGACTTTAAAATATCCTTGCTATGCTGCTAACTGATTCAAGACTTGAATAAGTGGAACGTCACCCAAGTAGCGTTGAGGGTGTATGTCGTTGGCCGGGATATGGTGTTAGACTGTTCCTCATAAATCGTTGACAGATGTGCTTATGTTTGTGTCTTGACCCCACTTGGTATCAGAGCCATTTTAGTTTATTGTCATATTGATAAATATGTATCTTTTAAATTATGCATATATGATCACAATACAACATGACTGACCTCTCTTCTACATCTGTAATAACCGTAGCTAATATTGTAGCTTCAACCTCAGAAGCAACTGAGTTAATTGCTTACCAGGATGTTAAAGAGGCCTTAGATAGATTGACCATTCCTGAAGTCAAACCAGAAATGATTTACAAAATTAGAACTTTTAATTTTACCAGTAAAAGGATTATCAAAACTTTTGAACATGTTGTTCCTTTACAGGACAATGATACTATTGTTTACTTACTGCATATTGAAGATCTGTATCCTTTTATGAAAAAATATAAATATGTGCATATAGGGCTTGTTCAAATTGCTTTTAAACTTTTGACTTTACTTGGTCAAAATACCAGTATTCAATGTACTCTAAGAGATGGTAAATGCCTAAATTGGAAAGCATCTCTTATGGGTGCTATTGAGACTAGTCTTGCTCATGGACCTGTATGTTTTAATATTTACCCGAATCTAAATCTGATTATTATTCTTACTTAAATAATAACAAGTGCTTAATATCATTACCCAATGGTATTTTGATTTTGTTATAAAACCAGAATTCTGTGATAAAAATCAATTAAATGTTTTAACCAGTATTCAAAAGGATTGGGTAACTACCAATGGTCATATTATTCAATCTGTTCATCCCCCACCTCAGTCTTTAGAACTAAGGCCAGGGAATGAAAATTTAAAACCTTTAATTATAAATCCGTATGTAGAAATTTCTGAAGAAAATTCTAACCTTCAGAGAAGTATGAGGTATGGTGACATTATACCTATAACCAAACAGAATAATTACACTAATTTGTTTTTTCCAATCGTAGAAAAACAGTTAATCAGAATTGAAGATCAAATTAATCATTTGCATGATAAATGTCTAATGATTCCCAAAACTACTGATCTTCAACCTGTCACTATCAAACCTCCTCTTGAAGTTACAAACTTTAAGATGAGATCTACTAGGAATGATGATGAATTTGTTGATAATCTTTTAAATAAAATAAAAAATTTAAAAATATCTACAGGTTCATCCTCTCAAATTAATGTAACTTCTGACCAGCCATCTTCATCTCATAATATCGAAGATATTGATGAGAAAGATAATGATGGTGAGATAGATCTTACACATATTTTTGAGATCCAGAATAATTTTCAGGATATTAATTTTGTCAATAAGGTTGCTTACAGCCAAAAACCCATTCAGAAAACTAGCTTCTCAGCACCCAATAGGTACTATTACGATAGACCTACACCTCAGGATATTCTTTATGAAGAAGATTTTCTTCATTCTCAGAAATTCTATCATGGTAAAACCATTTATGAATGGAATATAGATGGTAAAACCGAATACCAAATCTTTGAAACCATACACCATATGATGATGTATACTATTGTTTGTAGGCGAAATAATAATACTGATCATCAGATCTGTAGATTCCTTGCTGCTGGTTTTGTGACGAACAAGATTTTTGTAATTTAATTTAAATATTTATTGAATTAAATAAATATTTTTCGATGATTTAATTATTGAGTTAAATAATTAATTGATGAAATTGTAGTAGATTAATTTAATTATATGTGTCACATTAGTTAAATTAATGTGGTGAATTTTTATATTCAAAGTATGTATTTAATTGAGCTTATTTGATTAATATATTAATTAATAAGCATAATGTTATTCTAATTAATTTAAATAATTAATTAGAGATTTAATGATTTGACATAATTAATAAATAAGAATTTTAATTATGTGACTATGTGAATTATTGTGGAATTATGCAATTTTATTTAATTGATTTAAATAGGATTATTGATTAATTAAAAGTGTGACATTATTAAACTATATTATAGTAAGTTAATTAAAATAAATGAGAAGGGATTCCTTAAGCTAGCCAAACAAGGCCTTAAGGGAAGTTGGTCAGTTAACCCACTAAGGGACCAACTGACAACCACTCACCCATTATATATTATACGTATTATACTTATATACATATATACTATATCAATTCATATATTCATATCAGAGGAAATAAAACTTAAAGAGTCAGAGAGAATTTTGAGAGAAAAGATTGAGGAAGAAGAATTTGAGAAGTTTATATCATCATCTTCACAGAGTTTACTAGGGGTAATTCCTTTGTCCCAATTTATTTCACGTACTATGTTTCCTTCATGAACATATATTCTGAGTTCTCCGTGTATGGGAAAAATTAGCAATTTTTGATTATATGCTTATATATGTGTTATTATATCATTATAACATGTTTTGTATTTGGTATGAATGAATTAAAATAATCGAATTCATGTAATTAGGCCTTAATTGGGTTTTCAAAATTTTACAGAGTTTTTCCATTTACGAGCTTTAAAAATTCTCTGTGAATGGAAAAAAATTGATATTTATTCATTATATGGCTATATTTGTGTTAATATGTGTTTATAACATATTATATGCCATATATGCATAACTTTCAGTGATCACACCATGGAATTTTGTTGATAATTGGGTTTTCAAAAGTTACAGAGTGTAGAAATTGTACATATGGCCCATATAGCCCTTACGTACAAAATTTACATGCCTTATACGTTTATTTAACTTAAATTGATACTTGCATGTAATTATGTACGTTTAAACGAACAAAATGGAAGTTAAACGAACGGATTCGGTGTTATAACGAATCCGTAACGTTGAATTTCTTGTTTTCCTTTAAAACTTTACAAAATATTGAAAACAGTGAAAATAGATGCCTTGGATTGTGTAAATACGTAATTTAAAATGCTAAGATCATGCTAAAAATGTTATATAATGTTTATGTGGAGTTTTTACATTATGGGTAGCTTTATAATTCATTACGTTAGTTTAATTTGGATTTATTTGGGCTACTCTGTGTGTTCATCGCGAACCAGGGAGTGCACCAGTAGGGGGACCCGTCCCAGTGGGTGTTCATGGGTATTAGGACCCGCCCCAGCGGGTATAAGGGCTGTCCGGGAGCCTTTTTTTTTGGTTTCCGAGACTGTTTTGACCTCCTGTAGTAAAATAAGCATAACGTTTTCACACGAACTCCGATTAAGGCGATTCAAGATGATTCGGAAAGATAACGAGTAGACCTACAACTTTCATTCTTTAAGTTTTTCAATTTGAAATCGTTAAAATGGGTAAAAATGGCCATCTCTGTGACTGATGCGTATTCGAAGGCAATCGGAGGGCTTCGGACATGCACGCACACAAGTGCAGTGTTCTCGATAATAAAAGATGTTGTTTTAAATTACATACATGAATATTATATGATTTGAAGTTCATGATTAATAAATTAAGTTATTGGCATGTATAAGATAATGTGAAGGTTCAAGTTAACAAACTAAGTGCGAACTTGAATATCGTAATTGTAAAACTTGATTATTATTGTTTAAAGGGCTATACATGTGTGATATGCATGTTGTGAGTTTACATTCATGTTATGTGGTTAGCCATTGAGTAATATTATAAACTAAGTTGTAAGTCGAACTTAAGTGAATAGTTTAACAGTTAAACATGGTAGTTATGAAAACTAATCGATGTCGTATACATAATGTAATGTGTAGGACGTTGAGGAAGTGAATTGTAATTATATTTGTAGCTTGTGCAAGAGGCAAGTATCCTATCCCTAACTTATTGATTTAGCAAGTTCCCTAAATTCTAATTTATTCATTTATTAAGTCTTAGACTTGTGTTTCTATATCGAGTAAGCTCGTGTTCTTAATTGTTCCAATTCGAAATTCATATTACATATTGTAACTCTTTTAAAAGCATGATTCAGTTATACAATACTTATTCGATTGTATACTCTTGAGATTTATTATTCAAGTTGAATATCGATGTTATTGTTGAACCTTATAGGACTAGTGAACCCCTATTGATTCGACTAGTCCATAGTTGATGAACGTTCTAAATTCTAAAATACTTATTGAGCTTATCCAAACCAAACTTCCTTTGGTGCGGACTCTGATGTCAAAACTGAGATGAACAACCCTGTAAAGGGGATTATTTACGCTTTAGCGTTGAGATATTGTGCACAGTATGGTACTAAGGGTTGATCCCCCTAAGTACGAGAAGTAGAGTCCATAGTCTTATGACTGTTAAAGGTTTAAAGTATAAACACTTTACAACCTAGGACATAGTTCAAGGTCTTACGACCCTCAGATGTTATTTTGATTCCTGTTATTTATCCTCGAGTCAAAATTTGAGTTTCTTTATTCAGATGTCTTTGATTCACTCGCATGTTATTATATTGTTGTCATATTATTATACTTGTGGGCAATCGTGCTCACTCTTGCGTATAATAACATTGCAGTTAAGAACGAAAGGTCCAACGAGCCTTCTACTAGCAAAGGCAAGGGAAAGGTCAACAAGTGATGAAGACTTGTTGTTTAATTTATATGTTTATGTTTCAGCTCTATGTTAAAGTTGTATAAGACTATTTAATTGTTTATGTTCCGCACAGATGTTTAAGGTTAGTATTACCTGGGATTGATGTATTTATTTTCAGATGTTGTAACCCATAAGGGAGGATTTAATTCTATTTATTGCATGGTTTGCATTTACTATGGGTAGATAGATAGATGATATTCGTACAGTGAACACCAAGTCCCGTGGAATTGAAGTACCCGGATTTGGGGGTGTCACAGGTTGGTATCAAAGCTGTAGGTTATGAACCTTAGGTGGGGGAAAACCTTAGGATAGTAGCCTTTTTAGAGATCGAGAACATAGTAATGATAACTCTTATCGAGTTCTAAGAAAGATAATAACTTACCTTATGTGCTATGTGCTTATATTTATATATTCGAGTATCGATTAGCATCACGTAATTACTAAAACTTAAAATTTTATTTGTCAGGATGACAGATGCTGGAGAACCTAGTCAGTCCAGGGACCTTGTATCCCTAGAGGCTAGAGAGGAGGAGCCCCGAGATATCCACGTAGTCTGGGAGCAGTTAGTCCAACGAGAGCCATCACCCTTGATCACAGTCATTGGTCAAGAGTATGTGCCGGTGTCTGATTCAGAGGAGGACTCTGAGGAAGACCCTGAGGAGATTGAGGTTCAGGCTGAGGCAGCCGAAGAGGAGGAGGAAGACCCTGAAGAGTTCCCGCCGAGCTCTATCAGTACCGAGATGTATGACGAGCTGTATGACCGTAACATAGAGTTACGTGATACTGTTCAGGAGCTGAGGGAGACTGTTCAGGAGCTGAGGGAGCGGTCGGTTACTCAACAGTCTACCATCGAGCTGAGGGATGGAGAGGTTGAGGCTCTTCACACACGTTTGGGAAATGTAGAGTGGAATTTGGTTCACGAGAAAGGCCAAACCGAGCAGAAGTCAGAGGAAATAGAGGAATTGAGGAATGAACTAAAAGAGAAATCAGCAAGGCTGGCCATAGCAGAGGAAGCTTGGGTAAGGGAATCACGACGAGCAGATCTCGCAGAAGACAACTGTTGGGCGAAGAATGCCAGACTTGAGGAGACGTACTCTACACTTCAGTATGCAATTGACGAGGCCCAGGATCGGGTTATGAGGTACCCAATTCAGTTCGAAGGACTACCGTCGTACATGCTAGATCACAGGACGATGTCCCGGATTATGAAAGAAGAGCGTGACAAAGTTATTCGTCGCCTTAATGGGCAGTGATAGGAACATTTGATTTTGTGAAATCTATCTGGTAGTTAATAATGTAAATTCCAATTTGTTTATAAACAGAGGAATATTTTATGTTTTAAATCCTGTAGATTCTTTATCTCGGGATAGTTGATGTAAATAGCAGTGATGCTATCGTATTATGTTAAAACTTTTGATTTAGTAATATATCAGAGTTTATTTGAAATAATGTGTTGACTGATTGTGTCTAAATGTTTAAGTTAAGCCTTAAATATTTAAAAGATTGAATAAAGTTCTAATAAGCGTATATCTTAACAGAAATATGCCGCCAAGAAGAAGACCAAACCGTCGACCGGCCCAGGAAGGGTCAACTAACAACAACAACGCCAATGCTAACCCCGTTCAGCAGTTGGCGAACTTACTTGCTGGAGCACTTAACAACCAATCTCAAGCTCCACCGAACACAACGTTCAAGGACTTCAAGGCGGTGGGACCGCCAGAGTTTAAAGGCACCATGAACCCGATAGAAGCTCAAACCTGGGTCATGGAGATGGAAAAAGTTTTCGACGTCGCCAGAGTCAGGGAAGACCAGAAAACCGCCTATGCAACGTTCATGCTAAAATCCGAGGCCAGCTATTGGTGGCAAGCGAATAAGGTCCGGGGAGGTGAAGGTGTGATTACCTGGGAGAGGTTCAAAGAAATGTTCTTCGAGATGTACTTTCCGACCAGTTCGCAGAATCAAATGGAGGTCCAGTTCCTGGAGCTGAAACAGGGAAATATGTCCGTACCGGAATATGCGGCGAAATTCAATGAGTTGGCTAGGTTTGCTACGTATCAAGTGCACACCGATCAGAGGAAGGCAAGGAGGTTTGAGCAGGGCCTGAAGCCCTGGTTATATAGCAAGGTGTCAATGTTCCAATTGAACACTTTTGCTGGGGTGTTGGAGAAGGCCATTCTCGCTGAAGGCGGGAGTGACGCTGTTACAAAGTACAATCAAGACCAGAAGAAGAAAAAGAGTGAAGGTGAAGGAGTTAACAAGGCTAGTGGTAGCAACACGGGGGGAAGTAATAATCAGAAGAGGAGGTGGAATGATAACTCATCAACTGGGAATCAGCAAGGAGGTCAAAAGAAGAGGATCCAAGCTTGTTCGACCTGCGGAAAAGCTCACCTGGGGGTCTGTATGAAGGGAAAACGAGTATGCTATAATTGTGGTCAGGAAGGCCACATAGCACCTAACTGTCCGAACCCAAAGAAGGGCGCTTGCTTCACTTGCGGCTCCAAGGACCATCTGGCAAGGGACTGTCCCAAGAAGGGATTTGGAGGGGCAGGATCAGGAGGGAACAGGGGAAACAGCGGTGGAAGTGCTCTAACTATCACGGGACCAACCGCAACCAACCGACCGACCGCCAGGACCTTCAACATGACAGTGCAGGATGCTGTGCAGTCTCGCGATGTGGTGTCAGGTATCATTCCGATCAATAAAGTTAATGCTTATGTACTATTTGATTCGGGTGCTACTTGTTCATTTATATCCGATGACTTTGCTAAGAACTTAGAACTTCCTATGGACGAGTTAGAATACCCCATGAATATAGAGATTAAGAATAGAGAAGTAATCTCTGTTAAGTATGTACACAAGAACTGTAGAGTAGATATTAAAGGTAACATTATGAACGTAGATCTTATCCCGATTAGGCTTGGGGAATTCGATGTTATTCTGGGAATGGATTGGCTAGTCAATTATGGGGCTGTAATTGATTGCCAGAGGAAGTGTATCAACCTTATGACCCCGTCAAAGGTTGTGTTTTATGGCAGCAAATCGCCTAGACAAGCGAGTTGTCTGACGATGATGCAGGCCAAAAAGTTGTTAAGACAAGGCTGTGTAGGATATTTAGCCTACATAGTCGATAGTCGTAAAGAAAATTCGAAATTAGAAGATATACCAGTCGTGAGGGACTTCTTAGACGTATTTTCGGATGATCTGCCAGGACTTCCGCCAGACAGAGAGCTTGAGTTTGTGATCGATTTGGCGCCAGGGACGGCCCCAATATCGAAGGCACCATACCGGATGGCTCCGGTAGAGATGAAAGAGTTAATGGTACAACTACAAGAGTTACTGGACAAGAAGTACATCCAACCAAGCGTATCGCCGTGGGGAGCGCCGGTGTTGTTTGTGAAGAAGAAGGACGGGACGATGCGGCTTTGCATCGACTACAGAGAACTGAATAAGGTCACAATTAAGAATAGATATCCATTACCGAGGATCGACGATCTGTTCGACCAATTGAAGGGTGCAAGGTACTTTTCAAAGATAGACTTGAGGAGTGGCTATCATCAGCTGAAGGTGAGGCCAGAGGATGTTCCAAAGACAGCATTTAGGACTCGATATGGTCACTACGAATTTTTGGTAATGTCATTTGGTTTAATGAATGCTCCTGCAGCATTCATGGGCTTAATGAATGGAGTGTTCAAGCCGTTTTTGGACAAATTCGTGGTGGTCTTTATCGACGATATTTTGGTATACTCGAAGACCAAGGAAGAACATGTAGAACATCTGAAGTTAACATTAGAGGCGTTGAGAAGAGAGAAGTTGTACGCCAAATTTTTGAAATGTGAATTCTGGATTGAAAGAGTGCAATTTCTTGGACATGTGATCGACAAGGACGGAATTTCGGTAGATCCCTCTAAAGTCGAAGCTGTGATGAACTGGGATCAGCCGAAAACACCGTCGGAAGTGAGGAGTTTTCTTGGATTGGCGGGTTATTATAGAAGATTTATTCAGGACTTTTCCAAGATCGCAACTCCGCTGACGAATTTGACTAGAAAATCGGTGAAATTCGTTTGGACAGAAAAGTGTGAGGAAAGTTTCCAAGAGCTTAAGAGGAGGTTGAGTTCAGCACCTGTGTTATCCCTTCCGGACGACACAGACAATTTTGTGGTTTATAGTGATGCGTCGCATAAAGGACTTGGCTGTGTGCTTATGCAAAATGGCAGGGTCATTGCGTATGCGTCACGACAATTGAAAGACTATGAGAAGGGATATCCGACCCATGACTTGGAGTTAGCTGCAGTGGTATTTGCTTTAAAAATTTGGAGACACTATCTCTATGGGGAGAAGTGTGAAATATATACAGACCACAAGAGTCTGAAATATATTTTTACACAGAAGGACTTGAATATGCGCCAGAGAAGGTGGCTGGAGTTAATTAAGGACTATGACTGTGAAATCTTATACCATCCGGGTAAGGCTAATGTGGTTGTCGACGCCTTAAGCAGAAAGGGTCGGGAGAAATTGATGATGTTGACTACTCAAGAGGAACTAATTTCAGCAATGGAAAAGCTGAAATTGGAAGTGAAGTATCCGATGGAGATTGACGAGAAGTTGTTTCAGATTCAAGCTGGTACAACCCTATTGGATAAAGTTAAGGAAGCTCAACTTCAGGACGAAGAATGTGAGAAGGTTAAGAAAAAGATATCTGAAGGAACCGAACCGAGATTCAAGATAGACAGTGAGGGACTACTGAGATTTGAGAATAGAGTTTGGGTACCGTTAGTGCCAGAGATTAAGGATGACATTTTGAGCGAGGCTCATAGCTCACGGTATTCGATTCACCCCGGTAGTACCAAGATGTACCAGGATCTTCGACAGCACTTCTGGTGGCCGAATTTGAAACGGGATGTTGCTGAGTGTGTTGCAAAGTGTCTAACCTGTCAGAAAGTGAAAGCAGAACATCAGAGACTGAGTGGTTTGCTACAACCCCTGGAAATCCCAGAATGGAAATGGGAACACATTACGATGGATTTCGTGGTTGGCCTTCCGACGACTCAGAAAGGCTACGACGCAGTATGGGTTATCGTTGACCGACTGACGAAATCAGCACACTTCCTTCCGATCAAAATCAGATTCAACTTAGATCAGTTGGCAAGGTTATATGTGAAAGAGATTGTTTCGAGGCACGGAGTTCCGGTGTCAATTGTTTCCGACAGAGATCCGCGCTTCACATCGAACTTCTGGAAGCGACTACAAGAATGCATGGGGACACAGTTGAGAATGAGTACGGCTTATCACCCTCAGACAGACGGGCAGAGTGAAAGAACGATCCAGACATTGGAAGATATGTTGAGAGCATGTATCATGGATTTTAAAGGAAATTGGGATGATCACCTACCGCTTGTGGAATTCGGTTACAACAACAGTTACCATGCTAGTATTGGCATGCCGCCTTACGAAGCATTGTACGGAAGAAAATGCAGAACCCCGCTATACTGGGATGAAGTTGGCGAGAGACAACTATTAGGTCCAGAACTGGTACAGCAGACAGCAGAGATAGTCAAAGTGATCAGAACAAGACTGGTAGCAGCTCAGGATAGGCAGAAGAAGTACGCCGATCCACACCGTAAGAATGTTGAGTTTGAATCGGGTAGCTTTGTATTTTTGAAAGTCTCTCCCTGGAAGGGAAAGATCAGATTCGGTAAGAAGGGAAAATTGAGCCCAAGGTTCATTGGACCCTTTGAAGTACTGCGAAGGATTGGAAAAGTTGCGTATGAGGTAGCCTTACCTCCGGCGCTCGAGAATGTCCACAATGTCTTTCATGTTTCAGTTTTACGCCCCTACAAACCCGATTACAAACATGTGATTGAATATGAACCCCTACATTTTGAAAAAGACTTATCCTATGAAGAAATTCCTGTTCAGATTGTTGACAGGAAAGAGCAAGTCCTCAGAAATAAAGTTATACCTTCTGTTAAGGTAATTTGGAGGAACCACAATGCTGAAGAAGCTACGTGGGAACTCGAAGAGCATATGATGAAGAATTACCCAGATTTATTTACTTAAATTTTTTGTATATGTGATTCTGGGGACAGAATCTTTGTAAGGGGGGAGAATGTAATGGGACGAATTTTTAATTGAACCGTGATTCTGGGGACAGAATCCTTTTAAGGGGGAAAAGATGTGACGAACAAGATTTTTGTAATTTAATTTAAATATTTATTGAATTAAATAAATATTTTTCGATGATTTAATTATTGAGTTAAATAATTAATTGATGAAATTGTAGTAGATTAATTTAATTATATGTGTCACATTAGTTAAATTAATGTGGTGAATTTTTATATTCAAAGTATGTATTTAATTGAGCTTATTTGATTAATATATTAATTAATAAGCATAATGTTATTCTAATTAATTTAAATAATTAATTAGAGATTTAATGATTTGACATAATTAATAAATAAGAATTTTAATTATGTGACTATGTGAATTATTGTGGAATTATGCAATTTTATTTAATTGATTTAAATAGGATTATTGATTAATTAAAAGTGTGACATTATTAAACTATATTATAGTAAGTTAATTAAAATAAATGAGAAGGGATTCC
This sequence comes from Panax stipuleanatus, assembly GCA_020205555.1. Classification (NCBI taxonomy): domain Eukaryota; kingdom Viridiplantae; phylum Streptophyta; class Magnoliopsida; order Apiales; family Araliaceae; genus Panax; species Panax stipuleanatus. Next base: position 21,915,848 of record CM035125.1, read on the forward strand.
TTAAGCTAGCCAAACAAGGCCTTAAGGGAAGTTGGTCAGTTAACCCACTAAGGGACCAACTGACAACCACTCACCCATTATATATTATACGTATTATACTTATATACATATATACTATATCAATTCATATATTCATATCAGAGGAAATAAAACTTAAAGAGTCAGAGAGAATTTTGAGAGAAAAGATTGAGGAAGAAGAATTTGAGAAGTTTATATCATCATCTTCACAGAGTTTACTAGGGGTAATTCCTTTGTCCCAATTTATTTCACGTACTATGTTTCCTTCATGAACATATATTCTGCGTTCTCCGTGTATGGGAAAAATTTGCAATTTTTGATTATATGCTTATATATGTGTTATTATATCATTATAACATGTTTTGTATTTGGTATGAATGAATTAAAATAATCGAATTCATGTAATTAGGCCTTAATTGGGTTTTCAAAATTTTACAGAGTTTTTCCATTTACGAGCTTTAAAAATTCTCTGTGAATGGAAAAAAATTGATATTTATTCATTATATGGCTATATTTGTGTTAATATGTGTTTATAACATATTATATGCCATATATGCATAACTTTCAGTGATCACACCATGGAATTTTGTTGATAATTGGGTTTTCAAAAGTTACAGAGTGTAGAAATTGTACATATGGCCCATATAGCCCTTACGTACAAAATTTACACGCCTTATACGTTTATTTAACTTAAATTGATACTTGCATGTAATTATGTACGTTTAAACGAACAAAATGGAAGTTAAACGAACGGATTCGGTGTTATAACGAATCCGTAACGTTGAATTTCTTGTTTTCCTTTAAAACTTTATAAAATATTGAAAACAGTGAAAATAGATGCCTTGGATTGTGTAAATACGTAATTTAAAATGCTAAGATCATGCTAAAAATGTTATATAATGTTTCTGTGGAGTTTTTACATTATGGGTAGCTTTATAATTCATTACGTTAGTTTAATTTGGATTTATTTGGGCTACTCTGTGTGTTCATCGCGAACCAGGGAGTGCACCAGCAGGGGGACCCGCCCTAGCGGGTGTTCATGGGTATTAGGACCCGCCCCAGCGGGTATAAGGGCTGTCCGGGAGCCTTTTTTTTGGTTTCCGAGACTGTTTTGACCTCCTGTAGTAAAATAAGCATAACTTTTTCACACGAACTCCGATTAAGGCGATTCAAGATGATTCGGAAAGATAACGAGTAGACCTACAACTTTCATTCTTTAAGTTTTTCAATTTGAAATCGTTAAAATGGGTAAAAATGGTCATCTTTGTGACTGATGCTTATTCGAAGGCAATCGGAGGGCTTCGGACATGCACGCACACAAGTGCAGTGTTCTCGATAATAAAAGATGTTGTTTTAAATTACATACATTAATATTATATGATTTGAAGTTCATGATTAATAAATTAAGTTATTGGCATGTATAAGATAATGTGAAGGTTCAAGTTAACAAACTAAGTGCGAACTTGAATATCGTAATTGTAAAACTTGATTATTATTGTTTAAAGGGCTATACATGTGTGATATGCATGTTGTGAGTTTACATTCATGTTATGTGGTTAGCCATTGAGTAATATTATAAACTAAGTTGTAAGTCGAACTTAAGTGAATAGTTTAACAGTTAAACATGGTAGTTATGAAAACTAATCGATGTCGTATACATAATGTAATGTGTAGGACGTTGAGGAAGTGAATTGTAATTATATTTGTAGCTTGTGCAAGAGGCAAGTATCCTATCCCTAACTTATTGATTTAGCAAGTTCCCTAAATTCTAATTTATTCATTTATTAAGTCTTAGACTTGTGTTTCTATATCGAGTAAGCTCGTGTTCTTAATTGTTCCAATTCGAAATTCATATTACATATTGTAACTCTTTTAAAAGCATGATTCAGTTATACAATACTTATTCGATTGTATACTCTTGAGATTTATTATTCAAGTTGAATATCGATGTTATTGTTGAACCTTATAGGACTAGTGAACCCCTATTGATTCGACTAGTCCATAGTTGATGAACGTTCTAAATTCTAAAATACTTATTGAGCTTATCCAAACCAAACTTCCTTTGGTGCGGACTCTGATGTCAAAACTGAGATGAACAACCCTGTAAAGGGGATTATTTACGCTTTAGCGTTGAGATATTGTGCACAGTATGGTACTAAGGGTTGATCCCCCTAAGTACGAGAAGTAGAGTCCATAGTCTTATGACTGTTAAAGGTTTAAAGTATAAACACTTTACAACCTAGGACATAGTTCAAGGTCTTACGACCCTCAGATGTTATTTTGATTCCTGTTATTTATCCTCGAGTCAAAATTTGAGTTTCTTTATTCAGATGTCTTTGATTCACTCGCATGTTATTATATTGTTGTCATATTATTATACTTGTGGGCAATCGTGCTCACTCTTGCGTATAATAACATTGCAGTTAAGAACGAAAGGTCCAACGAGCCTTCTACTAGCAAAGGCAAGGGCAAGGTCAACAAGTGATGAAGACTTGTTGTTTATTTTATATGTTTATGTTTCAGCTCTATGTTAAAGTTGTATAAGACTATTTAATTGTTTATGTTCCGCACAGATGTTTAAGGTTAGTATTACCTGGGATTGATGTATTTATTTTCAGATGTTGTAACCCATAAGGAAGGATTTAATTCTATTTATTGCATGGTTTGCATTTACTATGGGTAGATAGATAGATGATATTCGTGCAGTGAACACCAAGTCCCGTGGAATTGAAGTACCCGGATTTGGGGGTGTCACAGGTTTTACCGGTATTCTTAAAGGATGGTGGGATAATGCCATTACTGATATTCAGAAGGAAGAAATCTTGAAATCCTTTAAGATTGACATAGACCCTATTACTCGTACCGAAACCAAAAGGGAAGATGCTTCACCACTTTGTTGGACCTGGACTTATGAATGCCGATAGAGGCAGAGAACTTTTACAAAACCTCAGATGTCCTTCTTTAACCCATTTTAGATGGTATAAGGATGTTTTTCTTATAAAGGTCATGCAGAGAACCGATGCTAACAGTGAACATTGGAAAGCCAAATTTATTGATGGACTTCCTACTTTCTTTGCTGAAAAAGTTCGCAAGAAACTTAGGGATAAACATGATCAAATGAGTTATTCTAAAGAAAAACAAATAAATTTGATCCAAAAAGAAGAAAAATTCTCACTACAGAACAAAGGATTTTACAACCTTTTCTACAGGGAAAAATTAAATCTCTTTTGAAAATATTTCAAACTGAAATATGTAGTGATGTTCCTAATGCTTTCTGGAACAGAAAGAAACATATTATTTCTCTTCCTTATATACCTGATTTTATTGGAAAAAATATTCCTACTAAATCAAGGCCAAGCCAGATGAAGAAGGAATATCTTATTCTCTATAAAAACGAGATTGAGTCTCTTCAACAAAAGAATCTCATTAGACCTAGTAATTCTCCTTGGAGTTGCACTGCTTTTTATGTCAATAAGAATGCAGAAATTGAAAGAGGAATACCTAGGCTGGTGATTAATTATAAACACTTAAATGAGGCTTTACAATGGATTAGGTATCCTATACCTAATAAGAAAGATCTCCTTGATAGATTGCATGATGCAATCATTTTTTCTAAATTTGATTTAAAATCAGGACTTTGGCAAATACAAATTTGCAATACAGATCGGTATAAAACTGATTTTACAGTACCCTTCGGTCATTTTGAATGGAATGTTTTACCATTTGGAGTTAAAAATGGACCATCTGAATTTCAACATATTATGAATGACATTTTTAACCCTTTTACAGAATTTATTATTTGTTATATTGATGATGTCCTTATCTTTTCATCTTCAATAGAGCAGCATATAAAACATTTCAATATTTTTAAAAATGTTGTTATTAAAAATGGTTTAGTAGTTTCTGCACCTAAAATGAAACTTTTCCAAACAGGTATTCGATTCCTTGGACATAATATTTCCAATGGAACTATTATTCCGATAGATAGGCGTATTGAATTTGCATCTAAATTTTCAGATGAAATTAAGGAAATTACTCAACTCAGAAGATTTTTAGGAAGTCTTAATTATATCCAAGATTATTATCCGAAGTTGTCACAAGACTCTTCTATTTTACAAACAAGGCTTAAAAAGAATCCTATGTCTTGGACAGATAAGCACACTCATGCTGTTCAGATTAGTATGAATACCCAAAGTATCAATTTTTGAAATAGGCATTAAAAGACAAAGAAAAGGAGTGCCTAAAATAATGGTTTGACTCATATTTCTGATTAACACAAAAGAAGTAGGTAAACACAAACCTTGATTACAGATAAAAGCTTCTGGTATTTTATACTTTATTCTCATAGTATTACCACTAGCACTAGTTAAAGACTGAGTAGTTTTCTCAAAATAATTAGTAGGGATTAACCCTTCCTGAATACAGTTCATATCAGCACCACTATCTACAAGAGCAATAGCATCTTTTAGAATAAAGTCTGGTTTTATTATGAAAGTAATACGGATATACCATTTTTGGAAAATAACTTTATTCACAAGCATAAGATACTGGTTATTAGTAGCATCTTCTTTTTCTTTAGAAGATTCTAGTTTGGTGTTTAATTGCTGCTTAATATTATTTAAATCAGTCGTTATAATAATATTTGCTGTTTGAAGTTGCTTAACTTCTGTTTTTAAAAGGTTTATCTCTCCTTTTAAATCCTGGATGGTAACAGGTTTATCAATGGTAGAAGCTTGTTGCATTCTTTTCATGACTTCGCGGATACTGTATTGTTCTACTGGGAGAATGTCATCTTCAGTTTTATGATTCTTATAACAAGTTTTCAGAAATTTTAATTTAATTTCTGGATCTTTTATAAGATCAGTCATGTCAAGCATAGATTGTTGAGAATTGGTTAAAACATTTATGTTTGGGCCAGCAAGGCCTCCGATGTCTAAACCATTCATTTCAACAATGGCTTTCCAGTAATTGGTCTCAGCTAAAGTGTTACAGCCATCTGGGAGCAGGTAACACAAAACTGGGGTTCCTGGTTATCATCTTCTTCATAAGAAGAATATATCTCAGCAAGTTCCTGATCGGATTCTTCATTATCACTATTGGTCAAGCAATTAAGAATCTCTAGTTGAACATCTTCATCAAGAGATAATTCCTTAAGTTTCTGTTTAACCTTAGCTCTACATTTATTAACAAAATGTCCTGTTTTACCACACTTATAGCATTTAACAGTAGATTTATCTTTCTTACCACTAGTCTTCTTCTTTCTAGGAGGTTTTCCTGTAGTGTCTTTTCTAGAAGAAGAATGTTTTATGTGTGTTTTAGTCTTTTTAGTGTGCTGTTGCTTCCTGGGTTTAGAAGGATACTGGATCTTAGTCTCATAAGAGAATTGATCACAGAATTCTCCTAACTCATGTCTTTTAGTAAGATTCTGTTGTTTCATAAGATGCTGGAGTTTCATATCATTACATAATGATAATCCTTCTTCAATAATAACGGCAACAAGATGACCATAGGAGTACTGGTTATAGGGAATACTCATTTGATCATGTTTATCCCTAAGTTTCTTGCGAACTTTTTCAGCAAAGAAAGTAGGAAGTCCATCAATAAATTTGGCTTTCCAATGTTCACTGTTAGCATCGGTTCTCTGCATGACCTTCATAAGGAAAACATCCTTATACCATCTAAAATGGGTTAAAGAAGGACATATGAGGTTTTGTAAAAGTTCTCTGCCTCTATTGGCATTCATAAGTCCAGGCCCAACAAGCAGCCCCTTTCCATGTTCCTGAAGCAAATCACAAGACTCTTCTCATGCTGTTCAAAAAATTAAAGAAAAAGTGGGGGTTCTTCCCACCACGATCAACCGACAGGTTTCTTCCTGTATAGCCTCTTTGGTTTTATCAATCAAAATTTCTGATTCAGATAATTTTTCTGTAAAATAAGAGCAATTATGATTATCTACAGCGTTAATGATTTCTGTTTTAAAACAATTACTGTTTTCTCGATGATAATGCAATAAATCAACTAAGAAAACATAATAATTAATATTAGCAATACTTACAGAGAACAGGGAGACAATGATATCTTCAAACTTCGATTTTTATTTATAAGTAAGAAAGAGAGAGAGAGAGAGAGAGTCTGAAATTCATAAAAGAAGTTCTGCCCCCAACATCAGGGTGAAGGCTCCCTTAAATAGATAAAAGAAAAGATAAAGAAAATAGGTGGCGTGTCCTAGATGGTAGAGTCGTGCATCCTGCTTTATCATTATCTTCTTGGACAGCTGTGCGGTTACAAAAGGAAAAGGACATATTTTAAATTTGAATTAGTTTTTTTTTTTGAAATAATATTTAGTTTGTTTTTTATTTTATTTCTAATTTATATATTTTAACACTGATAATATTTGGTTTTGATTTGTATTTTAATTTTTATAAAGTGTTTTGATATATTTACCCTCTGATATATAATAAATATGTAAAATATATACATGTATTAATTTTTTTAATGGTAAAATAAAGCGAAATACATTGAAAATTGTAAAAATATGCATTTTTGGTGACACGTCAGCAATCAGGCTTTTTTTTTTGCCGGAAAAGTTTTTGGAGTCACTTTTATTTATTTAAGTGTACTTGGAATATGCTAATATAAAATTTTAAACATTAGGATCACACATATAAAAGGGGTTATACTTCGAAAGATATAAATGTATTTAACCCTTACTTTTAATAACAAATAGAAGATTGTACTGGGCTGGGCTGAGCTGAACCCAAACCAAACCCAAATCAAATCTGGAGTAATAAAGATGCTGACGAATGAAAATATCCTCTCGATAGTCTCTCTTTCGGCGGTCGTATTTTATTCATAATAATATAAGATTTTCTGCATAATAATGTTTTATTCATATTATATTTAGATTTCTGGTTGTTATCTGGAGATGGCCATTAATTAGATTCAATTAATTGCACGGATTTGTGCAATTGAAAAGTTTAAATTAGGCTTGATTGCATAATACTCAAAAGTATTAATCATTTTTGCCTATTTATATTTTTGTTGTGGTTGTTGTTTGAATTGTGAGGTTGAATCAGATCTGGGGATGGAGATGGACATTAATTTTCGGACGGAAAAAAGGAAATCCTCCCTCGGGAAGAGGTACCGAGACCAAATTGACGACAAGGATGATGATAAGAAGGTGAGTTATTATGAGTATGTTGATGGAGGTCTAGTTAAGTTCTTATCAATTTGGTTTTTTATTAAAATGAAGCATTTATTTTTATTTTATTTTTTTTGTTGTTGTTTGGATTGCCAGGCTGAATCAGATATGGAGATGGACAACTTTCAGACTAAAAACATGGATTTCTTCATCGGGATGCCCTACCTTGACAAATACTTCTCATGGCGATTAGCAGCACCCGAAAAAGAGCGTCCTAGAGATGGAATTATTACGACGGAGGTGTTTCGGGTGACAATCAACATACCAGAAGGAAGACAAGGCTACCTGTCCGGTCAAATCTATTGCGGTATTTTTTCTGGGTATATATATATATATCTACAAGCGAAAAGGTGAACATGGTCAACATATTAAGGAAGGGTGTGATCTGCTGACGATTGAGAGTGGTGTTGCCCTTGATTCTGATGCTGATCTCCATGTTATTGTGGATCTGCTGTTCTCCACCTCTGAATACCAAACGCTCACCAACTGCGAAATACCGCAACCCAAAAAAAATCCCAACAAGGGCCACTTTGACGGTCAGGGCAAGGGCAACTTCTACGACCACAAGGGCAACTTGACGGACTTTTTCGCAACAGTTTACTGTGACGTTGACATGGAGTATGATGACACTGACGACGAACTCGAAGAGGGCAACTTCATCCGCATCAGCAACTGCAAGGGCTGCTACAGCAAGGGAGGCTGGTTCAATGAGGGCAAGTTCTATGGGCAATCTGGGCTCACTATCGTCACATCATAAAGATTTCGACAAAGCCTTAAGTTACACTGTTCATAGCAAGGATGATACATGTTCTGTAACCATTTTCTACGCTGGCTGAAAGATGAAGAACCAGAATTTGGTGTTTATGAACTTATTGCCGCTAGAAATGACATGATTAAAGAGGATGATTATGAGATTATCCTCTTTCTAAAGGAGGACTTGAGTCAAAGCGTACAAGTAGTGTCTGGGAAGCCAATTCAATTGTCCCGATGTGTAGTAGCCGTGCCAATCAATTCCAACCTCTTAGTTCGTGCACATCTGAGAACCAAGTACGAGCATTTTCCTAGTGCAAAACTAGTCTTTCCTGCACAAGAATCTGGTATATCTGAGCTTCCTATAAATGGTACAATGCTAGTGAAAGTCACTTGGCAACAAATTCCGTATTGAAGGCACCTTACCTTGTATGGACTGATCCAACAGCTGTGCCAGTGGAAAACATATCTCATATTGGAGGCACCTTAGAATTTGAATTTGCTATTTTATGTATTTTCTTTATTTTAAATTTGGATTGTATCTGTGGGTTGTGGAAGTTTTTCGAAACTTGGATTTCTGTCATGGATGCTTGAATTATGTCTCGTTGAAGTTGTTTGAAATTAATTTGTGGATGTTATTTGTAGACTGGCAAGTTGTTTGGATTGCATTTTGGTTGGATGTTTAAATTCAGTTGTTTGAAACTGTTGCCTATGTGCTTAAGGATTGCTGCGGTTTAAGAGCTCTTATGGCTTGAGGCCCGTCTCCTGGAATGCTAGAGAAGCAACTATTGAGCAGGACAAGCTCTTAAATATCCTCTATTATCTATCTTCTTCTGATATTCAGGATGATTGCAGGATTTTCTTGCAGGATGCTTTAGATGAATATCTAACGATGGAGACCAAACCGTTCCAGTGGTTTGGTTGGCTTGTTCACGCTTTACAAATTAATAATCATTCTGGTTTGTTAAAAATATTCATCCGTTGCATGATTTTATGGTTGTAGCCATATGTTTCTTGAAAGTACTTGATAGACATTTCAGATCTTTTATATCTATTTCAAGTTTTTTCATATCCACTTCCACATTTTTTCATGTGATTTGAATTGTCCTAGTTTTCATCTCATGTGAATTCGATGTTAATGTTTTCATCTCATGTGAAGTCGAGAAGCTTATTTATTGATCGACTATTTGCTATTTGCAGGATTGCTGAAAGTGAAATAGGTTATACTGTCTGATATACACATTTTTTATACATTTTAATATTCTCATATTTATTATTTTATATGCTTATTTTATTTAACTTATACATTTTATTTTATTTTGTAAGAAATAACATTTATTTTTCTTAGGGAGCAAATAAAGGATTTATATCGAACTTTTAAAGGTGGAAAAGGACTCTTGGAGGATTACCATATAGAGATTGAAGTCAAGAAGGAAAGAAGATAAAAAAAGGGAACAAAAGTGTACAAGTTCAAGGAATCTAAATTAGGGCACAAATTTATTTTTCCTATAAATAGATCTCTTGTTTTAGAGTGAGATATAGTATTATTAGTTTAGGTTAGGAGTAGGAGTAGATTAAATTACTTCTTCATTGTACATTCGTTGGATGATCGTGAATTAAATGGAGTTTTCTTATTTATTTTTAATATTCTTCTCTTCTTTATTTAGTTAGATAGTTTAATTATTTTCCATGTCTAGCTAATTTCTTTTATCTAGGATGAAGATGAAATTAAATAATTATTCATGATAATATTTTCATCTCTTCGATTATTTATGCTTTTATGTTAACTGATTTCGCCTTCATATTTCGTTTTTGAAATACCTTCGTTTTATAGTTTTTATGTGATTTTAAATTAATTAAGAGGTTTTGATATATTATTGTTAAGATATGAATTTTTCATAATCCATGCTTACTCGAAGATGTTTTGATGAGTTATATAATTAATCTTTAAATTTTCATAATCTATTTTTGCTCACGTTAATTATAAAATTGCTAAATTAAGGGGAATGGAGATCAAAATTGTAAGACCCCAACTTTTTATGAATAAAAATTGAATTTTCTCTATATATTATTTTGAAATAGTAAGGGGTTGATTTGATTAATGTGGTAAATTATGGGTAATATGTGTAAATATTTCAAAATAAGCAAGTGGTTATAAAATATTCATTTTTGACGGGGAATATTCACTTGGTCGTGGAATATTCTTTTTGTCGGGGAATATTCGTACGACGGTGCAGCCATTTGTGGGCCTCATAACGGAAAACTGTCGGATGAAAAAAACGACAAGAATGAGTTTTCTAAAAATAACGACGTAACGGTTACCGTTAACACTGTTGGAATACCCGGTGGATAAAGTAAAGTAATACGCGTTGTTGCACATTAGCACACAGTATTGCACAGTATTTTTATATTATTGTTAATTCAATAATTGTTACTGCACAGTATTTTTCATTATCAGATCAACAATTCATATTATTTGAATAATATTATTAGATAGCATTATTGGCAACGTCTAAGGAAGTTCTGTCTAGAAAAGGGGTTTGGTCACCTAATTACGCGCCAGTAAGGAGAAATTCTTATCGGAAAGCCCCTTCTTTTCTTGGAACGACCTGGTTGTCAATATTGTGGTTCTGTAATATTATTTGTAAATAATTAATTATTAATTTATAAGATAAAAAAATATTTATTTTATGTGGAGGAATTAGTGTTGATATTTTTATCAGTATTTTGGTATGAAAAATCATCCGTATGTGAATTTCGGTCACTTTTCGTTTGAAATTTGGAAAACCTTTCTTTTAGAAAGTTGTAGAGGATTAAATTTCTTATGAAATAGACATAAGATTCGAATTTTTCTGATAAAAGGGCTATTTATTATGAATTATTGAAGTTTCGGAATAATTGATTTTTGGGGTTATAAATATTTTTTTTAATAAAAATGTTTTATAGATGGTGGGCCCCACTTGTGTGGGCTGATGAATTAGTCAGATGGTGTGCGGGAAAATTTTTAAAAATATTAATATTTTATTAAATTTTCTGCTTTGGCGTTCTAAGCATTTTCCTATAAATAGGGTGCTGAATTAGAATTTAAAAATCACACCAGAATCAGAAGTTTTCTCTCTCTATAATATCGAACGTATTTTGTGAGTATTTAGATACTTTAAGTGTTGCTATTTAGTGCAAGTTTTCTTTAGTATTATATCCGATATTCCAGCCAGAAGTACTATTTTTTAGAAGTAAGGGATGTTATTTTCTTCATAAATGATGTTATTTTCTTCAATATTATTTTACCGAAATATTGGTATAAATTTTATTGTGAGATTTTTACCTTTTCATGTCGGGATTACTATTCACATATACGACACTATTCACGTATACGACACTATTCATGAATACGGTACTATTCACCGAAAAATTTAATTTTCTTTTATTTGTCCAAGTTGGCTATTTTGGTTCCTATCTTTGATTAGATCCAAGTTTTGATCTTTATTCTTGAATTTTATTCCACAATTGATTATTACATAGTATTTTTGAACTTGGATAAACTTAACTACGAATCCCAAATTTTTGTCCTTTATTTCACTGGATTCGTTCTTTAAAATATTTTCATCATCTTCAGTCCTAAATGGTGATATAACTGAATATTTTTGGCCTGTAGTGCAAAGATAGATGATTATTTGATGAATATCTTTGGCCTGTAGTGCAAAGATGAATGTCTACCTGATGAATATCTTTGGCCCGTAGTGCAAAGATGGACAGGTGTTGAGATGAACATGATCAAATGGTGATACAAATGAATATCTTTGGCCGTAGTGCAAAGATGAATTTTTGATTGATTGATGTTACAGGGATAAAATATTGATTATGAACTTTCAAGTCATAGAAGATAGTAGACATTATTTCCTACTTAACTCTTCTGATGCATTGTTATTTCCGCTGCATTTGTTGATCTAAAATTTGTTGTCCATAATATTTTATTTGATTTATTGAAGACTAATGATAAATTATTTTTTATTATCTTTGTCATAATATTTTTTATTGAGCTAGTTGATCTCACCCTTTTCTTCTATTATCCTCTTCAAGAAATGAGAATGTCATAGGGACTAGTTGGGGGACAAAGTGATGACCCGAGTTAAGAGCAGTAGTAGTCCTCACTATTTTTTATAAAATTGTGTGATAATAATTATAATGAGGACTTAGTTTGAATGTTAATATTTGCTATATATTTGTATTGACACTCACAGTTGTGTGGTCGTATTTTGCACGACCGTATGATATAAAAGAATGTATTTGAATTCTGTATCATGTGTTTGGCGACTCAAAATGGATTAGGTAGATTGTACCTATTCTGGGGGAGTCACAGTTGGTATCAGAGCTTAGGGATATGGTCTCTGGCGGAGATCGGTGAATAGAACTAAGAGGGGAGAGACGAGTAAATCCTTCACTAGTGTGTCCTACCTAAGCTTATTTGGTGTTTAATTGGTCGGTCGGAGCATAGAGTTAATATGTGATATGTTTGTTTAATTAACCCTTATTTTATGGCAGTATTTGAGAATGACAGCTAAAAATATTAACGGTGGAGTGAATGAGACCGTTGAGACACTTTTAATCACCGACCAGGAGAACGTGCAACAAGAAGGTAATATTCCTCCTGTAAACAACACTACTGATCAGACGATGAACGATGGGATGTTTAGAAACTTTTTGCAGTTCATGCAAAACCAGACGAGGGAGACTCGTGTGCAAAATACAGGTAAAAATAATAACAACACGCGGATTGTCACTGCCAAGCAGTTCAAAGAGTTGGGACCACTAGAGTTTTTGGGACAGCCGGATCCGATCAAGGCAAAGACGTAGGTCAAGCAAATTACCAAGATATTTGATATCTTGGGATGCACGGAGGAACATAAGGTTCCATTCGCCACCTTTATGTTCCGTGGAGAAGCAGATTACTCGTGGGAATCAGATTACTGGTGGGAATCTGTGAAGCGTACCCAGCCTGCCGCACTCAAGATGTCTTGGGAAGCGTTCCAGAAACTATTCAATGATAAGTACTTTCCTGAAAGTATTCGTCATATGAAAGAGGTAGAGTTTATCAAACTGGAATATAACAACATGACTGTGTCCCAGTACGAGGTTAAGTTCGCAGAGTTATCCCGATTTGCGTCTCATTTGGTGGATAATAAGGAGCGTATGACACGGATGTTTCTAAGAGGTCTGAAACCCGAAATTCGTCAATACCTAATTTCTCACAAATTTTCTCTATATTCCGATGTTGTGAACAGGGCTCAATTATTAGAGCGAGATAATGAGTCTGTTCAGCCGAGGGACCACAATCAAGGTCGTACCGGTGGCAGCAGTCATCGGAGCAATGGCAACCAGCGGGGAGGAAAGTATCATGACAGAAACGGTAACCACTCTGGTGGTAATCGTGGCCATGATAGTAGAAGAAGCAAGTCGGGGGGAGATTCCAAAAAAAGAAGGTACAACAATGACAACGTGAAGACGTCAGCACCAGCATCAACTGCTTCTAGGGGAGGAGAACGACCACCGGTCGTATGTTATAAATGCGGGAAAGAGGGACACATTAGCCCAAACTGTCCACAACAATTTAAGGCATGCTATAACTGTGGAAAGGAAGGTCATATAGCTCGAGATTGTCCTGTAGCGAAACCAAGTCCAGCGGGGGTGATGATTCCAAAGGTTGTTCTGGACAAGTCGAAGTCGGTGGTTCCTGGAAGAGCATTTGTCGTGACTGCCCAAAACGCGAGAAACCCGAACGAGGTGATCACGGGTAAGCTAATCATAAACTCTTGCGAAGTCTATGCCTTACTAGATACCGGTGCTACCCATTCTTTTATTTCACCTACTTGTGCTCAACGTTTGAATTTGACTCCTGAGAAATTAGACTTTGACTTATCTGTTGAAACTCCGTTGGGTGAAACCTTCGTTACAACTACAGTTTATAAATCTTTCTTGATTCAAATTGGTACCCTCACCCTACCTGTTGATCTTATATCTTTGAAAATACTTGCATTTGACGTGATTTTAGGAATTGATTGGTTAACTACTTATCATGCCAAAATTGATTGTTTTCGTAAGGTTGTTAGTTTTCATATTCCTAACCAACCTGTTGCGCAAATTCAAACGAATCATTTATTCCTAATCGATCTTCGTTCTAGATATCATCAGCTGAAGATTAAAACTGAGGATATTCCAAAGACTGCCTTTAGAACTCGATATGGGCATTATGAATTCCTAGTCATGTCTTTTGGATTGACTAATGTTCCTGCTGTTTTCATGGATATGATGAACCGTGTATTCAAGGAATATTTGAATCAGTTCGTTGTTGTCTTTATTGATGATATCCTTATCTATTCCAAAAGCCGTGAAGGTCATGAGCACCACTTAAAGCTGGTACTTCAAAGGCTTCGTGAAAACAAGCTATATGTCAAGCTGAAGAAATGCGAGTTCTGGCTTAAGGAAGTAGCATTCCTTGGGCACATGGTGTCAAAACATGGAGTATCTGTAGACCTGGCAAAGATTGAAGCAATACAAAGTTGGGAGCAACCGAAGTACGTAGCTTTCTGAGCTTAGCTGGTTATTATCGAAGATTCATAGAAGGGTTTTCTCGAATCGCTACTCCGTTAACTCAGCTGACTCGGAAAAATACAAAATTCGTATGGAGCGAGGAATGCGAGAAGAGTTTCCAAGAGCTCAAGAGGAGACTCTTGTTTTGACAATACCATTTGGTTCGGATGGATTTGTTATATACAGCGATGCTTCGGGCAAAGGGTTAGGATGTGTTCTCATGCAACATGGGAAAGTCATAGCCTATGCCTCACGACAACTCAAGGAATATGAGAGTAATTACCCTACTCATGATCTGGAGTTGGCAACAGTCGTTTTCGAGTTGAAGATCTGGAGGCACTACCTGTATGGATAGAAAGTGGAGATTTATACGGACCATAAGAGCCTTAAATATTTCTTCACTCAAAAGGAACTCAACATGCAGCAACGACGTTGGCTTGAGCTGTTGAAAGATTATGACCATACCATCCTGGTAAAGCGAACGTGGTAGCTGACGCGTTGAGTAGAAGATCATATGCGGGAACGAGTGCGATGTTGTCAACACAAAGGCTTATTCTGTGTGACTTACAAAGGATGGAGATAGAGTTCAAGACTCCAAGGACCCACATGATGATGTCAAGTATATGCGTAGAACCAGTTTTAATTGATAAAGTTAAAGCTGCTCAAGTTACAGACACGGAGCTGATGAAGATGAGGAAGAAGGTGCAAGAAGGTGGTATTCCAGAAGCAATAATCGATGAAGAAGGAATACTTCAAGTCAACTCCAGACTTTGTGTTCCTAACGACTCTGACTTAAAGCCTAAAATCATGATGGAAGCACACAACACACCGGTTGCAATCCATCCTGGGAGTACCAAAATGTATCGTGATCTTCGACATACATTTTGGTGGAGTAATATGAAGAGAGAGATCGCGGAGTTTATCTCGAGGTGTTTAACTTGTCAACGTGTTAAAGGTGAGCATCAAGTGCCAAAGGGTCCATTGTAACCACTTGAGATTCCAAAATGGAAGTGGGAACAAATTACCATGGATTTCGTTACGGGTCTTCCCAAGGTTTCTTAAGGCATAGATGCGATTTGGGTTATTGTTGATAGATTAACCAAGTCTGCTCATTTCTTGCCGATACAGGAGACTTATTCCCTTGAACGTCTTGCTCATATGTACTTGAATGAGAATTTGAGATTGCATGGCATGCCAGTATCCATAGTTTCGGATCGTGACCCAAGATTCACTTCACGATTTTGGGTTAGTTTGCAGAAAGCTATGGGCACGAATTTACGATTCAGTTCGGCATATCATCCTCAAACGGACGGGCAATCGGAAAGGACTATTCAAACTCTTGAAGATCTATTGAGACTCTGTGTTCTAAACTTCAAAAGGAGTTGGGATAAGTACCTACCATTGGTGGAATTCTCTTACAACAACAGTTATCAGGAAAGTATAGACGTGACTCCATTCGAGGCGTTGTATGGGAGAAAGTGTCGTTCTCCAGTATGTTGGGATGAGGTGGGTGAAGCAACATTGTTGGGATCGGAGTTAGTACATATGACCACGAAAAAGATCCAAATGATCCGACAACGTATATAAACGGCACAGGATAGACAAAGAGTTATACGGATCTTCATCGAAAGTACGTGGAAATTAATGTTGGGGATCATGTATTGTTACGTGTTGCTCCATGGAAAGGAGTTACGAGATTCGGGAAGAGAGGAAAGCTCAATCCGCGATTCATTGGTCCTGTGATAACCCGAAAATTTTAAAATCTTGAATGATTAGAATAAAAGTTAAAGAATAAAACCTAGATGAGAAGTTGAGAATTTATTGAAAATTTTGAAGTAAAACCTATAGGGTTTGCTATTCGAATGAGAATAGAGAAAATATGGGTTACAAAATTCCAAACCCTAGAAATGAATTTATATGTACTTGAATGAATATCAAGAATAAGGTATTACGATACCTATAAAATTTGATGTGAACTGAATAGTGTAAGAAATGTTATATAAATATATGTGGAAATTTTATTAAGGAAATAAGATTTCACATGAAGAGATGATATGAGGTTAACCGAAGATGAGTATATGTATAAATATATATATATATATATATATATATATATATATATATATACTTAGTAAGGTGCTATATATTTTAATAAGAGGAATGATGGATTAAGTTAAGGATATGAGGATCAAGATAAAACTATGTTAGTAATTTACATAGTTGAATGTTGGCCTTGATTGACAAATAAGAAGATAAATAAGTTTAAAGTCATTAGTTAATATGATTAGCAATAAAAATAGAGTAAGTTAAAACTCAAATTTTGAGTTAGTAATAGAATTTTGACGCACGAACTGCTCGGTTGCGTCCGGAATGTCAAGTTTAGTCAGAAGGGACAGTAAACACAAAATGTGTAAGGGTTGAGTTTTTGGTCAAAGTCAATAGTTGACTTTTATGGAGAAAAGTCAAAATTAGTGTTAGAAGTGGAATATCTGATGATTTATGTGAACTATGTATGTGATTAAATAAATATACATTATATAATGTGTATACATTTATTTTGTATATAAAAGTGAATTAAGAATAAAATTATGTAATATATATATATATATATATATATATATATATATATATATATATATTATGTACGATAATTAAATAACCTAAGAGGTTATAATATGTGAGAATATTAGTATATAAAAATATATACTAACTCTAAGAGATTTATTATATACATCTCAAATAATTAATTTTATAACCAAGTCTAATTTGAGTAAGGAATTTATTTTCAAATATGAAAAATAAAAACCCTAATTAAATGATTAGGGTATGATATAATTAAAATTATTGGACTATAATAATATCATAGTCCAATGAATTAATTAGAGAGCCCAACACATTATATAAAGTGGCTCAGCTAAGCCCAACAAGTGTAAGGAATTATTGAACCCTAATGACATATTCAATTTATTTGAATATGGTAAGTGTAATTGGGTTATATAAATTAATTAATATTATTAATGGATAATAATATGAAAATAGCTATAATAATGAGCATTAGCTCAAGAGTTAACAAATTAGAAAGAGTAAGTAAATTAAACAGACCCAATTATTTAATTAAGCGTTGGACTTGTAGATAAACTGATTTAAAGGTAATTAAATTATTAAATTAGCTTAATATATCATGTATAGAGCAAGTTTAATAATGGCCCCATTTATTTATGGGTAGAAGCCCAAATTTATTTTGTTAGTAAGCAAAATAAGAAAATTTCAAGCTCAAAGGAGTTTAATTAAAAGCCCAAGCTAAAGCCCATTTTAAAAAGAAGGAGCATGGTAGTTTTTGGTTTGCTGAAATGGTGATTTCAGGATGCTGAAATATAATCCGGTTTACTGAATAATATTTCAGTTTACTTAAATGTTATCTAGTTTATTAAGATGACATATAAAGGGATAACTAACAAGTATAAGTTATGAGGTGATGAAAAGATTATCAAAGTATAATGATAATACTAAGGCTATAGTGTAATGTTTAATACTTAACTTTATGATTAAAGGTTAGATAGTTTACTTATATAGTAAAGATGTTATGAGGTAAAGTATGATGTGCTAATTGAAAGATCAATCTTATATCTGATAGGTCTTTTCAATAAAGAGAATAAATTTAATTGCGAAGCGATAATCGACTATGCAGGCAAGTTCCCTAACTCAAACTCGAGTTATATTTCAAAGCATGTTAGTGAATGATTATTGATGATTATTCACGTCTAAACTGATTATTGATTCGCACTTAGTGCATGTTGCATATGTTCATCAGGTATGAAAGGCTAATCACCTTCATTACCCTAAGGTTCAGTTAAAGTTATTCATTGTCCTTGTGACATTAAACATTATTGATTCAGTCATTCAATTATTGACATGTTGATTCATGCTTTTTCACAATTATTATATTATTGAAAACTTGAAAGCTTATTATTCTTTCAATCATGATATATCTTTATTGAATTTAAGCTTGCTGGGCAAAGTAGTTGCTCACCCTTGCTATATCATGATATTAAATTTCAGATTAAAACGAAGGTTTTAACAAGATCAGAGACAAGAGCAAAGTACAATAATAGATTGTTATGCGAATAACTATTCAGTTATCTTATGCAAACCTTTTGTAATTTTGAAGGTATATATTCAGTTAAGGTTAATAAACCTGGGGAAATGTTATAGAATCATATGAAATAAACAATATATGTTTTATTATTCCGCATTAGATGATAGAATATGTATGACAATGAAGTACCGTAACGTACCAAGTCCGAGGTTCTTGGGACCCGGATTTGGGGGCGTCACAGGTTGGTATCAGAGCTGTAGGTTATAAACCTTAGGTAGGATTACCTTAGGATATAACTGCAGAACGGAGGATGATGAATAAACTCAAATAGAGTGTATGTGTTAAGAGATGAATTCAGGAAATTCATCATTAAGATAAGAAGATGATAAATAAGATTCAAAGAAGAATCTTGAAGAGTTACAAAGATAAGAATCCGGAGTTACCTGACTCCAATAATAAAGATGAGAAGTGTAATAAATAGACAACGTCTATAGGATGAAAAGTGTAAAATCATAATATCATATGATTAAAGGAAAAAAAGATCGTAAAATAAAACGATCCTAAGATTGGAAAGAATTGTGATATAACACGATTATAAGAAAAGATCACAACGTGATCTGATGAAGTCATAGGAGGACAGATAATCAATCTATTGATTGAAGAATTTATAGACAAATTGCTATACGAATATGGTACTATGAAATAGTACGAGTTATACTCAAAAGAGTTAAAAAGGATTATACGGATTAAATGAAATTCGTATTAAGCAAAGGGGAGACTAAGATTATGTGGGATTTCAGTTGAGGACTCATGTGATTGCTAAGTTGTACATGTAAGACCCCAACTTTTATGAATAAAGATTTAATTTTCTTTATATTATTTCGAAATAGTAAGGTGTTGATTTGATAAATATGAAAGTTATGGGTGAAATGTGCAAATATTTTAAAATGAGCAAGTGGTTATAAAATATTCTGGTTGTCGGGGAATATTTGTTTGGTCGTGGAATATTCTTATTGTCGGAGAATATTCGTACGACGGCGCAGCTATTTGGGGACCCCACAATGGAATAACTGTCGGATATAGAAAGCGACAGAAATAACCTTTTTATAAAATAACGACGTAGTTGTTACCGTTAGTACTGTTGAAATACTCGATGGTTAAAATACAGTGATACGCGGTGTTGCACAGTAGCACACGGTATTGCACAGTATTTCGAATTATTGAGTCTTACGTGAGAAGGCACTTACTCAATTATTGTTACAGTAATGACTATTCAATATTTTATATTATTGACTCAATAATTGTTACATTGATATTTTATTGACTCAATAATTGCTACGTTGCTATTTTATATATGATTGATTCAATAATGACTACAGTTGATATTTTGTATTATTGATTCAATAATTGTCATTGCACAGTATTTCACATTATCAACTCAATAATTCATATTATTTGAATAATATTATTAGATAGCATTATTGACAATGTCTAAGGAAGTTCTGTCTAGGAGAGGTTATTTAATTGCGCGCCAGTAAGGAGAAGTCCTTATCGGAAGGCCCCCTCTTTCCTGGGAACGACCTGGTTGTCAATATTGTAGTTCTATAATATTATTTGTGAATAATTAATTATTGATTTATATGATAAGGAAATATTTATTTTGTGGATATTAAAGAAGGAATTAGCATTGATGTATTTTTATCAGTATTTTGGTGTGGAAAATTATCTGTTTATGGATTTCGGATAATTTATGTTTGGAATTTGGAAAAACTTCCTTCTACAAAGTTGTAGAGAATTAAATTTCCTACAGAAGGACATCGAATTTGTATTTTTCTGACAAAAGAGCTATTTATTATGAATTATTGAAGTTTCGGAAAATAAATATTTTTTTAATGGGTGGGCCCCACTTTTGTTGAAATTTTTTTAGCCGCCAGGCGGCGGAAATTTTTTGAAAATAATAATATTTTATTATTTTAGTCTCCTTTGGCATCCTAAGCTTTTTCTATAAATAGGGTGCTTAGGTTAGAATTGAAAATCACAACAGAATCAGAAGTTTTCTCTCTCTATAATATCGAGCGTATTTTTGTGAGTATTTCGATACTTTGAGTGTTAGTATTCAGTGAAAGTTTCCTTGAGTATTATATCCGATATTTCAGTCAGAGATACTATTCTTTTGAGGTAAGGGGTGTTATTTTCTTTCGTAAATGATGTTATTCTTTTTAATATCATTATTCCAAAATATTGTCATGGATTTTATTATGGAATTCTTATTTTTTCCGTCGGGGTTACTATTCACGTATACGGCACTATTCACGAAAAAAATTAAATTTTCTTCTATTTGTCTAAATTATTTGTTAAGGTTCATATCGTTGATTGTATCCAAATTTTGAGCTCTATTCTTTAATTTTGCTCCACAAAGTATTATTATGGAGTATTTTTGAATTTGGATAAACTAAAATGTGAATCCTTAATCTTTGTATTTTATCTCACTGGATTCGTTCTTTGAAATATTTTTCATCATCCTCAGTCCTAAAAGGTGATATAACTGAATATCTTTGGCCTATAGAGCAAAGATGAATGATTACCTGATGAATATATTTGGCCTGTAGTGCAAAGATGACAGGTGTTGAGATGAACATGACTACTGATGATACAAATGAATATCTTTGGCCTGTAGTGCAAAGATGACAGGTGTTGAGATGAACATGACTACTGATGATACAAATGAATATCTTTGGCCTGTAGTGCAAAGATGAATATTTGATTTGGGATATATATTGATTGATGTTACAGGGATAAAATATTGATGATGAACGGTTATTTCCGCTGCGAATATTGATCTAAAACTTGTTGTCAATAATATTTTATCTGAACTATTGAAGGCTAACGATAATTTATTTTTCATTATCTTAGTCATAATATTCTTTACTGGGCTAGTTGAGCTCACCCTTTTTATTTATTGTCCTCTTCAGTAAATGAGAACGTTGCGGGAACTAGTCGGGGGACAGAGTGATGGTCCGAGTTAGAGCAGTAGTAGTCCTCGCTATTTTTGTAAAATAGTGGGATAATGATTGTAATAAATAAAGAATGAATTTAAATATTAATATTTCGTATTATATACGATTTGTATTGACACTCACAGTTGTGTGGTCGTATTTTGCACGACCGTGTGATATAAAGTTTGTATTTGAATTCTGTACCATGTATTTGGCGACTCAGAATGGGTTGGGTTGACTGTACCTATTCTGGGGGCGTCACAGTTGGTATCAGAGATTAGGGATATGATCTCTGGCGGAGATCGGGAAATAGAACTAGGAGGGGAGAGACGAGTAAATCCTTCACTAGTATGTCCTACCTAAGCTTATGTGGTATTTAATTGGTCAGTCGGAGCATAGGGTTAATATGTGATATGTCAATTTATTTAATTAACCCTTGTTTTATGGCAGTATTTGAAAATGGCAGCTCAGAATGTTAACAACGAAGTGAATGAGACAGTGGAGACACCTTTAATCACTAACCAGGAGAACGTGCAACAAGAAGGCAATGTTCTTCCTGAAAACAACGTTGGCCAGACGATAAACGATGAGATGTTTAGAAGTTTTTTGCAGTTCATGCAAAACCAGACGAGGGAAACTCGTGTGCAAAATACAGGTGGAGATAATAACAACACGCGAGTTGTCACTGCCAAGCAGTTCAAAGAATTAGGACCACCAGAGTTTCTGGGAAAGACGGATCCGATCAAGGCGGAGACGTGGATTAAACAAATTACCAAGATATTTGATGTCTTGGGATGTACAGAGGAACAGAAGGTTCCATTCGCCACGTTTATGTTCCATGGAGAGGCAGATTATTGGTGGGAATCGGTGAAGCGTACCCAGCCTGCCGCACTCAAGATGTCTTGGGAAGCGTTCTAAAAACTGTTCAATGACAAGTACTTTCCTGAAAGTATTCGTCATATGAAGGAAGTAGAATTTATCAGACTCGAACAAAACAATATGACGGTATCCCAGTACGAGGCTAAGTTCGCGGAGCTATCCAGGTTTGCACCTCATTTGGTGGAGAATGAGGAACGTATGACGCGAATGTTTCTGAGAGGTTTAAAACCTGAAATACGCCAATACCTCATTTCTCATAAATTTTCTTTATATTCGGATTTAGTGAACAGGGCCCAGTTGTTAGAACGAGATAGTGATAACAACCAAGGTCGTACCGGTAGCAGCAGTCATCGGAGCAATGACAACCAGCGAGGAGAAAAGTATGACCGAAGCGGTAACCACTCCGGTGGTAATCGTGGTCATGATAGTAGAAAAAGCGAATCGGGAGGAGATTTTAAGAAGAGAAGGTACAACAATGAGAACGTGAAGATGTCGACATCAGCACCCGCATCAACTTTTCTAGGGAAGGAGAACGACCACCGATCGTATGCTATAAATGCGGGAAAGAGGGACACATCAGCCCAAACTGTCCACAACAATTCAAAGCATGCTATAACTGTGGAAAAGAAGGACATATAGCTCGAGATTGTCCTATTGCGAAACCAAATCCAGCGGGGGTGGTGATTCCAAAGGCAGTTTCGGACAAGTCGAAGTTGGTGATTCCTAGAAGAGCATTTGTCGTGACTGCCCAAAACGCGAGGGACCCGAATGAATTTATCACGGGTTAGTTAATCATAAATTTTTGCGAAATCTATACATTGTTAGATACCGGTGCTACCCATTCTTTTATTTCACCTGCTTGTGCTCAACATTTGAACTTGACTTCTGATAAGTTAGACTTTGACTTATTTGTTGAAACTACGTTAGGAGAAACCTTTGTTACATCTATAGTTTATAAATCTTGCTTGATTCAGATTGGCACCCTTACCTTACCTGTTGATCTTATATCTTTGAAAATACTTGCATTTGACGTGATTTTAGGAATTGACTGGTTAACCACTTACCATGCCAAAATTGATTGTTCTCGTAAGGTTGTTAGTTTTCATATTCCTAATCAACCTGTTGTGCGAATCCAAATCACTAAACCACTAAAATCAGTCAATATCATTTCAAGTTATAAAGCTATTCGTTTATTGAAAAACGGATGTCAAGCTTTCTTAGCTCATGTCACTGATCTAAACCAGAATACATCAGATTTGAATGATATTTCTGTTGTTAATGAGTTTTCTGATGTATTTCCCGAAAAACTTCCCGGTCTACCCCCAGAACATGAAGTTGAATTCTTTATTGACCTTGAGCCCGGTACAAAACCCATTTCTAAAAGCCCATATCGAATGGCTCCTATTGAACTTCTGGAGTTAAAAGTCCAGTTACAAGAGTTGTTAGACATCGATTTTATTCGTCCTAGTACGTCTCCTTGGGATGCTCCTGTTTTATTCATTTGGAGCTAGGAATGCGAGAAGAGCTTTCAAGAGCTCAAGAGGAGGCTCATTTCGGCACCTGTTCTGACAATACCATCTGGTTCGGATGGATTTGTTATCTACAGCGATGCTTCGGGCAAAGGGTTAGGATGTGTTCTCATGCAACATGGGAAAGTCATAGCCTATGCCTCGCGACAACTCAAAGAATATGAGAGGAATTATCCTACTCATGATCTAGAGTTGGCAGCAGTCGTTTTCACGTTGAAGATCTGGAGACATTACCTGTACGGGGAGAAAGTGGAGATTTATACGGATCATAAGAGCCTTAAATATTTCTTCACTCAGAAGGAACTCAACATGCGGCAACGACGTTGGCTTGAGCTGTTGAAAGATTACGATCATACCATCCAATACCATCCTGGAAAAACGAACGTGGTAGCTGACGCGTTGAGTAGAAGATCATATGTGGGAACGAATGCGATGATGTCAAGTATACGCGTAGAACCAGCTTTGATTAATGAAGTTAAAGCTGCTCAAGCTACGGATGCGGAGCTAATGAAGATGAAGAAGAAGGTGCAAGAAGGTGCCATTCCAGAAGCAAGAATCGATGAAGAGGGAATACTTCGAGTCAACTCTAGACTTTGTGTTCCTAACGATTCTGACTTGAAGCATAGAATCATGATGGAGGCACACAACACACCGTTTGCAATCCATCCTGGGAGTACTAAAATGTATCGTGATCTTCGACATACATTTTGGTGGAGCAATATGAAGAGAGAGATCGCGAAATTTATTTCGAGATGTTTAACTTGTCAACGTGTAAAGGCGGAGCATCAAGTACCGAAGGGTCCATTGCAACCACTGGAGATTCCGAAATGGAAGTGGGAACACATTACGATGGATTTCGTTACGGGTCTTCCCAAGGTTTCTCAAGGCATAGATGCGATTTGGGTTATTGTTGATAGATTAACCAAGTCTGCTCATTTCTTGCCGATACGAGAGACTTATTCCCTTAAACGTCTTGCTCATATGTACGTGAATGAGATTGTGAGATTGCATGGCATGCCAGTATCCATAGTTTCGGATCGTGATCCCAGATTTACTTCACGATTTTGGATCAGTTTGCAGAAAGCTATGGGCATGGATTTACAATTCAGTTCGGCTTATCATCCTCAAACGGACGGACAATCGGAAAGGACTATTCAAACTCTTGAAGATCTATTGAGACTCTGTGTTCTAGACTTCAAAGGGAGTTGGGATAAGTACTTACCATTGGTGGAATTCTCCTACAACAACAGTTATCAGGCAAGTATAGGCGTGGCTCCATTCGAAGCGTTGTATGGACGGAAGTGTCGCTCTCCAGTATGCTGGGATGAGGTGGGTGAAGCAACATTATTGGGACCAGAGTTAGTACGTATGACTACGAAAAAGATCCAAATAATTCGACAACGTATACAAACGGCACAAGATCGACAAAAGAGTTATGCGGATCTTCATCGAAAGGACGTAGAATTTAATGTTGGGGACCATGTGTTATTACGTGTTGCTCCGTGGAAAGGAGTTACGAGATTTGGGAAGAGAGAAAAGCTCAATCCACGATTCATTGGTCCATTTGAGA
Source organism: Panax stipuleanatus (assembly GCA_020205555.1). Taxonomy (NCBI): domain Eukaryota; kingdom Viridiplantae; phylum Streptophyta; class Magnoliopsida; order Apiales; family Araliaceae; genus Panax; species Panax stipuleanatus. The sequence continues at coordinate 21,941,475 of CM035125.1, forward strand.
TTCTTGACCGAATAGGAAATGTGGCTTATAGACTTGCTTTACCTCCAAGCATGTCTCGTGTTCATAACGTATTTCACATATCCGTGTTACGTAAATATGTGAAGGATCCAAACTGCATTATTAAGTTAGAACCAGACGAGATAGCCGAAGATTTAACGTACGAGGAGGTACCTGTCAAGATCTTGGATAAGAAGGAGCATGTCCTACGCTCGAAAATTATACCTCAAGTTAAAGTTTTGTGGAGAAACCATGCAATTGAGGAAATGACGTGGGAGTTGGAATCGAAAATGAAAGCGAGGTATCCTCACCTTTTCGATATACCAGGTACGTACGTCAATTTCGAGGACGAAATTTCATAAGGAGGGGAGGTTGTAAGACCCCAACTTTTATGAATAAAGATTTAATTTTCTTTATATTATTTCGAAATAGTAAGATGTTGATTTGATAAATATGAAAGTTATGGGTGAAATGTGCAAATATTTTAAAATGAGCAAGTGGTTATAAAATATTCTGGTTGTCGGGGAATATTCGTTTGGTCGTGGAATATTCTTATTGTCGGGGAATATTCGTACGACGGCGCAGCTATTTGGGGACCCCACAATGGAATAACTGTCGGATATAGAAAGCGACAGAAATAACCTTTTTATAAAATAACGACGTAGTTGTTACCGTTAGTACTGTTGAAATACTCGATGGTTAAAATACAGTGATACGCGGTGTTGCACAGTAGCACACGGTATTGCACAGTATTTCGAATTATTGAGTCTTACGTGAGAAGGCACTTACTCAATTATTGTTACAGTAATGACTATTCAATATTTTATATTATTGACTCAATAATTGTTACATTGATATTTTATTGACTCAATAATTGCTACGTTGCTATTTTATATATGATTGATTCAATAATGGCTACAGTTGATATTTTGTATTATTGATTCAATAATTGTCATTGCACAGTATTTCACATTATCAACTCAATAATTCATATTATTTGAATAATATTATTAGATAGCATTATTGACAATGTCTAAGGAAGTTCTGTCTAGGAGGGATTATTTAATTGCGCGCCAGTAAGGAGAAGTCCTTATCGGAAGGCCCCCTCTTTCTTGGGAATGACCTGGTTGTCAATATTGTAGTTCTATAATATTATTTGTGAATAATTAATTATTGATTTATATGATAAGGAAATATTTATTTTGTGGATATTAAAGAAGGAATTAGCACTGATGTATTTTTATCAGTATTTTGGTATGGAAAATTATCTGTTTATGGATTTCGAATAATTTATGTTTGAAATTTGGAAAAACTTCCTTCTACAAAGTTGTAGAGAATTAAATTTCCTATAGAAGGACATCGAATTTGTATTTTTCTGACAAAAAGGCTATTTATTATGAATTATTGAAGTTTCAAAAAATAAATATTTTTTTTATGGGTGGGCCCCACTTTCGTTGAAATTTTTTTAACCGCCAGGCGGCGGAAATTTTTTGAAAATAATAATATTTTATTATTTTAGTCTTCTTTGGCATCCTAAGCTTTTCCTATAAATAGGGTGCTTAGGTTAGAATTGAAAATTACAACAGAATCAGAAGTTTTCTCTCTCTATAATATCGAGCGTATTTTTGTGAGTATTTCGATACTTTGAGTGTTAGTATTCAGTGCAAGTTTCCTTGAGTATTATATCCGATATTCCAGTCAGAGATACTATTCTTTTGAGGTAAGGGGTGTTATTTTCTTTCGTAAATGATGTTATTCTTTTCAATATCATTATTCCAAAATATTGTCATGGATTTTATTATGGAATTCTTATTTTTTCCGTCGGGGTTACTATTCACGTATACGGCACTATTCACGGAAAAATTAAATTTTTTTCTATTTGTCCAAATTCTTTGTTAAGGTTCATATCATTGATTGTATCCAAGTTTTGAGCTCTATTCTTGAATTTTGCTCCACAAAGTATTATTATGGAGTATTTTTGAATTTGGATAAACTAAAATGCGAATCCTTAATCTTTGTATTTTATCTCACTGGATTCGTTCTTTGAAATATTTTTCATCATCCTCAGTCCTAAAAGGTGATATAACTGAATATCTTTGGCCTATAGAGCAAAGATGAATGATTACCTGATGAATATCTTTGGCCTGTAGTGCAAAGATGACAGGTGTTGAGATGAACATGACTACTGATGATACAAATGAATATCTTTGGCCTGTAGTGCAAAGATGACAGGTGTTGAGATGAACATGACTACTGATGATACAAATGAATATCTTTGGCCTGTAGTGCAAAGATGAATATTTGATTTGGAATATATATTGATTGATGTTACAGGGATAAAATATTGATGATGAACGGTTATTTCCGCTGCGAATATTGATCTAAAACTTGTTGTCAATAATATTTTATCTGAACTGTTGAAGACTAACGATAATTTATTTTCCATTATCTTAGTCATAATATTCTTTACTGGGCTAGTTGAGCTCACCCTTTTTATCTATTGTTCTCTTCAGAAAATGAGAACGTTGCGGGAACTCGTCAGGGGACAGAATGATGGTCCGAGTTAGAGCAGTAGTAGTCCTCGCTATTTTTGTAAAATAGTGGGATAATGATTGTAATAAATAAAGAATGAATTTGAATATTAATATTTCGTATTATATACGATTTGTATTGACACTCACAGTTGTGTGGTCGTATTTTGCACGACCGTGTGATATAAAGTTTGTATTTGAATTATGTACCATGTATTTGGCGACTCAGAATGGGTTGGGTTGACTGGACCTATTCTGGGGGCGTCACAGTACAAACCTTTGTATGGGCGGGGGTTTGTGCTTGGTCTAACGACTACTTAGTTTTTCATATTGATAATCATTGAAATGTTGGTGTTGCGCTATTCGCTATATGTATGTTGAGAAGGTGATTCTTTTCTCATGTGTATGACGGATAGGTATAGAATATAAGATTAGGCACGAGTTCTTTAAACTCATACGTATGGTAAGTTTGTGACTTATAATCATATGGTGGAACCCCTCAGCGAATAGACAACTTTGGTCTGACTAGGATAAGTTCCTAAACACATATGATTGTGAAAAGTTTCTGAACTCCTAACGTGTGGTATGTTTGATAAACTATATTGGGGAATAGAAAAGTGATGGATGAAGAATGAAGAATTGTTAAATTCTAATGGTGATAGAATAGATAGAATGATTAAGCAAATGATCATTAGAGAAATTAAAGTTGATGATGGAAGCATAGGTATTCCAAATCTCCTAGCTGTGCTAGACTTCAAATTTTTGAAATCAAGCTAAATTCGCACTGATGTGCCTTTAAAAAAAATATAAATGAATTTTTGTTATCAGCAACACATGATTATAATTGTGTAGACGTGGGATTCGTACCACTAACACATCGCTACCAGTGCGGCATGATAACATCAAAAATGATTTTCAATAGTTTTTGAGCTGCTTAAAGAAGAGTCTACGCTAATTGTTTCGGCTAGACAAAAATAATTTGAGATATCAAAATGTATTTTTATATATCATCGATGCATCATGGAACCTGTTGCTGAAATGATCAAAATGATGGAGTTATCAATGCAAAATTACCTAGTGTTGGATGTGATCTAAAAATCGTCAGCCCACTATGGCACGATGTAGTATGACAAAGTCATAAAATGACGAAATCCTAAAACGGAATGTAAATATAGTGCGGTATCATGACGTAATAAAATGAATTTCAGAATTTTAAAGAAAAGTTAAGTGCCAATTTGATTAGGACAGACATGTTTCGATTGAAATTAAAATTATTGATATATGTCTAAGCTAATTGATTCAGCTAGACAAATGTGTATGAAAATTCAAAGTATTTTTGAGACTTTATCCCGAACCAAATTGTTTTGGTGCGGAATCTTATGTTAAGTCTGAGGTGAACAACCCCGAAAAATGGGGATATACTAATTAGATAAAATATTTCAATCTAAGAACACATATAGTTGTTCCGATGACTAAGGTATAATAGACTGATCATCTAAAGTACCCGCATTGGTAGTTTACCTTCTTCGTGATTGTAAACATACCAAGTACAACATGGTTAACAAATTTGGTTGCGATGAATACCGTTAAACCTGAGAGTTCACGGTCTATATGACCCCTCAGCCCGATATGAAAAGTTTTAACTCCTTAGAGAGAAGTCATGGAAGAATGTGATGGTGGTAGAGCTCCTCATAGAAGGAAGCAAGATGTACTCATTAAATTGAGCATGAAAGCATGTAAAGGTTAACTTGAAAACCTACTTCTGATGAATAAAAGGAGTGGTGATTAGTAGACTGTAATTTCGAGGACGAAATTCTTAGAAGAATGGGTGAATGTGACAACCCGAAAATTTTAAAATCTTGAATGATTAGAATAAAGGTTAAAGAATAAAACCTAGATGAGAAGTTGAAAATTTATTAAAAAATTTGAAGTAAAACCTATAGGGTTTGCTATTCGAATGAGAATAGAGAAAATATGGGTTACAAAATTCCAAACCCTAGAAATGAATTTATATGTACTTGAATGAATATCAAGAATAAGGTATTACGATACCTATAAAATTTGATGTGAACTGAATAGTGTAAGAAATGTTATATAAATATATGTGGAAATTTTATTAAGGAAATAAGATTTCACATGAAGAGATGATATGAGGTTAACCGAAGATGAGTATATGTATAAATATATATATATATATATATATATATATATATATATATATATATATATATATATACTTAGTAAGGTGCTATATATTTTAATAAGAGGAATGATGGATTAAGTTAAGGATATGAGAATCAAGATAAAACTATGTTAGTAATTTACATAGTTGAATGTTGGCCTTGACTGGCAAATAAGAAGATAAATAAGTTTAAAGTCATTAGTTAATATGATTAGCAATAAAAATAGAGTAAGTTAAAACTCAAAATTTGAGTTAGTAATAGAATTTTGAAGCACGAACTGCTCGGTTGCGTCCGGAACGTCAAGTTTAGTCAGAAGGGACAGTAAACACAAAATGTGTAAGGGTTGAGTTTTTGGTCAAAATCAATTGTTGACTTTTATGGAGAAAAGTCAAAATTGGTGTTAGAAGTGGAATATCTGATGATTTATGTGAACTATGTATGTGATTAAATAAATATATATTATATAATGTGTATACATTTATTTTGTATATAAAAGTGAATTAAGAATAAAATTATGTAATATATATATATATATATATATATATATATATATATTTATATATATTATGTACGATAATTAAATAACCTAAGAGGTTATAATATGTGAGAATGTTAGTATATAAAAATATATACTAACTTTAAGAGATTTATTATATACATCTCAAATAATTAATTTTATAACCAAGTCTAATTAGATTATGAAATTAAAAAGGCATAAGTAAGGAATTTATTTTCAAATATGAAAAATAAAAACCTAATTAAATGATTAGGGTATGCTATAATTAAAATTATTGGACTATAATAATATCATAGTCCAATGAATTAATTAGAGAGCCCAACACATTATATAAAGTGGCTCAGCTAAGCCCAACAAGTGTAAGGAATTATTGAACCCTAATTACATATTCAATTTATTTGAATATGGTAAGTGTAATTGGGTTATATAAATTAATTAATATTATTAATGGATAATAATATGAAAATAGCTATAATAATGAGCATTAGCTCAAGAGTTAACAAATTAAAAAGAATAAGTAAATTAAACAGACCCAATTATTTAATTAAGCGTTGGACTTGTAGATAAACTGATTTAAAGGGAATTAAATTATTAAATTAGCTTAATATATCATGTATAGAGCAAGTTTAATAATGGCCCCATTTATTTATGGGTAGAAGCCCAAATTTATTTTGTTAGTAAGCAAAATAAGAAAATTTCAAGCCCAAAGGAGTTTAATTAAAAGCCCAAGCTAAAGCCCATTTTAAAAAGAAGGGGCATGATAGTAATTGGGTAAATATTTAATAAAATTAAACAAATTTGGAAGATAATAAGGCCATGTGGCCGGTTTTATAAGAGAGAAGAAAGGGGGGAATAATGTAATCATTATTCTTACTTTAGTAGGTATTTACTTTTTAGGTGTTGATTTCTTATTGGGCCAACACATTGTTTTTGCTTGCAAGCTATCTCATATAATAATGAGAGAGATAAGGATATGATATGTGGAGATTAGAAGGGCCAAGTGGCCGAATATGATAAAGGGAGAAAAGATATTAAGTGGATTTTTTTTAGAGATAAGATGATAAGGTGGAAAGATAAGATAAGAAAGAAAGGAAAAGATAAGAAAGAGAGAGAAAGAGAAAAGAAAAGAAAGAACGTGAATAGAGAGAGAAAGGAGAAGAGACAGCTATTTATTTGGGAGAAAGGAGAGAGAAATCTCCATAGATGAAGAAGAAGAAGAAGAAGAAGAAGAAGAAGAAAAAGCGAAGGTATAAACCTATTTCTTATTTTTTTTCTCTTTCAATGATTTAATGGAAAAGGAGTTTTGTGATTTGAAAGCATAACCTCTTAGATCTATGTGTTTTGTATGGATTCAAGTATGGATCTACCCATATTGAGTGTTGATTTGTGCGAAAATCAAAAGAAAAGAAAATTAATTTTTTTTGTTTTTAAAACCCTAACTTTTAGGTGCTTTGGATGTTCACCGTTTTTGATCTACATCTTCTTTTTACGATCCGTCGAATGGGAGTGCTAGATATATATGTTGACTAGTAAACCCAAGTGGTAGAACTTAATAATCAGGTTTCTAAAAGTCATGGTGTGAGTTTTGGAAAAAATAGTTCCGTTTTTTTAAAACTATTTTGGATCAGTCTACCTCGGGGGCAGTTTCGTTTGTTTTTCTTGCCTTAAAAATTTGAGGAAAATTTGGAGTGTTAATATCAGAAGATATGAAGGTCCTGTAAAAATTTGAGAATTTTTGCCATACGGTTTGAGAGATATGGATTTTACAGTGAAGGGCTACTTTTATGAAGCCACCCAAATAACTCTCTGTGTATAAGTTCAAAAATTACAAAAGATTTACTGGAAGTACATGTGTATAACAAGAACTTATTGTAAAAAGTTTAGAATTTTTGAAGTTAATCTCGATTTATGAAAAATATGAGAATATTTGGTTATTATGGACAATTAAAGTATAGTAAATGTATTTTAAAAATTTCGAGAAAAATATATGTTCAATATGGACCTATATTCTGTCAAATCGCAGAAACAAAATATTTTTGGAATTGATTTGGTATTTTTCATATAAATGATGTTATATGGATAAATGAATTAAATTGAATATATGATGTGAAAAATATGAAAACTAAGATTTTCCGACTTGAGACCCTTAAGCATGTGTTATGCAGATTTTTGATGGAGTTTTGGGTCGGGTGTGAAGTGTTGTGATGTTTATGGCATTTAAGAATGCTTAAATGAGTTAATTAATAAAAAGAAAACAATTAACATAAATTGTTTATCAATTGATTAAATGACTTAAAATATTTTTATATGACTAATAATATTGGATTAAGATATTATTAGTAATATTTGACTTGAATGTTATTAAAAGGTTAATAACCTTAGCTTAAAATATTATTAAATTATTAATAATATTAAACAGATAATTAAAATAAGAGATTTAAGTTATTTTTCAATATAGTTGTTGAATTTTGCATTCAAAGAACTATAGTATGTATATGATATGTTGGAAATATGTTTAGGGTACTGAAATTGATTTCGGAGTTGCTGAAATGGTTTCAGTCTGCTGAAATGGTTTCATTCTGCTGAAATGGTTTTTGGTCTGCTGAAATGGTGATTTCAGGATGCTGAAATATAATCCGGTTTTACTGAAATAATATTTCAGTTTACTTAAATGTTATCTAGTTTACTAAGATGACATATAAAGGGATAACTAACAAGTATAAGTTATGAGGTGATGAAAAGATTATAAAAGTATAATGATAATACTAAGGCTATAGCGTAATGTTTAATACTTAACTTTGTGATTAAAGGTTAGATAGTTTACTTATATAGTAAAGATGTTATGAGATAAAGTATGACGTGCTAATTGAAAGATCAATCTTATATCTGATAGGTCTTTTCAATAAAGAGAATAAATTTAATTGCGTATCGGTAATCGACTATGCAGGCAAGTTCCCTCACTCAAACTCGAGTTATATTTTAAAGCATGTTAGTGAATGATTATTGATGATTATTCACGTCTAAACTGATTATTGATTCGCACTTAGTGCATGTTGCATATGTTCATCAAGTATGAAAGGCTGATCACCTTCATTACCCTAAGGTTCAGTTAAAGTTGTTCATGGTCCTTGTGACATTAAACATTATTGATTCAGTCATTCAATTATTGACATGTTGATTCATGCTTTTTCACAATTATTATATTGTTGAAAACTTGAAAGCTTATTATTCTTTCAATCATGATATATCTTTATTGAATTTAAGCTTGCTGGGCAAAGTAGTTGCTCACCCTTGCTATATCATGATATTAAATTTCAGATTAAGACGAAGGTTTTAAGAAGATCAGAGACAAGAGCAAAGTACAATAATAGATTGTTATGCGAATAACTATTCAGTTATCTTATGTAAACCTTTGTAATTTTGAAGGTATATATTCAGTTAAGGTTAATAAACCTAGGAAAATATTATAGAATCATATGAAATAAACAATATATGTTTATTATTCCGCATTAGATGATAGAATATGTATGATAATGAAGTACCGTAACAGACCAAGTCTGAGGTTCTTGGGACCCGGATTTGGGGGCGTCACAGGTTGGTATCAGAGCTGTAGGTTATAAACCTTAGGTAGGATTACCTTAGGATATAACTGCAAAGAGGAGGATGATGAATAAACTCAAATAGAGTGTATGTGTTAAGAGATGAATTCAGGAAATTCATCATTAAGATAAGAAGATGATAAATAAGATTCAAAGAAGAATCTTGAAGAGTTAAAAAGATAAGAATCCGGAGTTACCTGACTCCAATAATAAAGATGAGAAGTATAATAAATAGACAACGTCTATAGGATGAAAAGTGTAAATTCATAATATCATATGATTAAAGGAAAAGAAGATCGTAAAATAAAATGATCCTAAGATTGGAAAGAATTGTGATATAACACGATTATAAGAAAAGATCACAACGTGGTCTGATGAAGTCATAGGAGGACAGATAATCAATCTATTGATTGAAGACTTTATAGACGAATTGCTATACGAATATGGTACTATGAAATAGTACGAGTTAAACTCAAAAGAGTTAAAAAGGATGATACGGATTAAATGGAATTCGTATTGAGCAAAGGGGAGACTAAGATTATGTGTGATTTCAGTTGAGGACTCATGTGATTGCTAAGTTGTACAAACCTTTGTATGGGCGGGGGTTTGTGCTTGGTCTAACGACTACTTAGTTTTTCATATTGATAATCATTGAAATGTTGGTGTCGCGCTATTCGCCATATGTATGTTGAGAAGGTGATTCTTTTCTCATGTGTATGACGGATAGGTAGAGAATATAAGATTAGGCACGAGTTCTATAAACTCGTACGTATGGTAAGTTCGTGACTCATAATCATATGGTGGAACCCCTCAGCGAATAGACGACTTTGGTCTGACTAGGATAAGTTCCTAAACCCATATGATTGTGGAAAGTTCCTGAACTCCTAACGTGTGGTATTTTTGATGAACTATATTGGAGAATAGAAAAGTGATGGATGAAGAATGAAGAATTGTTAAATTCTAAGGTGATAGAATAGATAGAATGATTAAGCAAATGATCTTTAGAGAAATTAAAGTTGATGATGGAAGCATAGGTATTCCAAATCTTCTAGCTGTGCTAGACTTCAAATTTTTGAAATCAAGCTAAATTCGTACTAATGTGCCTTTAAAAAAATATAAATGAATTTTTGTTATCAGCAACGCATGATTATAATTGTGTAGACGTGGGCTTCGTACCACTAACACATCGTTACCAGTGCGACATGATAACATCAAAAATGATTTTCAATAGTTTTTGAGCTGCTTAAAGAAGAGTCTACGCTAATTGTTTCGGCTAGACAAAAATAATTTGAGATATCATAATGTATTTTTATATATCATCGATGCATCGTGGAACCTAATGCTGAAATGATCAAAATGATGGAGTTATCAATGCAAAATTACCTAGTGTTGGATGTGATCTAAGGATCGTCAGCCCACTATGGTACGATGTAGTATGACAAAATCATAAAATGACGAAATTCTCAAACGGACTGTGCGGTATCATGACGTAATAAAATGAATTTCAGAATTTTAAAGAAAAGTTATGTGCCAATTCGATTGGGACAGACATGTTTCGATTGAAATTTGAATTATTGATATACGTCTAAGCTAATTGATTCAGCTAGACAAATGTGTATGAAAATTCAAAGTATTTTTGAGACTTTATCCCGAACCAAATTGTTTGGTGCGAAATCTTATGTTAAGTCTGAGGTGAACAACCCCGAAAAATGGGGATATACTAATTAGATAAAATATTCCAATCTAAGAACACATATAGTCGTTCCGATGACTAAGGTACAATAGACTGATCATCTAAAGTACCCGCACTGGTAGTTTACCTTCTTCGTGATTGTAAACATACCAAGTACAACATGGTTAACAAATTTGGTTACGATGAATACCGTTAAACCTGAGAGTTCACGGTCTATATGAACCTTCAGCCCGATATAAAAAGTTTTAACTCCTTAGACAGAAGTCATGGAAGAATGTGATGGTGGCAGAGCTCCTTATAGAAGGAAGCAAGATGTACTCATTAAATTGAGCATGAAAGCATGTAAAGGTTAAATTGAAAACCTAGTTTTGATAAATAAAATGAGTGGTGATTAGTAGATTGTAATTTCGAGGACGAAATTCTTAGAAGAAGGGGTGAATGTGACAACCCAAAAATTTTAAAATCTTGAATGATTAGAATAAAGGTTAAAGAATAAAATCTAGATGAGAAGTTGAGAATTTATTAAAAATTTTGAACTAAAACCTATAGGGTTTGTTATTCGAATGAGAATAAAGAAAATATGGGTTAACAAATTCTAAACCCTAGAAATGAATTTATATGTACTTGAATGAATATCAAGAATAAGGTATTACGATACCTGTAAAATTTGATGTGAACTGAATAGTGTAAGAAATGTTATATAAATATATGTGGAAATTTTATTAAGAAAATAAGATTTCACATAAGAGATGATATGAGGTTAACAGAAGATGAGTATATATATATATATATATATATATATATATATATATATATATATATATATATATATATATATACTAGTAAGGTGCTATATATTTTAATAAGAGGAATGATGGATTAATTTAAGGATATGAGAATCAAAGAAAGATAATATGCTCTCTACCTCCTATAAGGACTTATGAGTTGATGATCTTGCTCAAAGATAAAACTATGTTAGTAATTTACATAGTTAAATGTTGGCCTTGACTGGCAAATAAGAAGATAAATAAGTTTAAAGTCATTAGTTAATATGATTAGCAATAAAAATGGAGTAAGTTAAAACTCAAAATTTGAGTTATTGATAGAATTTTGAAACACGAACTGCTCGGTTGCGTCCGGAACGTTAAGTTTAGTCAGAAGGGAAAGTAAACACAAAATGTGTAAGGGTTAAGTTTTTGGTCAAAGTCAATAGTCGACTTTTATGGAGAAAAGTCAAAATTGGTGTTAAAAGTGGAATATCTGATGATTTATGTGAACTATGTATTTGATTAAATAAATATACATTATATAATGTGTATACATTTATTTTGTATATAAAAGTGAATTAAGAATAAAATTATGTAACCTAATATATATATATATATATATATATATATATTAGGTATGATAATTAAATAACCTAAAGAGGTTATAATATGTGAGAATGTTAGTATATAAAAATATATACTAACTCTAAGAGATTTATTATATACATCTCAAATAATTAATTTTATAACCATGTCTAATTGGGTTATGAAATTAAAAAGGCATGAGTAAAGAATTTATTTTCAAATATAGAAAATGAAAACCCTAATTAAATGATTAGGGTATGATATAATTAAAAGTATTGGACTATAATAATATCATAGCCTAATGAATTAATTAGAGAGCCCAACACATTATATAAAGTGGCTCAGCTAAGCCCAACAAGTGTAGGGAATTATTGAACCTTAATGATATATTCAATTTATTTGAATATGGTAAGTGTAATTGGGTTATATAAATTAATTAATATTATTAATGGATAATAATATGGAAATAGCTATAATAATGGGCATTAGCTCAATAGTTAACAAATTAAAAAGAGTAAGTAAATTAAACAGACCCAATTATTTAATTAAGCGTTGGACTTGTAGATAAACTGATTTAAAGGTAATTAAATTATTAAATTAGCTTAATATATCATGTATAGAGCAAGTTTAATAATGGCCCCATTTATTTATGGGTAGAAGCCCAAATTTATTTTGTTAGTAAGCAAAATAAAAAAAATTCAAGCCCAAAGGAGTTTAATTAAAAGCCCAAGCTAAAGCCCATTTTAAAAAGAAGGGACATGATAGTAATTGGGTAAATATTTAATAAAATTAAACAAATTTGGAAGATAATAAGGCCATGTGGCCGGTTTTATAAGAGAGAAGAAAGAGGGGAATAATGTAATCATTATTCTTACTTTAGTAGGTATTTACTTTTTAGGTGTTGATTTCTTATTGGGCCAACACATTATTTTTGCTTGCAAGCTATCTCATGTACTAATGAGAGAGATAAGGACATGATATGAGGAGATTAGAAGGGCCAAGTGGTCGAATATGATAGAGGGAGAAAAGATATTAAGTGGATTTTTTTTAGAGATAAGGTGATAAGGTGGAAAGATAAGATAAGAAAGAAAGGAAAAGATAAGAAATAGAGAGAAAGGGAAAAGAAAAGAAAGAACGTGAATAGAGAGAAAAAAAGGAGAAGAGACAGCTGCCCATTTGGGAGAAAGGAAAGAGAAATTTCCATAGATGAAGAAGAAGAAGAAGAGAAGAAGAAAAAGCAAAGGTATAAACTTATTTCTTATTTTCTTCTCTTTCAATGATTTAATGAAAAAGGGGTTTTGTGATTTGGAAGCATAACCTCTTAGATCTATGTGTTTTGTATGGATTCAAGTATGGATCTACCCATATTGGGTGTTGATTTGTGTGGAAATCAAAAGAAAAGAAAAATAATTTTTCTAGTTTTTGAAACACTAACTTTTAGGTGCTTTGGATGTTCACCGTTTTTGATCTATACCTTCTTTTTACGATCCGTTGAATGGGGGTGCTAGATATATGTGTTGACTAGTAAATCCAAGTGGTAGAACTCAAAAATCAGGTTTCTAAAAGTCGTGGTGTGAGTTTATGTGAAAACAGTCCCCTTTTTTTTAAAACTATTTTGGATCAGTCTGCCTCGAGGGTAGTTTCGTTTGTTTTTCTTGCCTTAAAAATTTGAGAAAAATTTGTAGTGTTAATATCAGAAGATATGAAGGTTCTGTAAAAATTTGAGAATTTTTGGCCATACGATTTGAGAGATATCGATTTTACAGTGAAGGGCTATTTTTATGAAACCACCCAAATAACTCTCTGTGTATAAATCTAAAAATTACAAAAGATTTACTGGAAGTACATGTGTATAACAGGAACTTATTGTGAAAATTTTAGAATTTTTGGAGTTAATCTCGATTTATGAAAAATCTGAGAATATTTGATTATTATGGACTATTTAAATATAGTAAATATATTTTAAAAATTCCGGGAAAAATATATGTTCAATATGGACCTATATTCTGTCAAATCGCAGAAAAGAAATATTTTTGGGACAGATTTGGAGTTTTTCATATAAATGATGTTATATGGATAAATGAATTAAATTGAATATATGATCTGAAAAATATGGAAACTAAGATTTTCTGACTTGAGACCCTTAAGCATGTGTTATGCAGATTTTTGATGGAGTTTTGGGTCGGGTGTGAAGTGTTGTGATGTTTATGGCATTTAAGAATGCTTAAATGAGTTAATTAATAAAAGGAAAACAATTAACATAAATTGTTTATCAATTGATTAAATGACTTAAAATATTTTTATATGACTAATAATATTGGATTAAGATATTATTAATAATATTTGACTTGAATATTATTAAAAGGTTAATAACATTAGCTTGAAATATTATTAAATTATTAATAATATTAAACAGATAATTAAAATAAGAGATTTAAGTTATTTTTCAATATAATTGTTGAATTTTGCATACAAAGAACTATGGTATGTATATGATATGTTGGAAATATGTTCAGGGTACTGAAATTGATTTTGGAGTTGTTGAAATAGTTTCAGTCTGCTGAAATGGTTTATGGTTTGTTGAAATGGTGATTTCAGGATGCTGAAATATAATCCGGTTTACTGAAATAATATTTCAGTTTACTTAAATGTTATCTAGTTTATTAAGATGACATATAAAGGGATAACTAACAAGTATAAGTTATGAGGTGATGAAAAGATTATCAAAGAATAATGATAATACTAAGGCTATTGTGTAATGTTTAATACTTAATTTTGTGATTAAAGGTTATATAGTTTACTTATATAGTAAAGATGTTACTTATATAGTTTACTTAGTCTTCAACAAATTAGATAAAATATTATGGATGATAAAATTTAGAACAACAACTGCAGCGAAAATAACAATTCATTAGAAGAGTTAAGTAGAGAATGATGTCTACTATCTTCTATGATTTAAAAGTCCATCATCAATATTTTATCCCTGTAACATCAATCAATATATATCTCGAATCAAATATTCATCTTTGCACTACGGGCCAAAGATATTCATTTGTATCACCAGTGGTCATGTTCATCTCAACACCTGTGCATCTTTGCACTACGGGCCAAAGATATTCATCAGGTAATCATCTTTGCACTACAAGCCAAAGATATTCATCAAATAATCATTCATCTATGCACTACAGGCCAAAGATATTCGTTTGTATCACCATTTAAGACTGAGGATGATGAAAAATAATATAAGGAACGAATCTAGTGAGGTAAAGGACAAACATTAAGGATTCGTAATTTAGTTTATCCAAGTTCAAGAATATTCCGTAATAATCAATTGTGGAGCAAAATTCAAGAATGAAGTTCAAAACTTGGATAAAATCAAAGATAATTTGGATTAAAAAAATTATTTTTTTTACCGTGAATAGTAACTCGTGAATAGTAACTCATCATGAAAAGATGAAAATTTCATAAAAAGTTCATACCAATATTCCAGTGAAATGATATTAGATGAAGCGCAAAACTCAAAGAATTTCTGATCATTTCAGGAATTATAGAAACAATACTTACCGTAGTAAGTTTAAATTTAGGAATATAAAATGAAATATTATCACTTTCATAATATGAAATATGAGAGAAAATAATATTCATTATGAATATTGAAAGGAAATAACATCTTTTACGAGAAAAATAACATCATTTACCTTAGTAAAATACTAGATCTGACTAGAATATCAGATATTTTATTGAGAAAAATCTTGCACCGTAATCCACACTCAAACTATCCTTATACTCACAAGAAATACGCTCGATATTATAGAGAGAAAATTTTCTTATTCTGGTGTGATTTTCTTTTCTAACTAAGCACCCTATTTATAAGAAAATGCTTAGCACACCAAAGCTGGTAAAATATTTATTTTATTTTTATACTTATGATTTCAAATCCACCATATTTGAAAACCAAACTTCAACATTTTACAACAAACAAAAGACAAAAGTGGGGCCCGCACATTCTAGAAAATCCTCTATCAAAAATTAATTCAGACTCAATATTCCGGAACTTTAATAATTTATAATAAATAGCCCTTTTATCATAAAAATATGAACCTTATGTCCATGCCATATAAAATTTAATTCTCTACAACTTTGTAGAAGAAAGTTTTTTCAAATTTCGAACGAAAAAATGACTCAAGTTTACATACGGATGATTTTTTCACACTCACCACTTTTGAAAATCTCCAGCACACTCAAAATTTCAAAGCTTCCACTTTTGAAATAACGAATTCCACCACATGTTTATATATATATATATATATATATATATATATATATATATATATATTAAAACATTTATAATTATTAAAAGAATTTCAAATTTTATTTTCTCTCTTCCATCTCATTTTATTCATATATCGTGAATTTGTTGTAAAAATATCATCACTATTATATTATTATATTATCACATTATACACTTATAATGTAATATTATAATAATATATTTGAATGAATTATTTTATCAGAACAGATAAAATATCCATTCTTAATAATTGTCACTTTTGCTAAAAATTCATCCGTTTAAATCCACATTGAATAAATATTTACTTATCATTTTATCAATAATTAATTATTATTCACAAATAATATTACAGAATCACAATAATGACAACCAGGTCGTTCCCAAGAAAGAGGGACATTCCGATAAGGATTTCTCTTTACTGGCGCGCAATTAGATTAACTAACCCCTTTCCTAGACAGAACTTCCTAGACATTGCCAATAATGTTGTCTAATAATATTATTTAAATAATATGAATTATTAATTTGATAATGTGAAATACTGTGCAGTGGTTACTGTGACAATTATTGAATCAATAATATAAAATATCAATGGGTGATTGTAATTCTTGTTTTAACATTTGTTTTATGGAAGTGATTATTATCACAAAAAAAGAAAATAATTCTTGTTTTTACATTTGTTTTATGGAAGTGATTAACAAGATAAACAACCAAAGGTGATTGTAAAGGTCTTTTTTTTTTTTTACTATGTGAGGCCACATAGAGTCTACGTAAATTTTTCCTAAATTCTCTCATAATTAGCCTATTAAGAAAATATTATAAGAAAAATATGCATTGCTTAATTATAAAAATGTAAATGTTCAAATGCAAAAGGATACAATGTTGCTACACTTAAAAAAAAAACAATATAAGCCATAATAAAATAATAAACCCACTTCGCTTAGTATATACGTTCCGTCGTTCCCCCACCTCATTTTTCAGTATCCTTATGTAATCTTTTTTTTTTTCTTCTTTTTTTTGCACTAAATATTACTAGAGTCTAAAAAAAGGTTGTATTTTTAAAATATAAAATACTATAATGTGTCAGATGTATCATCATAGTTTCTTATCAAACTATCACTAATAAATATTTTCTCTTATTAAAAATTAGAGATACAATTTGATTTTTAAGATTAAATGAGGGCATGTTAAATTTTAAAATCGGTATTACTCATAAAAATTTAGAATAAAATAAATTTTGTGATTAATAATTTTTGTTATATAATATACAATTATAATAATTGTATCAACTAAAACTAAATAAATTCACATCAATTTGAAGTTTAATATGTGGTCGTTTGACCTCAAAAGTCAAATTATATTTTTAATTTTGAAATAAACAGAGTAATTAACTTATAAATTTAAAGATAAATATAAAATAAAAATATATTTTTAATATATATAAATATTAGTATAAGAAAAAGTTAATTTTGTAGAAAGGTAGTATTACTTTTTGGTGGGCAAAACCGCAAAAGGCTTAACCGATGCTATGAGCACAGAGGGAAATATGGGATTGGGAATTAGGGTTGGTACTTGGTCGCAGCTGGAAGCAACAGGAAGTAGCAGAAGGGACCCTGCTGCCGATCTGAGAAAAAGTTGGTCATGCTACTGTTCTGATTTTGTACTCTGCTGCCGATCTGAGAAAAAGTAGGTCATGCTCCTGTTCTGATTTTGTACGTTGACTATGACCGTTTGTAATTTTTTTTTCTTCCCATATATTTTATAACAATGTTACTATCACGTAAAAAATGATCACATAATACTCACGTATATATATACGGGCACTGCTTGACATGTGGGATCGACAAATATATATGTGTGTGTATGTGAGTATTATATGACCTTTTTTAATGTGATAGTAGCATTATTTTATATTTTATGAGTATATGTGTGCGAAAATTGATAAATATACTATTTAAGATGCAATAGATAATTTATACTTTCGTACCATTTAGATAACTTATTAATTGATAGTTTTGAGTTATGTAATGATGTATTTAGGCAAATATTAAAAGATATTCTTTTTATTCAAAAAAAAATTATTAAATTCACAACAGAAAATATTATTTTCATATTAAAAGTGTCGATATAGATTCTATAACGACAGTTTTTATCGCCGTTATACATTTACAACGACACTTTTATTGTGGAAATAACAAAAAATATTGTGGATTTAACAATTATGGTTGTCTATGATTCAAATAAGAATAGAATTGAGAGTGAGGAAATGATGGCGTCAACAATATCTGATTTTACAAAAGACTTTATTTTAAATATCTTAAGCCAAAATTTTAAATTAAAAAATAATTGACTTCTGTAGATTTTAAAACAATAACAAATAATTGAAATATTTTTTTGAAAATATTTTGCAATTATTATAAACTCATTTATGGAATTCATATGTTAACTTTAAAAAGGTTAAGCTGTGATTAATTTATATATATTGTTTTATTTTTTATGTCTTATTTCAACAGTAACCAAGAAAATATTTACACAACGGAGGGAAACAAAAATTGAATATTCAACTCATGTTTTGTCCCTGTGACCCTGTCAAACACTTTTAGCCAAAATGGTGTAGACTTTTTGCATTTATTTTTTTTATCTTTCATTAAAAAGGATGTGTGAAAGTGGCTTCCCATTTGTCTTTAATTCCTTTCTTTTGGGATATAGAGAAAAAAAGGACGCAAACCCACCCTTTCATTAAAAAGGATGTATGCTTTGTTTAATTTGATTTTGTCCTATTATCAAACGAACTAAAGTAAATTCTCTCTAAAATTACTGTAATTAAAAGTAGGAGGTGGTGTATAACGGTAGTGGAGGGAAAACATAGAGATACAAATATTACGATAATTTTATTTTGAAAAATATGAGAGATGTAGAGTTTAAAAAAATAACGTTTATTTTTTACTCTCTCTTAATAAAAACAGAAGGTTTAAATACATTTTAAAATTTTATTTTTTTATTTATTTTTATAAAATGTTTCAATTTTAAGACATTAAGCTTTAATGTCTCTCAATTTCAATAATAATGTCTCTAAATTTCTATAAATTTAATATGTTGGTCATCCAATGTAGCATTTCTTATCAGAATAAGTCACGTAGCTCAAAACAAAAGAGTAATTAAATCTTTTAAAGGTTAATATCATTTATATTGGCTCCAATTTATTTTTCATCACACACCAATCACGTGGTTACAATTTTATGTGTTTTCAAAGATATTTAAGTTTTTCTATTAACGTGGACAATTAAGTCCTTGAAACTTTTTAAATTAACTCCAAAAAAAATTTAATTTTTTTTTATTAAACACAAACCACATACTTGCAATTTTATATGCTTCCAAAGTATTCTTATTCGGATCAACTATTATATGCTGGTGGTCAAAAAATTTAATTTATAAGAATTTAAAGAGATTAAGGTTTAATGTTTTAAAGTTAACATCAACGTTTAAGTTGTAAAAAATAATAAAATTTAAAGTTTTAAGTGTATTTAAATCAAATTTTAAAAAATATTTTCACAAATAAAAATGTTAATTTCATAATACCCTCTTTTTATATGAATAGTGATTAGAGATTAGAGTTCGACCCCTATGTTTTGCCCACAAGTGTAACTCCTTATGAGCTCTCAAAGGTCTTCTAGATGTAGTTTAGTTACTTACAAACAAGGAGTTAGTCTCAACTCTCAATTCTTTTCTTCTTCTTCTCCTTCTTCTTCTTATATTTTTTTTATGAACACCCTTATTTTGGAGAAAATCAGTATAACAAATAATATAGTTAATTTTAAAAATTATTAGGTACAACGATAAATTAATTTCACACTTTATGTTTATGAACACAATTCTTATTGTAAGAATGAAATAAAACATGACAAAAGGATGTCCCAGACTGGGGTGGGGGAGGGGAGGGGAGGGAGGGGGGGATTAGGGGAGAGTTAGACCAGACCCAATTTTAAGTATATAAGAAACCTCTCACAAAGAAAGTCCTTATGAGTAGGACTGTAAATGGTGACTGAAAAATTCGTAAATTCGTATTCATCCGTTTTCGTATTCGGAAAAAAGCGAATATTATTCGTATTCGAAAAAAACGGATATATCCGTATTCAATTTAAAGATATCCGCAAATAAACGGATACGAATACAAATATAAGCGTATTCGTATTCGTTCAACATCCGATCGTAAATATATCTGGCGGATAACGAATATCCAGAATCCAATATTCGAACTTGAATCCTCCAGAATTCGTATCTGAATAACTTTATATATATATATACACGGTCCGGATCTTAAGCTCACCCAACTAAAAGCTCACCCAACTCAATCCCTTTAACGACGAACCGGGTGACCGTTTAGTCCGTCGCTACATATACAACCGTCATCTTAGCTTTTAGTGACGGACAACATATAGACGACGGTTGTATATATAGCGACGGATAAACCGTCGCCCGGTCCGTCGCTAAAGGAGGGTGAGTTTGGGTGAGCTTTTAGTTGGGTGAGCCTAAGATCCTTACCATATATATATATATATATATATATATATATATATATATCAACTTACAAAACTATAACTATTAGCTTGTTACAAAATTTTTACTTTCAAAACTTACTTGCGATGCCAGGAGACCGGAGTAATTGATAATATTATTTCATTGTTAAAATGTGTTAGGTCCAAGTTAATTTAAAATTAATTTTAATTCACGTTTATGAATGTGGAGGGAGTATTAATCACTTTCATTTGCTCAATATTTAGAAACTAAAAGTTCAAATATTTAAAGTAAGTCCAAGGTTAATTTTGGATCAAGTTGGATTAACTAGTAGTCAGACATACATTATAATTACAACCAAAAATCTGGGCATCAGACTATCTGAGACGGAAAATTCGTCTCAAATATAGCAAAATCCGTCTTAATAAATTAGATACAAAAATTGTACATCTCAAATACGTCTCAAAAATTTAGGTACGAAAACTATCCGTCTAAATCCATCTAAAAACTAACCCATGGGGAGCTAAATTTTGAAAATGATTTTGCCGATTTCAATTTTGACTGGCAAAATTGACTGCCCTTTTAAGTACACGTAATTTAAGACGGAAAACGTCGTCTCAATTCCGTATCAAAATTGGTAACAACTATTTTTCCTATACATTTTTAAGACGAACACCATCCGTCTCAATTCCGTTTCAACTTTGACGCCAATATCTTTTCAACGCGCATATTTTGAGACGGGCAACAATCTCAAAATCCGTGTCAACTTTGGCGCTAAACGGAAAAAAGTCTCAATTCCATCTAAATATGTTTATTAACAACAAATTACAAATATTTTCATAATTTAATTTTGAAATCTAAAAATAAATATGTTCAAATTAATAATAATAATTACTAAACTGTTATTTATAGACAGTATTAGATAAGACATCTGTTGATACGTACTATTACAAATATCCTATAAAAGATAATGTACTACAAGTCTCACCAAATACAACAAAAATAACTTCTAAAACTACTGTTTTAAAGCTCAAAAATATACATAATCACACACCTTCATCCTCGATGGTAAACAACAGTAACTTCTAAAAAGTACTACCTACAAGATCAATATGCATATATAATCACAAGTCTTCATCCTCGTTACCGTCGCCTGAATCTTCATCATGCTCATCCTCGACATCAATATCCTACAAATAGCAGTACATAGAATGCATGTCAAATATATGAAATGAACGGATACGAATACGGATATAGACGTATTCGTTTAACATCCGATCGCAAATATATCTAGCGGATATTCGAAATCCGATATTCGAATTTAGATCCTCCAAAATTCTTATCCGAATAATATATATACACACACACGCACATATATTATAATAAGATAATCAGTTTTATTATAGGGCTTAAACTAAGATAATCTTATAACAACCAAAGGTTTTGCTACATCTTTGGCACATAATGTTGCATATATTAGTGTAAGAAATTCCCAAAACGAAAATGTTTTCACTTAAGAGTCTAGTACAATGACTATAGCATAGTATGTAATAAGGTTTAACACTTTTAACTACATCAGAGTTCCACCTTTTTTTAACAAGTTCCCTTTTCAATCTCAATTAATCGAGAGAATAAATATAAGAAAAGAGAAGAGCATAGGCAGTCGGGTTGATTACTAAAGCAGTAAAAATATACACAAGACAAAGTAAAAAAATGTACCTGACTATACTTTGCAGCAACACTCCTTTTAATACGCAGTATCTCCCTGAAAGTGTCTTCATTGCCATGTTGCACCTCAAATTCATGCCACTTGCTCCAAAAGTCGGTGTCAGATCTTGGATCTGTAAACTCAGATGTAGCTTGTAAATTCCACGGGAGCGATCTCTCTCTCCCAAACTCTTCTCAAGCTCTGCATATTTTAGACACATTATTTTTGCATCCTAGTTTTCGGGACCTCAAATATCTCAGCTGCACGAGCTATATAGATTTGATACATGCTCAACTTTTCATTGGCTGGGACAGTCTTTGTCGCTTGATCATAAGCTCGCTTGGCTAGACCGTGGTCCTCTTCCAATTTTGCATACTGCAAATACAAGGGCTTCACTGCTTCAGCAGGGGACTGATGGACAAATGAAAGTACATACATTAGCATCACACCATATCAAAAGGAAAGAACAGAAGAAAGTATCAAATTATAAAACTTGACCTTTCAAAATTATAGATATACACTGTTTTGATCTTGATCCAGGGTAAGGCCTGCCTGGGGTATGTAGTTCAGGTGGTTCTACTTGATGTACTGATGCAGGACTGTCCTATGATTAAAGAAAAGAAAGGCTAGGGACCCATCTAGGGATGAGATGAACAAGAATTATGGTCTGAGATCAAAGTTTAGGGATTTAAGAGTTGAATGGTGTATTTATAAATCTGTGCAGAACTGAATGAACAACACTGAAGCATAATAGGTCTCACCATTAAAAAACAAGAGAACATAATACGCTGAAAAATATACGGATCAGGTGTCAATACTAATATTAATTGGATATAAGAAAAGACACCATTTCCTACCAAGACAAGGAATATAAATCCTATAACATAAAGAAACCTCGAATTCTACGAGGAAAATGATTACCTAAACCAAATAAAAGTATAAAACACGAGTTAGATGCAAACACTTGAAGAACTATCCGAATCTCTAACTCAACAATCAACAACCTCGAAACTAGAAAGTAAGTAACAGTTGCATAAGTACCAAACTATCCATGGGATAGTTTAATAGAAGCAACCTATGTTCAAAAACTACACTTAGATGGGGATCAAAGTCAACTGGTGCTACTTTTTAAATCAAGGAATGCAAGTATACAAGACATAATAAAGTCATTGCCAAGGAAGCTTTGAGCTAAATTTCTTCATCAAATGAATTGGCTACAAAAGTGTAGTGATACAAATCTCAACACTTACAATTTGATACGGGAGTGCTAAACAAAAGCTTAAGATCCATATGGACATGGATCATTTGACGGGAAGGCCGATGGACCATTCTAGCAGATAAGTACAAGTTAAGGCCATTTGTTAATTAGTCTCTTCTAGAAATGGCAGAGCACATGCGAAGTTATACAAATTTCAACATTTACAATTTGATCCGGGGGAATGCTAAATAAAAGCTTAAGATCCATATGGACACGGATCATTTGAGGGGAAGGAAATGTAAGGCTATGGACCATTCAAGCAGATAAATAGAAAGTAAGGGCATTTGTTAATTAGTCGCGTCTAGAAATGGCAGAACACATGGGTAGTTAGTACCACATTGTGCATTTAGCAGTCTTGCACATGTTAGGGAGTTTTATAAACAGAGAAGTTGCAGATTGTATGGCTTCATATGAATATACAAAATGGATATGACTTAGTATATCTTTGCTCTAAAGCTTTCTTTCCCAAACTTCTTGCTATACTTGGCTAATTTCCATTGTTGCTCACTGTTTTCTTTCATTTATGCTACTGTTTCTGTTCATTGTTTCCATTTCCAGCCTTAGTTGAAATCAGATTCCATTTGTTCAAATGGGTCCAGCTCATTAGGGTAGAGCATAGTAGATTGTGTCATGTTAACTGCCAATGTAAGTCATCTATGCAGATAATCTGGCCTCTTAAGAGTAAATATATCTAATTTTGTAACCAACCCATGGGATAATCTACCTGATGTGGAGCTGATATTCTCAAAAAGTCCAAAATTAAAGACGTGATTGATGACTAATATATACAACATGAGTTAGACATCAATATGAAATAATATAAAAGGAAAAGATTGTGCATACCATTTCGATAGCATGTTCAAATAGCTCTCTAGCTCGTTCCAGTTTTGACTTTCCATATCTTTTAACAAACTTAGAAAGATAAGCGGCCCATATATCCTTAACATGTGGATATTTGAAGATCTTAAAAGCATCCTCAAACTACCCTAGACAAATCAAAAACAAACATCGATGCTCGAATAAGAAATGTAGAAAGGAGTAGGAAACATAATAAAAGGAGGAACGGAATAACAGTATGGATAAAGCAGTTGAAGTGATGTGCATACTTCCAAAAGAATAGTGTAATTGATTATAATTTGGGGTGTGGCTATTCTTAGATCCAATAACCGCGCTCATAAACTGCACGCGTCAACTCCACGGTACCTAAGCTCTCCTCCAAATCCACATAGAATGTCCAAAGTCTAAGGGACTTGTGCAGCTTTATCTGAACTGGTTCATTGCCATCGGCAGCCACTGAACATTTAACCAAAGATTTAAGGGTTAGGTATATGCCACAATTGTGTACTTAAATTTAACAATTACATATTCTCATTGCTTAAATCGAAGAATATATGACATACTGTTACAATTTTATTTAAAATGCAGAGAGTCCTGATAGGAAGACATTGACAATTCACATTAGACAAAATAAAAAAGAAAAAGAAAAAAGAACTAGTCTGATTTATTTACTTTTCCGGCCTCACACTAATTACAAAACAAGGCAAGAAAGAGTGTGATCAAACAGTGTCCATGCTGCCAATTTCAATTAGACACATCTAGATTCATATTATAGGGGCATATATATGTACCATCAAAATTTTAAAACCAATTCATATTATTTGCCTAGAGCTAAGGCACATATATGCATTAGGGGTTTCATCACAAGACATAGTTTAGGGGGCAAAAACATAAAACAACTACAGAAGATGAAAACAAACATTGCTGCTGCCAAACTAAATCTCTATATTGAACACTTAAAGTTAAAGAATGCCATTTTGGAATTTCCAAACTACATAACTGGTCCAAGTTAGTAATATTTTCTTAAAATAGAATAATTTAGTAGTAATGTATGGAAAATGCCTAACACCAGGCAAAAAGATATTGTATTGGAATCAAGTAATTCCAGAATGCTCTAAGATTACTCAACAATGATCTGTACACAAGGACCACATATGGTCAAACTATACACCTTCAGTTGGCACAATTAAGAGCTCTTAGAGATGTACTTGTTTAAACCGGAAACATTTGATGCTCATCTCTAGTGCAGATTTCAATACATCGTATTAAATTTCAGATCTAGACTAAGAAACACATAGCTAACAAAAGAGATTCTTGTATTAACATAATTGAGAAACAAAAGATCCATTAAGAAATTAAAATTGCCAAGCCTAATGCTTTTTTTTTTCTTTTTCTTTTTTTGGGTGGGGGTGGGGGTGGGGGGGGGGGGGAATCACATGCAAAAGTTCATACTCAAATTTATTATATGTAAAACATTTTACACAAACAATGAGAACTTAGTCTTAATAGTGAAATATCATAATTTGGGAAGAGAGAGGAGGAAAATTCTATCTTGAATTAGCTCAGAAATATGAAAGAAAAAAGTCCATTTTATGAAACACTTGGATGGACTGATGTCAAGGGGAAGAAGACAATTTCCTTTGTTAGGAGACTAAAAAATTAAAAACTTATTCAACAATATAGGGAAAAGAAAGGTGGATAAAGCAAGGTCAATGAATGCTATAGCACCCCCACAATGCTGCTATTAATTTTAAGGTGTCCATACAAGGCCAATAGTTATTTTAAAAATTAATCAACAACTCTGATAAATTTCCAGACCGTTTTTTGGTATGTCTAAGATATAAAAATGGTGCTAAAAAACTAAATCACTGCTCTAGCTCATATAAATCTGCAGGGAAGTAAAAGGTTACCTATCCGTTTGACCTCAACTGATGGCTCGGCTGTAGCATGCCTCATCAGCTCCAGCGCACCCTTAAAATTCTTGTGCCTTAGTTCCATCTCTGCCCATTCACACCAAACACTAGCAAGATTATCCACAGCTTTGTAGCCAACTTGTACAGCCTTGCCAAAAATCACTCTAGCATTGCCAATATCTTTGTGGGTCTCATACAATTTAGCAAATGCAACCGGCAAAACTAAGTTTTTCACCACTATACTTGGTAAGTTTTACATAATACACCATTGAACTTTTAATTTTTTTAATTACCCCATTAAAGTAATTAAAATAATAAAATTGGACCAGCTTCACTTGGATAAATGCTTTTTGGTCACTCTACTTTAGGTAAACTTACAAATGAGTCACTAAACTTTTTTTTCTTATAGTCAAGTCACTGAACTTTAATTTTCTTACAAATCGTTACAAAAACCGTTAATAATAACTATAATAATAATAATAATAATAATAATAATAATAATCGGTATTATTATTATTATCATCATCATCATTATTATTATTATTATCGGTATTATTTCTTCTCCAATAGTTGTTCACTTCTCAGTTCACGCACTTCAAAGCTCTATTATTTTTCTGGTCTTTTTCCCCAAAAAAGTCTTGTCAATTCTTCTAAAATCCTGATTTCAAAACTAAGGTGCCACATTCATGGGTTTGATCAAATGGGTATCTTTGATTTTCAGTCTTTGCTTATTTTATAATAATAATAATAATAATAATAATAATAATACTAATAATAATAACAATAATAATAATAACAATAATAATAACAATAATAATAATAATAATAATAGTACGGATAATAATAATAATAACTACATTATCGTTATTATCGTTATTATTATTATTATTATATTATTATTATTATTAACGATTTTTGTAACGTTTTGTAAGAAAATTAAAGTTCAATGAGTTGACTGTAAGAAAAAAAAGTTTAGTGACTCATTTGTAAGTTCACCTAAAGTAGAGTGACCAAAAACATTTATCCAACTGAAACAATTTAACTTCCATCCAATTTTTGTAACGGAATGGTCTAATTTTACTATTTTAATTAATTTAATAGGGTAATTAAAAAAATTAAAAGTTCAATGGTGTATTATGTAAAACTTGCCAAGTATAATGGTTAAAAATTTAGTTTTGCCAAATGCAACCCATAAGGTACGAGGCTTCCCCACAACTTTCATTGGGCCAATTGTCCTTGTCGCTTCCGTGTAAGTCAATATTTTCCTTGTTGGATTACCCTCAAAAAGTTGAACTCTCCTCCGATGCCATTGCTCCACATTGTGGATTTTGCCAAAAAGTTAAAAATACCATAATTAAAATAGCAAACAAATAAAATAACAAGATCAATTAAGCACGAAACAGAACAAAAAATTGACTCCGAACTCGCAAGTAAACTGAAAATACTACTATAATAACATAACAGTGGAAAAGCAAGCACAATTTCAACAATTATTTGAATTGAACAAACAGAGCAATAATCACAATTCAAATATCCATATACGAATCCAAAACATGTATATATATAAATTACTGAGTTCTTTATCTTAAGGATGAATAATTGATGACACCACAAGCTATGTCAATAGTTTACCAGGAATAAGATTAACATATATGTGCCCCTAACAGGTTATCAGCTAGAATTTTTCTGATGATGTTTTGGCCGCAAGTAACATTAGGGTTAACAGTATGGCAAATGATGGTGCACGACATTGTATCATGCGCTACAAGAAAAGGTCATGAGGGAACCTGGAGGAATTTTACCTTTGCACAATAAAGGGAGAGAAAGGTAAGGTTCTACACTTATTTTTCTTTACTAATTAAGAGAGTCTAATAGAGTTGAGATAGGCAAGGAAGGTTCTAACAAGGAGAGGAGTTTCCAGCCTTTGTAATTTGGTACTAATAGGCTATAAAGTTATTATCTGCCTGTAAGATAATTGACTGAAAATATCTGAAGTCACAATTCTCAATCTCAACTCATCCATAGAGCTTGCTTTTACTTCAGTGCATCATGACTCGTATATGCGCAAAAATTAAAATTATTAATTAGAAAATGCTACAGTTAAGCTCCTTTTTCACCCATATCTGAACCTATCCGGCACCTATACCCCCCTTTCACGGAAGTAGGATACTAGCAACAAAAGTTCCTGGTTCTGCAACTGCATTACAAGTACTCAGTTCCACTTTCGCATTTACAAAATACCAAAAAACATGATAAAAGCAAATAAGCAATAATGCTCACATCTTTGTAGTGCAGGGCACCATTTACATCCCCACAACATAATAATTTGAATCTTCACTTGAACCAAAACACAAATGAATTAGTCATTTAAATTTGAACCATAGCTTTGATTTAAATAAAAGATAAGCCCTTAAACATCTTCAGGACACCAGAGGCAATGTAATAATAGAATATCTTCGTCTCAATGATTTCTGAGTAAAAGTTGTTTCGATTTCCTCTTTTAAATCTTTGAAGATGATGGTGTACCTGGACTCCAAGATATCACAGCTTCGGGATCGTTTGTACATAAAAACGATGGTGGCGGAAGATCTCTAGTTTCTGAAATGATAGAACTCATGTAGCTGCTGTTGGAGTTTTCATGCCAAATCCATGCTTCACCTTCTCAACTCTGTCAAAATTCTTGTCATTAGTGCCTGAATTTATATTCAGAATGAGTTTACATAAATAATTAGTACCGTTCATATATCATCAATGTACATGCAATTCGATTCATCACAAAAGGTGAGAATGAGAAGAAGTGAGAATTTAAGTGGAAAAAAAAAGTATTAGAAACACTTGAATTTTATGCAAGAGGGAGCTAAATCACTGCCACATTTGTCTAGGTGATAGATAGGGAATTAAGTAAGTGGTGAATAGTCAACTAATTTGCTCTACCAATTAGGTTTAGCCGGATGACTTCTCGTGAAAGAGGTAGGTGGACAATGCATCTTTCTTGTTGGACATCTTCCGAAACTACTCCATGCATCTTTCTTGTTGGACATCTTCTTCCGAAACTACTAAGCCTTTGAGACTTGAACTAGCTCTTAAGGACCTGAACCAGTGGTGTTACTAGATTACTAATCTCATTTCGACTTGACCTATTATAAACAGTGCATCATAACCTGATGTTAATATTATTTATTCCACAGCTCAACATAACCGTATTTCTCCTTTAGGGATGCACCTCGATATCATGATCCTTGCCCCTAATGACCCACAGTCCCACACTCTAAACTGCTCCCTCTCACCCCGCAAACCCTGTAATAATCCAAACCCTAATCAGATCTATTAATAGAAATTTTAAATATTAATACATTTATTATTATAATTGTATTTATAATTATGTGTACTATGTGACTAAGATTAAGTATTGTTATATAGCAATAAATGAAAGATTAACATTTGTGAATGAAAACATAATTTGGAAATCTTAAACTTAATTAGGAAACCCTAACCTTAATTTCTAAACCCTAATTGTAATTAGCAAACCCAAACACTAATTAACAAAATCCTAAGGGTCAAAACCTAATGAATAAATCTTAAATTTTCTAAAAGCATGTGAAATGTCTAAATTACCCTTAAATTTATTTGTGAAATTACTAAATTACCCTTAACATTTGTGAAATGACCAAAGTGCCCTTTTCTTTTCCTTTAATAAGGAGATAAGCCCAAATCTTGGTGAGTCACCACTTGTAGATACACCATGTGTTCAAAAACACATACCAGCCATAAATTGACACCTAAGATCAGATCAATAAGTGAATCAAGCTTAGTTGTCAAGGAAAATGGATTAAAGACCAATAAACCCTTACTTTAGCCTTTTTAACATAGCTAAGCTTCCTTTCTTTAAGTCCACGAGATATACATTGAAAATCAAGTGAAATTTGATCCATAATCAGTTCATATTTAGCTAAAATCAGAATCAGAGAGATAAAGTCAAAAGGTTGCTCAAAAAGGTAAAAACCCTAACTCTATGCTAGATCCTTAAAGCTTCGACAGATTTTATGTTTTAGTGTTTAAACACATTAAGTATAATGTTATTTAGTAATCTGGGTTGGTTAAACATGTTTCCATAACATCTAAATGCTTTAAAATGAAGAAATAAGCAACTATCCAAAAATGTTAAAAAAATATGTCTGACAGTCAAATGTCAGAGCCTGTAGATCCCATCATGTTAATGTTTAGACCTGTTTTAAGCTTTATAATTGTAGAATGCTATGAGGTTAGTAATCATGCCCATAGGATCTCTTAACTGAAAGTTATTAACGGTCGAAACCCGTTGACCGACCATGAAACTCATTTATGGAAAACCCGGAAAATTTCCAGAGACCTGACAAGATTTTTGATGGCTTAGATCTTTAGACTGAGATGTTGTTAGGCTAGATAAGTGTCACACTTTTGTACCCTGTCATGTATACTACAAATCCATGACATTAGATCACCTATTAAATCACTAGGATGCAAGTTATTAATGGTCAAAAGTAGTTGACCGAACATAAAACCCAATTTTCTGGAATTTCCAAAAAACTTGAAGAACTAAGTCTGACAAGGAATTGACTAGCTTAGATCTTTCATGTATGATATGTTTAGAGCAATTAATTGTCCCACTTTTAGAGCCTGACATTTATACTACAAGCTTGTGACACTAGATCACTTATATAATACCCAGAATGAAAGCTATTACAACCCAAATATCGTTAACCGGCATTGACTGCCATTTCTGAAATTTCCAAAAACTCGAGAACAGTCTTAGGTAGGTGGTTTGACCATCAATATCTCTCTGTTATAATGTAGTTAGGACATAAAATTAGTATAAACTTGTAGTATTACATATAAGTACTACAACCTAGATACACCTACATGCCCAGAAAGCTAATGAATAAGAAAATAAATCCGGTCAAAGTAGGCTCCAATACATTGGCTGGCTGTTCTTCATGGAATGAAGAACACCTATAGCGACAGACATATCCATCATTATAGGGCCCTTTAGGCGACAGTCTCCTTCCGGTTTCTTGAAAACCCTTTTAGCGACACTTTCTGCCTCGATAGTCTTAAGCAACGGATTTATATAAAAATAATAATTAAAATTAAAATAAATTAGAATTAAATAGTAAATAAATTTTAATAATTAATAAATAAGTTTAAAATTCATTTAAGTTATATTAAATAACTTTTAATATTTTGACATAAAATTCATTAATATTATAATTTATTTAAATATTATAATAAAATCATTTAAGATTTATATTAAATAACTTATTTAAAAATGGTATTAAGGTTTTAAAAATTATTATAAATGATAATTAAATATTTAAAAAAAGTATGAGCTTTTAGAAAATATTATAAATGATAATTAAATTATCTAAAATAATATTAAAGCTTTTAAATAAAGTTTTATTCAAAAATCAACTAGATAATTATCCGATAAAGCAATAGAACATCGAATTAACATCAAAACCAACCCAAAGTTAATTAGTTTGTTTAGATATTAGTTTTTATAAATTCTAACCGGTTATAAATATGTGACAACATATTTAGGTTGCATAAACAACTTCAAATAGCAATAAATAATTGTTCTTTGATCTGGCAAGTTTTTCCAACTTCATTTAATTTTCATATTAAATGCAAGTATTCTATTTTTACTGTACGAACTTGTTTATATACGTTGTTCGTGTTATCTATTGTTGGGAGGTTATGACTTATTGTTCAAGCATAACTGAATGAAATGAGCTGTTATTTGCGTAAATTGGATTTGATATCAAAACATAAACTGTAATAAAACCAATAATGTTTGGTACCAATATATATACTGATACTAAAGCCTCTTTTTATAAGAGTGATGCCAGGCAGATATATGCTGATTGTGGTTTATAGGCAATACTTAACTGACCTTTTTGGGTGTCTAGGACACTTGTGGTAGGATGATATGCATACTCCAAGGATATAAATGAGTTGATCACTTATTAAATATCCGAACCAATGACTCCTAAGTCTATATGACCTCTGGAAGTGATTACCATGTCTGGTTGAATAGATCAACCTCGGAATTCCAAATCTTTATGACTGACAGAATCTAGAAAATCGTGGGGTTTGACAGACAAACCATCAGTATATATATGTGGAAAAATCTTTGAACTATATGTTCATTAAATTCAAACACAATGTGAGTTTAAAGTACAAATTGTTTAAAACTTGTTGAGCCTTTTATAGCTCATCCTTGCAAAATATTATTTTTCCTTTGTAGCTTTGACTGACATACCCGGAATTTCTAGTACTCATTCATGTGGATAGAAAAACTCTGTTAAATTAAGTTTTATTGTATTAAGACTTGGCTACCTCTTTAAAGACTGATGTAATAGTAATTTAAATTTGGAATTTATGTAATCGAATTTGAAATTATGTAATATATTATTAGCTTTTATCAATTGCTTAGTTTTCTTACATTCTTAGAAAAGATAGAAAGAAGTACAGTATCAATATGAACTATACATCTGAATGAGGATATTGAATGAACTTGGGAGTTCTGTAAGCAGTGAGGTTGCGCCCCTCGATTCCAAGAACAATCTTATCATTAATATTGTTGATGTAAGATAGATAAGAATTATCGATATGAAAGAAATATCCGTGAGATTATAAATCTATACATCCAAGTAAGGGTATCCAAACACAGTAATTGTTCTGACGAAAACTACTATCTGTTATGGGATACTGTGAATTTTGGATTGATAGAAATTATGTCTTACGGAATATTTACTTGAGCACCAATCTGCTATAGGGAGTGTAGAGAATTTGGGAGTGTCACAAACCCAATGTCTTAAATTTGAACCCGGTGATCCCTTGTGATAGGGAGTTAATTTGTACAACAACAATGAGCAATCATTTAAATAACAAATAAAATGAACCATAAAGAGAATTAAAGACTTACGTTGGGGCAAGTTTGCTAAGGCTATGTAGCTTTTCACCTGAGTCTTCATCTAGGACTCTCCCTGACATCTCAATAATGTATGATCTATCTCTATCAGTTGGGAGCCCTCTCTTTCCAAGCAATTTCAGGTCTCTTTGATGAAGTTCTCTCCCATTTACAAGCACTCTGGTATTTCCACCAGCACAATCCTCTGGCATAGGATACTTAAGTCCTTCAATAAACAGCTGCCATAATAAAGAACCAAGTCATAGTTTTTAACATTAATGAATATACAAACTATCATTAATATGGATCAATATTTCTGCATCTGCGTAAGTAGATCTTACAGGAAGTATGCCAAGACAAGGTCCGCCCATCACACCCCAGAATCCAGCTCGGGAATCATACCTGGTGCAAATTGGGAGCAGAGAAACCCTTGGTATTTGCAGTGAAGATGAAGAAATGTGTTAAGCGTAACCATTAAGTGAAAATTTTAGATAGAATTTTTAAACAGTCTTTACTAGAATAAGGGAACCTTCATGCATGGAAGCTGGAAAAAGTGGACGGACTCTCACAACAGAATTTGGATCTAATTAAGATCCAGTTATATAAATTATATTCAATGCAAAACTCAAGGGACTCCCCTTATAAACTTAGATTGAGGTAATTGACTTCAAAACATCTTTATGATCCAATTCCTGAGAAAAAGATTAATACTCCACCAAGTGGCTCCTTCGCATTTCAAGATACTAGATAGAACATAAAGTTCTATGTTTTCCAAGAGGATTAACTTGTACAAAAATCCAAGTCAAAACACACTAGATGGTACGTACCCAGATATTGTTTTTACTTTTTAGATAAAAGAAGACAATTTTATTAGAAGAGAAAGAAGATACATAAATCCATAACGCAATGCAGCCCTCCAAACCCAATTTATATCTGAAACAGAAATCCCTCAAAGAGTAAACATTTAAGCCCACAAAAATGCAAGGAAAAGTGTTTGTTGACGTATGCCCTAACTAAATCTGTCACTCATTCAGTCTACCCAATCTGGACAGTCTTACCGAAGCATGAAATGAGACTAGCTTCATGATCATATTCAGTGAATAATTACATAGAATAGCTAATCATAATAAAGTCTGGACCATTTTCTCCAAAGAAGTACAAGACCAATTAGACGGTAAACTGTTATCTATCTTCACGTTCAAATAAGGAACTTGTAATACTAAAGATATGCATATCTCATACCTTTGCATTTACAGCTTGTGACAACTTCAATTACTTGATTAGCACCAAAATATAATATAGATAATACTGATAGAACTAAAGCATGCATGTTTGTGCGGAAAATATTTTTTCCTGGTGAACCTATTTTCAACTTTTTTTCAATATATATGCTTCACAACTAAGAAATAAAAAGGACAGTTTATGTATTGGCACACCTGCCAAACTAGTACATGACAAGTAAAATCTATTAAAAAATTGTACATATACTTCTGAGTTTCCAAGCTAACAAAAGCATAAAATTGAGAGGCCAATGACCATTTGAAGGCCTTGTAAACTGCAAATTTAAGGAAACATATGTACTGCTGAAAGTGAACTTAATGGAATCTAGAAAAGTGTGATTGAGGAACAACTAAGCATTGTTGTCATAAAAACTCAATTTTGGTCAAAGATGCTACAACTATACATAAGCTTCCAAATTTAAGTGAACAAGCACAAATACAAGATAATCAAATACTAGTGCCATGTCAAATCCACAGCTTCAACTTATATATTCAAATGTCCTCTTTTTCTATTTCTGAACCATATTACTCATAAATAAATAAATAAAGCAGAACCATAAAGCTGAAAGGGCACAAGAATGTGTCCTGAATACATTATGGTTGCAACTTGCATGAATTTATTGTGCCTATAAGTTTAAGCCTATTTGTCCAAACAAGAATTATAGATTATCAGATATAACTGAGAGTTCACCAAGAAAAAGACATAATTGTCATACTAATAGCCGGGACTTAGAATTCCAAACACATAAAATCAAAGAATAGAGAACAGAGAACAGAGAACAGAGAACAGAGAACAGAGAATGTAGGTAGGCAGAGTGCAAGTGGAGATTTTTACCGTCCGATCTTGAACTTGAATGGTGTCCTATGGTCACGGCTCGAATCAAACTAGGTTCCATGAAAGTACCAACATAACTGAGAAATTGGGGGGAAAAAGACCATTAGCACATAATGAACTTCAAAGCTTATGTAATAGACATAAATCAGTAGAATAATTAACTAAACAATTAATGCCTAACACAAACATAAGAATGAATGAATAAGAATGAAAGATGAAGATGGCTTAATTATCCCACGCCAAGTACCTAAAAATGGAGATGAAGGCCTCCAAGGCCAGAACTTGAACTCCGGATGAAACTGAACCCCCACACAGAAGGATGATATCATGCCTTTCTATAAGCATCACTATCTGACAGCTATTGTATTAGTGTTCCAGATGCTAATTATTGTTCTTTGTCATTAGTTCAAAATAAAACTCCAATCAGGCAAACATACATAAGATCGTTAATTTAAATTGTATTCCCTTTTTTAATACAAAACTAAGCAGAGCACTACTGAATTTCTTAAGAGTTTCCATGACAAGAGAATAAACAAAACCAAGTTCCAAAGAAGATAATTAACCACTATATATATATATATATATATGTATATATATATATATATGTATATATATCAGCAGGAGAGAAAGGAACAACCTTACAGTGGGGGACAAAGGCGGAAAATTTTGGCAAGATGACAAGAAGATGAGATCCCTCTGAAGAGTGAACAAACATCAAAGTTAAGCCACTGCATAATTGGAATAGTTTTTCCGTCTGAAAATATGGATGCTGGAAAAATGTTTAAAATTACATATTATAACATGTGCAATATTCAATCACTTGTTCTTATTTTAGAAAAAGTAATAAATAAAAAAATAACACAAAAACACATCCATCACTGTTCATAACTAAAGATAACAAGAATTTGGGATTAAGCAATTCTCACTTTAAGAGCAGGATTTGCATCGGGATGAAAAATAGAAAGAGTACTCATTGCGCTGACAAGAACACCCATTGGATGAGCATCATGAGGCATTGCTTGTATGATATCCTACAATACCAAGTTCCAGTGCTTTCAGGATTAGAAAAGACACACTACTCATCTTCATGTCGTAAGAAGAAGAATTATACCAATAATAAAATCAAAAAAAAACTTTAAAAAAAGAACAATTTTGTTTTATAATCTTCATAGCATCAATACATCAAACATACATGTGGTGCACATAAAAGAGAGCAGCAGAGAGCGGACATTCCAACGGAAATGAGACTGAAACTTTATGGCCAACGTGAATCGATCCAAAGTCCCCTTTAAAGCAAGAAGATGTGAGCTTGAACCTAACAAAAGTCCTTTAAATGCTCCAACTAAGCTTAAACTCGTCTCAAAGATTAGGGCTGGGTAAGAGAGAGAATTGTTCTTCGAGCTGGGATTAAGGTTTGTTGAATATTGGTTAAAATTAAATAATACAATTGGGTGTTTGTAGATCCTCACCCATGCCGCCCCTTTGTTTTACTAACGGGCTGAAGCTTGGAGGAAATAAAAGTTAGGCATGTGTTAGGTGGGTTTGGTGTGGGTTAGGTAGAGAACGGTGCAAAATGTGCACAAGGCTTTTTGCCTATATATTTGTATCCTCCATTCTGCTAACTCATGGCATGGAATTGGGAGTACTCCTCCATCCGAGAGGAGGGAATGAGGAGGGAGATGGAATAGGTCAGATTCCATGAGAGAGCAATTTCAATGTAGAGAGATACGAGGTATCCAAGTCTTAGAGGATTTTGTGTCGTAAAATTTTCTGGGAAAGGGTAATCTTTTCTTGTGGATGTGATAAAATTTTAAGAGTACTGGTGATCGTAATATTATTCGCATTATAATTTTTTTTTCGGTTGTCTTTTGTAACCAAAGTGGTTTTTCCTAAAAATTAGACAAAATACTGTTTTCGTTTCAAAATATAGGATCAATGGTAAAAAATAATATTGAACTTAGTTCTTTAATGGTTAATTTACATTACTACTACTACTTTTCAGAAAATCTTTCATTTTTCGATTTTCTGAAATTAATGTGTGAAATCCAAAAAATTAAAAAATGATGTGAATACTTGTGGAACTAATAAATTTTCTCGTGAAAATATCAATTCCATAGAGTTATTCAAGTAAAGATTATTCTAAAACATTAAACTGATTTTAATCCTTGTTCTTAAATTCTTAAATTAAAATTTGCAACCATCTACAAGAAATTATTTTACTCTTTCTCTCTTTATCTTTGGAATAATAAGAAACAATTCTTATGATTTGTCTTAATATCAAGATCCGTCCACGCACTCCAATCATCGAAGTGCGTCCAATCCTGCACAGAAACGGGTAAACACCAAAAGCTTGGCGGCTTAGGCCACCGGGGGATAGCTCTGGTGTGAGAATAAATGGAGGTTTAATGCTCTAGTGCTCGAAAATAATAATAATGCGTGTACCTTAGAATCAGGTTAAAGCCTTATATTTATAGTAATCTCACCACCTCCTTATAGTCCTTCCCCGCATTGGATTAGGGTTCCACATTAGGTACAATTCCTTAATGGGATTTACACACGATCTTCTAAGAAGAAGGAAGTTGGGTCAAATCCCAATACTTCCTCCTTAATTTAGGAACCAAATATAAATAAGAATCATAGATTCCTTAAAATACCCCAACTGCCAAATTGGATCTCCACATGGGTTAAGATAACTCCTCTTAGACCCCAACCCAACATGCCATATTGGGCCCTGTTAACGCCAAGATCCCTCCACGAGCTCCAATCATCAAAGCGCGTCCAATCCTGTACAGAAATGGGTAAACACCAAAAGCTTGGCTACTTGGGCCGCCGGGGGATAACTCCGGTGTGAGAATAAGTACAGGCTGAAATAAGGTTAACAATGGAGGCTTAATGCTGCTGAAAAATAATAATAATATGTGTACCTTAGAATCAGGGTAAAGCCTTGTACTTATAGTAATCTCACCACCTCCTTATAGTCCTTCCCCACATTGGATTAGGGTTCCACATTAGGTACAATTCCTTAGTGAGATTTGCGCAAGATCTCCTAAGAAGAAGGAAGTTGGGTTAAATCCCAACACTTCTTCCTTAATTTAGGAACAAAATATAAATAGGAATCATAGATTCCTTCAAATACTCCAACCGTCAAATTGTATCTCCACATGGTGTAAGACTCCAAATTTTATGAATAAAGATTTAATTATCTTTATATATTATTTTAAACAGTAAGGTGTTGATTTAATACATGTGATAAGTTATGGGAGAAATGTGCAAAATTTTCAAAGTTAACAAGTAGTAATAAAATATTCATTGTGTCGGAAAATATTCGTTTGGTCGGAGAATATTCATTTTGTCGGGGAATATTCGTGGGCCCCACAACGGAATAATTATCGGATGAAGAAAATGACAATAATAAATTTTTCTAAAAAATAACGGCGTAGTTGTTACCGTTAAAACTGTTGAAATACCCGGTGGTTAAATTACAGTAATACGCGGTGTTACACAGTAGCACACGGTATTGCACAGTAATTCTAATTATTGATTCTTACATAAAAATTCACTACTCAATAATTATTACAGTAATTACTTTTTAATATTTTATATTATTGATTCAATAATTGCTACATTGACAATTGCATAATATTTTACTGATTCAATAATTATCATTTCACAGTATTTCAAATTATCAAATCAATAATTCATATTATTTGAATAATATTATTAGATAGCATTATTGACAATGTTTAAGGAAGTTCTGTCGAGTATTATTGACAATGTTTAAGGAAGTTCTGTCGGTCATTTTTCGTTGGGAATTTGGAAAAACTTCATTCTACAAAGTTGTAGAGAATTAAATTTCATATGAAAAGGACATAGGATTTGTATTTTTCTGATAAAAGGGCTATTTATTATGAATTATTGAAGTTTCGGAAAATAAATATTTTTTATTAAAAACATGGGTGGGCTCCACTTTTGTTTTTTGTTGAAAAATTCTGATTTTTGAAACTTTGAAAGCAGCCAGACAATTTTTCAAACCATGTGTGCGCTACGTAAAAATTAGTCAGCTTTGACATCCTAAGCTTTTCCTATAAATAGGGTGCTTATTAGAAATGAAAATCACACCAGAATTAAAAAAAAAATTCTCTATAATATCGAGCGTATTTCTTGTGAGTATAAGGATAGTTTGAGTGTGGATTACGGTAAAAGTTTTCGTCCATATAATATCCGATATTTCAGTCAAAACTACTCTCCGTTTAAGGTAAGGAATGCTATTTCTCTTTCGTAAATGATGTTATTATCCTCAATATCATTATACCAAAATATTGGCATGAATTTTATTATGAAATTCTCACTTTTCTGTCGGGTTTACTATTTACGTATACGACACTATTCACGTATACGGCACTATTATCGAATACGGTACTATTCACGAGTACTATTCAC
Organism: Panax stipuleanatus; assembly: GCA_020205555.1. NCBI lineage: Eukaryota > Viridiplantae > Streptophyta > Magnoliopsida > Apiales > Araliaceae > Panax > Panax stipuleanatus. Next base: position 21,981,370 of record CM035125.1, read on the forward strand.
GAAGTATGATTTTCTTATGAAATTTCTATCTTTTTCATGTCGGGATTACTATTCACGTATATGACACTATTCACAAATACGGTACTATTCACAGAAAAATTAAATTTTCTTCTATTTGTCCAAGTTACATGTTAAGGTTCCTATCTTTGATTGGATCCAAGTTTTAAGTTTTATTCTTAAATTTTGCTCCACGAGTATTATTATGGAGTATTTTTGAATTTGGATAAACTAAAATACGAATCCTTAGTCTTTGTCCTTTATCTTACTAGATTCGTTCTTTAAAATATTTTTCATCATCCTTAGTCCTAAATGGTGATATAACTGAATATCTTTGGCCTGTAGTGCAAAGATGAATGATTATTTGATGAATATCTTTGGCCTGTAGTGCAAAGATGATTGATTACCTAATGAATATCTTTGACCCGTAGTGCAAAGATGGACAGGTGTTAAGATGGACATGACGAACTGGTGATACAAATGAATATCTTTGGCCCGTAGTGCAAAGATGAATATTTGATTCGAGATGTATATTGATTGATGTCGCATGGATAAAATATTGATGATGGACTTTTAAATCATAGAAGATAGTAGATTTCATTCTCTACTTAACTCTTCTAATGAATTGTTATTTCCGCGGCGAATATTGATCTAAAACTTATTGACTATAATATTTTATCTGAATTGTTGAAGACTAACGATAATTTATTTTCTATTATCTTAGTCATAATATTCTTTATTGAGCTAGTTGAGCTCACCCTTTTCATCTATTGTCCTCTTCAAGGAATGAGAATGTTGCGGGAACTAGTCGGGGAACAGTGTGATGGTCAGAGTTAGATCTGTAGAAGTACTCACTATTCTATAAAATAGTGGGATAATAATTGTAATGAATAAGGAATGAATCTGAATGTTTATATTTCGTATTATATACGATTTGTATTAAAATTCAGAGTTATATGGTCGTATTTCTCACGACCTTTTGATATAAAAGATTTGTATTTGAAATTCTGTACCATGTATTTGGCGACTCAGAATGGGTTGGTATTGAACCTATTTTGGGGGCATCACAGTTGGTATCAGAGCTTAGGGATATGATCTTTGGAGGAGATCTGGGAATAGAACTAGGAGGGGAGAGACGAGTAAAACCTTCGCTAGTGTGTCCTACCTAAGTTTATTTGGTATTTAATTGGTCGGTCGGAACATAGGGTTAATATGTGATATGTTAATTTGTTTAATTAACCCTTGTTTTGTGGCAGTAATTGAGAATGATAGCTGAAAATCTAAGCAATGGAGTGAATGAGACCGTTGAGACACCTTTAATCATCAATCAGGAGAACGTGCAACAGGAAGGCAATATTCCTCCTGTAAACAACACCACCGATCAGCCGATAAATGATGGGATGTTTAGAAGCTTTTTGCAGTTCATGCAAAACCAGACGAGAGAGACTCGTGTTCATAATATAGGTGAAAATAACAACTCGCGGCTTGTCACTGCCAAGCAGTTCAAAGAGTTGGGACCACCAGAGTTTTTAGGAAAGCCAGATCCAATCAAGGCAAAGATATGGGTTAAGCAAAATACCAAGATATTTGATGTCTTGGGATGCACGGAGGAATAGAAGGTTCCATTCGCCACATTTATGTTCTGCGGAGAGGCAGATTACTGGTGGAAATCTATGAAGCGTACCAAGCCTGCCGCACTCAAGATGTCATGGGAGGAATTCCAGAAGCTGTTCAATGACAAATACTTTCCGGAAAGTATTCATCACATAAAAGAGGTAGAGTTTATCAGATTCGAACAGAACAATATGGCAGTGTCCCAGTACGAGGCTAAGTTCGTGGAGTTATCCCGGTTCGCACCTCATTTGGTGGAGAATGAGGAACGTATGACGCGGATGTTTCTGAGAGGTTTGAAACCAGAAATTCGTCAATACCTCATTTCTCACAAATTTTCTCTATATTCGGATGTAGTGAACAGGGCCCAGTTATTAGAACGAGATAATGATTATGTTCAACCAAGGGACAACAACCAAAGTCGTACCAGTGGCAGCAGTCATCGGAAAAATGACAACCAGCATGGAGAAAAGTATCATAAAAGAAGCGGTAACCACTCCAGTGGTAATCGTGGCCATGATAATAGAAGAAGTGAGTCAGGAGGAGATTTCAAGAAGAGAAGGTACAACAATGAGAACGTGAAAACATCGACAACAGCTCGTATACTATAAATGCGGGCAAGAGGGACACATCAGTCCCAACTGCACACAGCAATCCAAGGTGTGCTATAACTGTGGAAAGGAAGGACATATAGCTCGAGTGTGTCCTGTAGCAAAACCAAGTCCAGCGAGGGTGGTGATTCCTAAAGCTGTTCCGGAAAAGTCGAAGTCAGTGGTTCCGGGAAGGGCTTTTGTCGTAACTGCCCAACAAGCAAGGAACCCAAATGAGGTTATTACGGGTAAGCTAATCATAAACTCTTGCAAAGTTTACACATTATTAGATACCGGTGCTACCCATTCTTTTATTTCTCCTGCTTGTACCCAACGTTTGAACTTGACACCTGAGAAATTAGACTTTAACTTATCTGTTGAAACTCCGTTGGGAGAAACCTTCGTTACATCTACAGTTTACAAATCTTGCTTGATTCAAATTGGTACCCTCACCCTACCTGTTGATCTTATATCTTTGAAAATACTTGCATTTGACGTGATTTTAGGAATTGATTGGTTAACCACTTATCATGCCAAAATTGATTGTTTTCGTAAGGTTGTTAGTTTTATATTCCTAATCAACCTGTTGTGCGAATCCAAACCACCAAACCACTAAAATCAGTCAATGTTATTTCAATTTATGAAGCTATTCGTTTATTGAAAAACAGATGTCAAGCTTTCTTAGCACATGTCACTAATCTAAACCAGAATACGTTAGGTTTGAATGATATTTCTGTTGCGAATGAGTTTCCTGATGTATTTCTTGAAGAACTTCCCGGTCTACCCCCATAACGTGAAGTTGAATTCTTTATTGACCTTGAACCTGGTACAAAACCCATTTCTAAAACCCCATATCTAATGGCTCCTATTGAACTTCAGGAGTTAAAGGGCCAACTACAGGAATTGTTAGACATCGGTTTTATACGACCTAGTACATCTCCTTGGGGTGCTCTTGTTTTATTCGTAAAGAAGAAAGACGGGAGTATGCGACTTTGTATTGACTATCGGGAGTTGAACCATGTCACCATCAAGAATAGGTATCCGCTACCTCGTATTGATGACCTGTTCGACCAGTTGCAAGGAGCATAATTCTTCTCAAAGATCGATCTTCGTTCTGGATATCATCAGCTGAAGATTAAAACTGAGGATATTCCAAAGACTGCTTTCAGAAATCGGTACGGGCATTATAAATTTTTAGTCATGTCTTTTGGATTCCTGCTGCTTTCATGGATATGATGAATCGTGTATTCAAGGAATATTTGGATCAGTTCGTGATTGTCTTTATTGACGACATCCTCATCTATTCCAAAAGCCGTGAAATCATGAGCACCACTTGAAGCTGGTACTCCAAAAGCTTCGTGATAACAAACTATATGCTAATGTTGGGGCTCATGTATTATTACGTGTTGCTCCGTGGAAGGGAGTTACAAGGTTTGGCAAGAGAGGAAAGCTCAATCCATGATTCATTGGTCCATTTGAGATTCTTGACCGAGTAGGAAAAGTGGCCTATAGACTCGCTTTACCTCCAAGCATGTCTCGTGTTCATAACGTTTTTCACATATCCGTGCTTCATAAATATGTGAAAGACCCAAACCACATCATTGAGTTAGAACCAGACGAGATAGCTGAAGATTTAACGTGCGAGAAGGTACATGTCAAAATCTTGGATAGGAAGGAGCATGTTCTACGCTCAAAGGTTATACCATAAGTCAAAGTTTTATGGAAAAACTATGCTATTGAGGAAATGACCTGGGAGTTAAAATCAGAAATGAAAGCGAGGTATCCTCACCTTTTCGACATACCAGGTACGTACGTCAATTTCGAGGACGAAATTTTATAAGGAGGGGAGGTTGTAAGACCCCAAATTTTATGAATAAAGATTTAATTTTCTTTATATATTGTTTTAAATAATAAGGTGTTGATTTAATACATGTGATAAGTTATGGGGGAAATGTGCAAAATTTTCAAAGTTAACAAGTGGTAATAAAATATTCATTGTGTCGGAGAATATTCGTTTGGTCGGAGAATATTCTTTTTGTTGGAAAATATTCGTACGACGGCGCAGCCGTTTGTGGGCCCCACAAAGGAATAACTGTCGGATGAAAAAAACGACAAGAATAAGTTTTCTAAAAAATAACAGCGTGGTTGTTACTGTTAAAACTGTTGAAATACCCGGTGGTTAAATTACAGTAATACGCGGTGTTGCATAGTAGCACACGGTATTGCACAGTAATTATAATTATTGATTCTTACGTAAGAAGTCACTACTCAATAATTGTTACAGTAATTACTTTTTAATATTTTATATTATTGATTCAATAATTGCTACATTGATAATTACATAATATTTTATTGATTCATTAATTGTCATTTCACAGTATTTCAAAATATCAAATCAATAATTTATATTATTTGAATAATATTATTAGATAACATTATTGGCAATGTCTAATGAAGTTCTGTCGAGGAAAGAGGTTAGGTTAATCTAATTGCGCGCCAATAAGAAGAAATCTTTATCGAAAAGCCCCCTCTTTCCTGGGAACGACCTGGTTGTCAATATTGTAGTTCTGTAATATTATTTGTGAATAATTAATTATTAATTTATATGATAAGAAAATATTTATTTTGTGGATATAAAAGAAAGAATTAGTGCTGATGTGTTTTTATCAGTATTTTGGTGTGAAAAATCATCCGTTTGTGAATTTCGGTCATTTTTCGTTGGGAATTTGGAAAAACTTCCTGCTACAAAGTCATAGAGAATTAAATTTCATATGGAAAGGACATAGAATTTGTATTTTTCTGATAAAAAGGCTATTTATTATGAATTATTGAAGTTTCAGAAAATAAATGTTTTTTTATTAAAAATATGGGTGGGCTCCACTTTTGGTTTTTGTTGAAAAATTTTGATTTTTGAAACTTTGAAAGCAGCTAGGCAATTTTTCAAACCATGTGTGTGCTACGTAAAAATTAGTCAGCTTTGGCATCTTAAGCTTTTCTTATAAATAGGGTGCTTAGTTAGAAATAAAAATCACACCAGAATCAGAAAATTTTCTCTCTATAATATCGAGCGTATTTCTTGTGAGTATAAGGATAGTTTGAGTGTGAATTACGATGAAAGTTTTCGTCCACATAATATCCGATATTCTAGTCAAAACTATTCTCCGTTTAAGGTAAGGGATGTTATTTTCTTTCGTAAATGATGTTATTCTCCTCAGTATCATTATACCAAAATATTGGCATGGATTTTATTATGAAATTCTCACTTTTTCGTCGGGGTTACTATTCACGTATACGACACTATTCACAAATACGGTACTATTCACAGAAAAATTAAATTTTCTTCTATTTGTCCAAGTTACATGTTAAGGTTCCTATCTTTGATTGGATCCAAGTTTTGAGCTTTATTCTTAAATTTTGCTCCACAAGTATTATTATGGAGTATTTTTGAACTTGGATAAACTAAAATACGAATCCTTAGTCTTTGTCCTTTATCTCACTAGATTCGTTCGTTAAAATATTTTTCATCATCCTTAGTCCTAAATGGTGATATAACTAAATATCTTTGGCCTATAGTGCAAAGATGAATGATTATTTGATGAATATCTTTGGCCTGTAGTGCAAAGATGATTGATTACCTAATGAATATCTTTGGCCCGTAGTGCAAAGATGGACATGTGTTAAGATGGACAAGACCAACTGGTGATACAAATGAATATCTTTGGCCCGTAGTGCAAATATGAATATTTGATTCGAAATGTATATTGATTGATGTCACAGGGATAAAATATTGATGATGGACTTTTAAATCATAGAAGATAGTAGCCCAATGATTATTTAATGAAAGAGTGCTTCAAACACAGCCCAATGATTAATAATAAATGAAATCAGACCCAAGATTCTCATAGGCCCACATCGCACCTAACAAAAGAACTTTTCACATTCAGCCCATGTTCATAATCATGATATGTCCATTAATGAGCCGTCCCTTGACATTCATGCATAACTGAAAGGACAAGCCATTTTAAATGTCATCCTCTAAACCTAATAAACCTTCCCCCAAACAGACAAACCCCCACTTCACTCGAATCACAGTACTCTCTCTCTCTCCTTTTCTGCAAAATCCTCTCTCCGGCTATCAACCTTCAAAGCTTCAACAATGGCTTCTTCTCAGACACTAGAGAACACCCCCTCCACCACTGACGAACCTATCATCGCTATTCCTCTTTCAACCATTTCTGTACCTCCCATAACCCCCACTATTTCCTCTATCACCAACCCAAATCCCCATATCAACGCTGTAACCACCGACTTTACCGTCGTAACCACCACCACCAACCAAGCCTCCTCTCAAAACACGGCCCCAATCGAATCTGATTTCCAGAAAATGATGTGTGAATACCCCGACAAAGCACGATTCCCACAGGCCAACACCCCTTCCCGGATCACTGACCCAAGCCTCACCATAATCCAAAAACACTACCAAATCCCTGAGACTCACTAACTCAAAGCCCCCATTCCTACAGACCAGATGTACCACCGATCAAACTGTTGGACTGCCATGCCCCTTACTTTTCTGGAGAAAGTCATTCGGCTACCCCTATACGCTTTTATCCTAACCCTCTTAGGGTTCATTGGCATCGGCTTCGCCCAATTGGTGTCGAACTCCTATAACAACATCATTGCCTTTATTGCATTCTGTCACGAGGTCGGCGTACCTCCTTCCATAGACTTCTTCTTCTCACTGTATCAACTAATGGGCTCCTGAGAACCCGAATTCAAAGTTTTGAGTAAACAACCCCCAAAACCCAATGCCAAGATTGAAAACGTCACCTGATGGATGCCCCCTCGAGCAACAAAGGTTGGCATAAAGATTGGTTCTTCGTAAAAGGACCGAAAACACACAAACTCCCAAATTGAGCTTCACACAAATGATCGTTCTCTATCGCCGATACGACCCAGATCAAGTGCTAGAGATGGCGAAGTTAATCGAGAAACTACCGATGAAGGAATGGAGCTATATCCTCCTAACCAAACAAGCCTGGCTTTATGACCATAAATGTAAGTTGTCGAACCCTATTTTTAATCGTCTCATCTTCCTACCATATCAACTGCTTTCTCATATCTTCTAACTTGCAGTATCACTCATCAAACCCACGACCATCGACAGAAAAGACCTTGAAGACTTCCTATCTGGCAAACCTTCCGAGAAATCAATTGATCCCCTACCTCCGAGGCCCCTATCACCGAAACCACATCCGAAGAGTCAATCTCCTCTAGATTCAAGAAGAGAGCGGTTAAAAAAGCTTCCAAGCCCACAATAGATCAGACCCCAAGCCTCACAAAAAGCCTCTTTGACATGCCCACCTCCGAAAGGATAAAGATCCTTCGGTTTAAAAAAAAGTGTGCCAAGATCATCCCACTTACTTCTAAAGAACTAAAGGTCCCCTCCACCGAAACTCCAACCCCTTCAACCAAAATCAACCCCAATCCTGAAACCATACCAACCAGCCTCGACCACCCTGCATTATGCCAAGGCCAAAAATGAAAAAAGCCCGAAGATGCTAATCCTGAATCTTCTCATAAAAAGGCCAACATGACAACTTCTCCCTATCGCTCTCCCTCGGCTCCACCTTCTCCTCCAAGATAATCTTCACCTAGCCGAACATCAGAAACAAAACTTTCCCCAACCTTATGGCCGAACAACAACAAAGAATTCCCCATTAACCTCTTCGAGCACTTCGTCCTGCCAGCCGACGACCATCGCTTCACTAACATATCAACCACCGAACTTGTCTTTGCCAACATGATGCACCAAGGCCGGGTAAGCTCGCCTTAACCTCAAATGATTTTTTTCCAACTCCCAAACTATCTTTAACTTTAAAATACCATCTGCAGGCAGCCGCAATCTCTGGACGTCTCGCTCGCAGATACGAAGACATTAAAGCAGAAGAAAAAGATGCTAGAGAAGAAAACAAACAGCTGAAAGCTGCCCTGGCCAAGGAGAAAAAACTTCGTGACGATGCTACCTTTCTTTGTGAAAAGCTCAAATCTGACAATGCCGAACTAAGGAAGAAGCAGCTTCGTCCGAAGCCCGCCTAAAAATTGCCTCTGACCAATGTGAGGAGGTCATGAAGGAAAACAAAGTGCTAAAATAGAACAACCAAACCCTTACTCGGCAAGTCCTAGAATTGATGAAGAAGGAGAAAATAAACTTTCAAGCCCGCGTTAATATGGAAAAAGAATTCAAAGAATACAAAGCCCTCGGCCCGCCTTTAACTGATGAACTATGAAACCAGATGCACATCGACTACCGAAAGTCCCTAGAACTCAACGATGAGATTGTACAGATGTATGTTGAAGGCTACTAAGCAGCCCGAAATAAGGGAAAAACCAAACTCTCTGCCCTCGCACTAAACCCTCTTCTCCTTGATTCCTCTAAAGACGAGGGAGAAGACGAAGATGTAGACAAATCTGAAGATGACCCTCCACAACAATAGTTCTCTATTAATCTTATCTTCTATAAATCTGAACATACCATGTTATCACTGTTATGCGCTAATTTATGAATGAAAATATAAATATTTTCCGAAGATACACTTCTTTTTACATTCAACAAATGACTAGTTGCTCATACAAGAAATAAATGAAAGATAAAACACCAAAGGGATCGCCCGAAGGTCCAAACCCAGCAAATATCAAAGTAAAATAAAACTAAAATAAACATAAAAATAAATGTTTGCCCCCAGGGGAGAGAACATGCCGCCGAACTCCATTAATAAATAAATGTTCTCCCCCAGGGGCTGAACATACCACCGAACTCCATTAATAAACAAATTCTCGCCCCCAGGGGCCGAACATACCACTGAACTCCATAAATAAACAAATGTTCGCCCCCTGGGGCAGAACATACCACCGAACTTCTTAAATAAACAAATGTTCGCCCCTTGGGGTCGAACATACCAGCAACAATATGGATTGGAAAACTGAGTACTCATTTTATTAATAAACTTTGGATAATTACAAAACCAAACCAACTAGCTACGCTCTACTGATAATATTTCCGAAGCCTGCCCGCATGCCAAGTGTTCTTAATTTCTGTTCCATCCAGCGCCCGAAGCCGATAAGTATATGGCTTTGGAACTTCAATAACCTCATAAGGCCCCTCCCAGTTCAGCATCAGCTTCCCAAGATTCTGAGGTATAGAAGCCTCCACTTCCCGAAGGACCATATCACCTACTTCAAACCTTAGGAGTTTAACCCCTTTGTTATAATGTCGAGCTACTCTTTTTTGGTAAGCAGCCAACTTAATCAAAGCCGCCTCTTTGACCTTATCCAATAAATCCAGATTAATACGAAGACCCTCTTCATTATATAAATCTTTGAACTGGCTGACCCGAAGTGAAATAGAACTGATTTACACAGGGACCAAGGCATCGGTGCCATAAGCCAGTCTGAACGGTGAATCACCCGTCGTTGTCCTTGGAGCAGTTCTATAGGATCACAACACACTGAGTAATTCGTCAGGCCATCTTCCCTTTACCTCGTCCAACCTTCTTTTTATCTCATTTAACAACGTTCTGTTGGTTACCTCCACCTGACCGTTTGACTGAGGATGAGCAACTGAAGTCTTCCGATGCTGAATTCCTAACTCCTTCAAAAACGCCTTAAATTTGGAACCCAGGAATTGTCGGTCGTTGTCTGAAATCACCACTAAAGGAATGCCGAACCGGAAGACTACAAATTCCTTCAAAAATTTTAAACACTCTTGCTCCGTGATCTGTCGAAGAGGCTTCGCTTCCACCCACTTATTCATGTAATCGATAGCCACTATTACAAAACTCACTTGCCCCTTTGCTTTCGGCAATGGTCCCAAAATATCTACTCCCCATACAGTAAAGGGGATCAGAGACAACGCAAAATAGATCTCCTCCGGTGGCTGGTGAGAGATAAGACGGTTCAACTGACACTTAGAGCACTTTTTCACATAGTTCATTGCTTCTTTAAAAATAGTTGGCCAATAATACCTCTGTCGAAGCACCTTATATGTCAAAGCCTTTGCAGCAATGTGATCACCGCAAATCCCTTTGTGAACCTCCCGAAGAACATAATCTGCTTCGGATGGGACCAAATACTTAAGCAGAGGAGAGGAGTGGGCCCTTCGATACAAATCTCCATCTATCAACACAAAACTTGAACTCCTATACTTGACCTTCTTTACCAATATCCGATCCGAAGGTAAAGTGCCACAACCAGATAGTTCAAATAAGGCGTCATCCAACAATGTGACCGTTCCACAAAAAAAACTTCGAAATGCTGAACACTTGGCTGATTCAAAAGCTCAAAATAGACTGATCTGCTGAAGGCACTCGAGTCTGTTGTAGCCAATCTTGCCAAAGTATCGGCTATGGCGTTATTTGATCTATCCACTCCCTGAAAAGCATATGAACTAAAATACTGGAGTCGATCCTTCACATCTGCCAAATACTTCCTCGAAATCTGTTTGACCACCAGCTGTGAGTCACTAAAGACTATTAATTTCTGAACTTTAAGGCCCTTCGCCAGTCGAAGGCCTGCCAAAATTGCTTCTTATTCTGCCTTCTGGACTTGTCAGGATTACCCCAGCCCCACTAACATCCGAAGTTGAAGATCCATCCACATATAGAGTCCACGAACTTTGAACCGTCTGTACATTTGACAGCGTCTGAACAGTTCCTTCTACCTGACCCTTACTGTCATCCTCTTCAGAGAATGAACCCTCCACAACGAAGTCCACTAAGGCCTGACCCTTATCGCTGTCCGAGGATGGTACTCCAGGATAAACTGAGTTAACTCCATCGCCCAAGCTGCTAGCTGACCCGAGACATCTGGCCTGCTTAACACCTTCTTCAGCTGATCAGTATACACCACAATCAACCGACCCTGGAAGTATTACCGAAGCTTTCGACTGGCTATTATAAGGGCATAGGCAAACTTCTCCATGTTTGGGTACCTAGTCTTTGCATCTCGAAGAGCATAATTCACATAGTAAACTGGATGCTGAACACCACCGATCTCAACAATTTGTAAGAACTTGAACATGTTGGACTACTTTTATTTGCAAATATAATGCATTTGATGGGACTATTCGCAAAAAATTAATATTTGTAAGGACTATTTTATCATATGGTTAGTCATTTATTTAATCACGTGAACTATTTGTTATCATTTATAAGACAACTTGATAATTGATTATAGTTCCAAATGTAGAGGTTATGTTATAAAATTCCCTTTTAAGGTATCAAATAACCTTAAAAATGATAACAAAAGATTGGGATTACACAAAAGATTGGGATTACAACACAGTATATATACATCACATCAGATAAATACTACTAAACTACTACTTAACCATCTAAGGAAATCTCATCCCATCATGCCACGCTCCACAGCGCTCTTATACTCGATCTGTGCTATATATGCAACCAACTCTCGACTTATGGTATGTAGAGTCTGTCCCTGCTGTGCCGGGTAGTGGTATACACCATCAATCACCCCCTCGAAGGCCGAATGGAACACGTACCCCATCTTGTTCATCTTTCTCTTCTTGCATCTGACTTTGTCTTCCAAGTCGTTTGCTCTCTCGTTGGCCGCCTCTCACTTCTCCTCGAAGTGTATCCTATCCATAACCTCCAACTCTAGCTGAGTACGGAGTGCTTCCTTCTCAGTCTTCTTGCTCAACTCCCTCTGCTCGACCTCTTATAGCTTCCTTGCCAGATCTACATTCCTAGACACTGACCTGTGAAACAGAGTCCCTGTAAGACCCTAAATTTTATGAATAAGATTTAATTTTCTTTACATATTATTTTAAAATAGTAAGGTGTTGATTTGATAAATGTGATAAGTTATAGGTGAAATGTGCAAAATTTACAAAGTAAGCAAGTGGTTATAAATTATTCGTTGTGTCGGAAAATATTCGTTTGGTCGAGGAATATTCTTTTTGTCGGAGATATTCGTACGACGGCGTAGTCATTGGTGGACCCCACAACGGAATGAATGTCGGATATAGAAAGTGACAGAAGTAACCTTTTTATAAAAATAACGGCAAAGCTATTACCGTTAGTACTGTCGAAATACATGGTGGTTAAAATACAGTAATACGTGGTGTTGCACAGTATTACACGGTATTGCACAGTATTTCAAATTATTGATTATTATGTAGGAAGGCACTTATTCAATTATTGTTACAGTAATTACTGTTCAATATTTTATATTATTGATTCAATAATTGCATAATATTTTATTGGTTCAATATTTGCTACGTTGATATTTTATATCAATAAGTGCTACTTTGCTATTTTATATTATTGATTCAATAATTGTCATTGCACATTATTTCAAATTATCAAATCAATAATTCATATTATTTGAATAATATTATTAGATAACATTATTGGCAATATCTAAGGAAGTTCTGTCTAGGAAAGGGGTTGATTAATTGCACGTTAGTAAGGATAAATCTTTGTCGGAAGGCCCCCTCTTTTCTGGGAACGACCTGGTTGTCAATATTGTAGTTCTGTAATATTATTTATGAATAATTAATTTTTGATATATATGATAAGGAAATATTTATTCAATGTGGATTTAAACGGAGGAATTTTTAACATGTGACATTTGTTGAAAGTTGGTATTTTATCTTGTCCGATAAAATAATTCATTCAAATATATTATTATAATATTACATTATAGTAGTATGATGTGATTATATAATAGTATGATTAGAATGGTAACATTATTATAGTAAATTCATGGTATAAAGGTTAAACGAGGTGGAAGAGTGCAAATTAAATTTGAATTCTTATGATGCAAACAATGATGTCATCGGAGCGATGATGTAAGTAATGATGTCATCAGAGCGATGAGGTAAGCAATGATGTCATAGATCGATGATGTAAGCGATGATGTCATAAATTATATATGGCGAAAAGACTACTTTACCCTTACTCTGCCGAGCCTATAAATAGAAGCTTATTTCTTTATTATTTCTCACCAATTCACTAAAGCTATTGAGAGAGAAAGTATAGAGAGAATAAGAGAGAAAGAAGAAGAGTATTCTGCTATTACGCTAGTGCACTCTCCAAATTTTTAAGGTAAGGGATATTATTTTTCGAGTAAATGATGTTATAGTCTTTCAATATTCATAAAGAATATTATTTTCTTTCATATTCCATATTATGGAAGTAATAATATTTCATTTCATATTCCTAAATTTAAACTTACTATGGTAAGTATTGCTTCTATAATTCCTGAAATGATCAGAAATTTATTTAGTTTTGTGTTTCATCTAGTATCATTTCACCGGAATAATTTTCTGAACTTTCTCGTGAAATTTTTATCTTTTCATGTCGAGTTACTATTCACGATAAAAAAAATATTTTTTTATCTTTGATTGGATCCAAGTTTTGATCTTCATTCTTGAACTCTGGATAAATTCTCTAATATTTGTTCTTTATTTCACTGGATTCGTTATTCGTATTGTTTTTCATCATCCTCAGTCCTAAATGGTGATATAACTGAATATCTTTGGCCTGTAGTGCAAAGATGAATAATTACGTGATGAATATCTTTGGCCTGTAGTGCAAAGATGAATGAATACCTGATGAATATCTTTGGCCGTAGTGCAAAGATGGACAGGTGTTGAGATGAACATGACCAACTGATGATACAAATGAATATCTTTGGCCTGTAGTGCAAAGATGAATATTTGATTCGAGATGTATATTGATTGATGTTACAGGATAAAATATTGATGATGGACTTTTAAATCAAAGAAGATAGTAGACATCATTCTCTACTTAACTCTTCTAATGAATTGTTATTTTCGCTGCGAATATTGATCTAAAACTTGTTGTCCATAATATTTTATTTGATTTATTGAAGGCTAACGATAATTTGTTTTTTATTATCTTAGTCATAATATTCTTTACTGGGCTAGTTGAGCTCACCCATTTCTTCTATTGTTCTCTTCAGGAAATGAGAATATCGCGGGTACTAGTCGGGGAATTGAGTGATGGTCCGAGTTAGAGCTGTAGAAGTCCTCACTATTTTTTTTAAATAGTGTCATAATAAATATAATAAGGACTTAGTTTGAATGTTTATATTTTCTACTTGTCTGTATTGACACTCACAGTTGCGTGATCGTATTTTGCCCGAACTTATGTTATAAAAGATTGTATTTGAATTCTGTACCATGTATTTGGCGACTCAGAATGGGTTGGTATTGAACCTATTTTGGGGCGTCACAGTCCCCATCTGGATCCCTGCCTCCCTGCGGTAGGCAATCTCCACCTCTAACTCTTGCATGTCTAACTTTTTCTAGTGGTCCTCGTCCCTCAGCTTCTAGAACTCGGATTCTCTCTCTTGTGCCTCAGCCTCCAGCTCCTGGACTCGACAGTCTAACTCTAGAATACGTTCCTCGTACTCTCCCAGTATATGCTCCTCCAGGTTAGGCTCGTAGGAGTCCTCCATGGGCTCTTCCTCAACTGGCTCGTCCTCCATAGGCTCCTCATCGGGGTCAAACTCTACCTCAATCTCATCCTCGTCATCAGACTTGGATGGTGCAATAGCCTGCACTGGAACAGCCTCTACAGGTGCCTCGTATACTAAATGTATATCCCTGGGCTCCTCCTCAGCCACTCTAGTGGGTACTCCCATATCTTCCATCCAATAATCGCAGACAGAAGACAAATAAATAGCAACTCCATTAGAATGTTAAATAAAACATAAGTTCATTGTAGAGAATGAAGTTACATTTCATAACACACTAAGTCTTTCAAGGAAAACTCTACATGATTTTTATCTCCTTCTAACTTTCTAAGTTCTCCTAAGTTATAATCTAAGGACACTCGCTCCTAAGGTTTATAACTAGTGTTCTGATACCAACCTGTGACGCCCCCAAATTCGGGCCCCAATGCCTCGAATCCGGTGTATCACGTTCTAACAATAATGGTGTCGCCCAAATTCGGATCGCCACTTGGTCACTCGAATTCGGTTTGTCACGTTCAACAACCTCATACAAAAGTAATAATACGACTAAATGTTGCATCGCACAGCGGAATAAATACACAACTACTACCGAATAGAATTACATTTAATTAACATAATTTATTCGCGTCCCAAGGTCTCGTAACTTAAACATCGATTACATAGCTTAAACATACCTTAAGCATATATAAACCTAACTACTACATAATAGCATAAGTTCTTTATTACCACCATAAAGTCCTACATAACTAAATCTACTCAGTAGCTTTTCCCTTGCCCTTATCTGTGCCCGAGGGTCCGCACTGCTCTGTCTTCACTGAAATGTTTTAGGAAAAGCAAGAATGAGCACGAATTGCTCAACAAGTAATATAACAGTAAGGGTGAGTATTTTAGTTCTCAAATCCAACAGTGTATAGCAAGGTATGATAGTTCAAGGATAACAAGAATATCAACAGTTTTCAATAACAGTCACTAAGAACAGAATAATATCAATATGATTCAACGATAAATTAATTTAAGAATTCAAGATAACTGAGTACTGAGTAGTCACTAAGGACTATAAACTTCTACTAGAAATAACAGTAATATACTGATAACCCAATTAAAAATAAGTACAACAGGTGATCAGCATAAAGTACCCTACGGTATGCTTATCGTTCAATCGTACTAAAGTGCGCACGTCGGTCTCCCGACAAATATAATTTCTCTTCAAAGAAGGTTTTTCATCTCAGTCAAACACAAGATCCCGCACCAATCAATTGGTTTGGGTCGCCTTTCAACAATATAAGTCTAGCCGAATCAAATGGCATATATCACAACAATTATAAGTTCAATCTCAAGATTTAAAGCTCGAGGAACATGAATCGACTTTTATCTTATCCATGAAGTATATAGTTTATAATACATGACTTGCAATCTCAAAAGTTTACTTGTACGACAATATTAGCACAAGCTTAATGAACGCTCAATAAAGAGTAGGGTTAGGAACTTGCTTACAACGTTCCTCGAGTAAAGTAAACACAAATATAGGTTACTTGCACAATAAATGTAGGGTTCGGATACTTGCAAATAATACAAGAACGGGTTTAAGAAAACTTGCCTTATGCGTAGTCTATCCACGTAAAGCTAAATCAACACCTTTCGAATCTCTATCGTAATATAGTTATGCGTATAGGATATTCATTAGTTACGTATATTCATACATGATATGTAAGTTTAAAAGCATACATAAACGTCTAACTTAGTTGTATACTCTTTACATACTCCATTACACATCTTGCGTACTTATAGCACAAAAATTTAGTTTATAAATCACCATGAAGTCAAATAACATAGTTTCTAATCATTGCTTTATAGTTTGCAAATACCCTTTGGACTTTAACATTCAAAAGTTTATAAACATATATCAACATACTTTTATTGCACATATGTTTTTTCATGTATTCGACACACATATAAAATCATAGATATATAATCCACATTGTTTTTATTTTTGAAAACCTTAGAAACACCTTGGCGAAACTTAGTTCCATAAAGTTACTATATGCTTGAACACTTGAAACATTGTTGGAGTCATATATTATAGCTTAAGGCATTCATACATACATGTTGAGGAACTTTTAAACTAGGTTTGGCCTTTTCTATTTACTTTTAACAATGGATAGTTCTATTCATAAATCTTCATTTTACAAAGCCAAGAAAGCTTATCACGTCAAAGACTAACCATAGTACTTATTAAACCACATAACATTGCCAAACAACCTCTTTCTACGCATACTTGCATGTATTAGATTCATGTATTCAAAATCAACATAACTTTACTCTTTGAAAACTTGTTCTAAGCAACATTGAGTAGTGTACATATTTGTCTTAAGAAATCTCATGTTAAACAAATTAAGTATGAAAAGCATTTCGAAACTATATTTCATATGTATTCATAAAACTAACTAAGTTGTGAATACATGCTAAAAAGGTTAAATTTCAAAAATGCATAAGGTTTTATAAACATGGTCTTCGTCATTTAACTTTTCTTTCAAAAGATTATAACTCAAACTCTAATCTTACTAACACGTCTTGCAATGCGTATTGACACATGTTTAAGGGTTATGTAAGCTTTTAAGTTAAGTTAGGTTAGGTTACTAGGTTTGAGAAATAAACTGCACAAAGTTAATTCCCTGGCCACCCTCCGCCGAGGCGGCACTTTGTACTACTAGAGGGCCCGCCGGGGCGGCATTGCCCAAAACATTCCCTGGCCACCCCCCGCCGACAATTTGGCCTATAGGAAGTCCACCGGTGCGGGTATAGCTGTTGTCGTTTAGAATTTATTCCCATGCTGCGGACCAAACTTTCCCAAATCACAATCAAACAGCAAATTTAAGCATACCCACTATGTATAAACTCCATAAACTTACTACCCAACATATAAAACATGATTCCAACAACTCTAAACTCATAAACAATCAAATTTAAGAATTAATTTCAAGACGCTTGCCATTTCTCAAAGTTTAATACATTTAGTGATTCTCTTCACTACGGATTCGTTACTTGACCAAATTACTTCGTTTAACTTCCGTTGATTTCGTATTCAACCATATTAACAATATCTAGCATCAATTGACAGATTCAACCATATATTTTCCAACTCAAACAAGTATTGTAACCCTTTTCTAAGAACTTTGTAAAACTTGAACTTAAGAACATGTGAAGGAATATTACCTTTTGTGAAGTTGAAATGCTACTCTAGCTTCAATTTGTATATTACTCAACAACACTTCTCACTCCAATTTAGAACTCACAGAGAAATCAACAATTCATGTTTGAGAGGGGGACTTCTATTTATAGAGGGACATTGTCCAAATAGAGATTTTGCCCTAAGGATTGTTTCGATGGAAGATTGAAGGAACCATTGTGCAACAAGAAGTTGGTGAAAAGTTTCACCAACTCCATCTTCTCCCCTTCCCATAGCCATCATTCCCATCTTGGTTTTCAACAAATATAGAGCCATAGGCTTTTAGCAACACACAAAAATGAGAAATGAGGAGCAAAGTGACTATCAATTTGGGATACTACTATAATACTCAGCATTTGCAAAACCAATACTTAGCATACTTAGGTTTTATTCCATTTTTAGTTTATAAGGTAATTTGATGGGATTATATTGTGATAAATTAGGGATAAATATACACATAATCATATAATCCATGTACATTGATTTATTTCAATTGATATTCACATTAGACTAGAATAATTTAGTTGGGTACCAATATTATTATCCATAAAACTCATTATTCCAAATTCTACATAAATATTAAAATAATCATTTAATATTAATTATTTATTTAGTCAAGGTCATTCTCCCTCATAGGTTGAGAATACTAATTTAAATACTCCCACACACATCATGGGGTCACATAAGACTCTCTCATACCACTTAGTAATTTACATAAGTTAAGCTTACTTTTATCATATAGTTTTATATAATAATTATTCACATTCCAATGTCACACTTTATTTTACAACCTCTATTATACAATTACATACATATATGTCTACATGTATATATATATACATATTCCTATCATCATACATTTTACATTGGGCCACATTAAATTAAATCAATTGGGCAAAGCACACTAAGGCACATGGACCCTATTATTTAATCTAGCACATAAATTGATTGGGTCACATCTCTTAATTCTTATAACATATCACATTAATGTTGTTGGGCTTGGATATATCTTAAGTCTAATACATTATTGATTCAATGACCCAACTAGATTAGGAAATTAACTAGGCCACACAAAGCTTATTACTTAAGCCTAATTAAGCTCATTATTGTTTCTATTCTCGTACCACACAAGACATTCTTTGAGCTTATTATAAATCCCACATTTTTCTTCTCAATTATTATAAATTTAATTTAATATAATTGAGTTAACTCATCTCATAACACAAAATTATTTCGATTCAAGTAAATATTCATTTCCCTTAATATATTCATTTAATAATATTTGGAAATTCTCGGGTATTACATTTGGGTACCTAGTCTCTGCATCTCGAAGAGCATGATTCACATAGTAAACTGGATGCTGAACACCACCGATCTCAACAATTTGTAAGAACTTGAACATGTTGGACTACTTTTATTTGCAAATATAATGCATTTGATGGGACTATTCGCAAAAAATTAATATTTGTAAGGACTATTTTATCATATGGTTAGTCATTTATTTAATCACGTGAATTATTTGTTATCATTTATAAGACAACTTGATAATTGATTATAGTTC
The DNA here is from genome assembly GCA_020205555.1 of Panax stipuleanatus. NCBI lineage: Eukaryota > Viridiplantae > Streptophyta > Magnoliopsida > Apiales > Araliaceae > Panax > Panax stipuleanatus. The sequence continues at coordinate 22,000,877 of CM035125.1, forward strand.
CAAATGTAGAGGTTATGTTATAAAATTCCCTTTTAAGGTATCAAATAACCTTAAAAATGATAACAAATAATAGTACATGAGATTAAATAAAGAATTAGTCATCGGATAAAATAGTCTTAAAGACATTAAATTAATGAGAACGATCTTGTCCTTTACAACATTTTTACAAACAAATGTGACCTTAAAGAGTCGATATTTGTAATACTTTCTCCCTTCCATAAAAAGAGTCAAATTTATTATAAAAAAAGATGTTCCACAAAAAAATCCTCTTATAATTATTGGTAGCAGTATAACATAACAATATGTCCTCAAAATTGTCATTATAATTTTATTACCATGTTATTGCTACCAAACTATCAAGCTAATATTTTTAGACAAAAAACATAGAACAAAAATACATCCTGTATATTTATATATTTTATAAATTAGAATCTTTTTGTGAGGAGTAACGTTAATATCACTTGTAATGTTTCTAATTAATACTATTCCAATATATGCAAGAAAGATCACACAAGAAAAAACCAGTCTTTATAGATAACACAGTATAACAGTCTCCAGATTTGAGTTCAAGTCCAGATTTTGGTTAGCAGAACAACTGATAAACAACAACGAAGCAGCCACAACGATAATATAGGAATATAGAGTTAGTTGTCGAGTTCTGAGGTTAATGAGAACCGAAATCAAGATACAAGAACAATAACAACGCACGACAAAAGTACAATTTGAGCTGGCTGCTGTGAAATATGACACCAGACTAAAACTGCTAATAGACTGCCAAAAAAAAAGACCAAGTCTAGGATACTAACGATATATTATAACAAGAAACCCGAACATTATTTCCAGAGCTTAACAAACTTGTCATGGCTTGCTGAAGCAACCAAGCCGGTCACTGTTGACACAACCAAGCCAGCAATTAGCCCAAAGACATGTTCCAAAGCTCCAAAGACTGCCAAAAATGCAACAGCAAATAAGAAACTAAAATCAAGTCGATCAATGGTTTCAAAGGTGTCGAAGTGGCAGATAATTTTTTTGAAGTTTATAAAAACTTTAATGGATGAAATGGGTATTAAAAACACACGTGCACACACATTAGTAATGCAGCCCTACATGACTAAAACAGACATTATCTAGGCAATAAACAAAGGACGAGACGGAAAGTAAAATACTAGGATAGTCTAGAAAAATGCCTTCAGGACTTCGTTGATCACTTCTTCCACCATTTTAGTTAATACTATCACCAAGTATATAGATAGAAGAAATTAACCTGAATTTGACATATTCATATGAAATGGACTCTTGCAAGTCTACCCTGTATATCTTTAATCTCCAAACCCAATGGTACAGAGCTCTTTATATTACTTTTACTCTACTTAAGTGTAATACTGTGTTATGCATTCACTGTGGACACTTTCCTCATCACGAAGCAAGTACTACGTAATGGTTCAAGATATCTTCTACAATTAACTAGTTTATCCGGTATACTTTCTAATTTTAAACATGCATATCCTATGCCAATGCCCAGGGGTACACATGGCAACTATAGAAGCTTAACACCTTGAGAAAGTCTGTGTAAAATAGGGCAACTATAGAAGCTTATATGTACAAACCAACTGTGAAATTAGGTTGCCTGCTTAAAAAGGTGCTACGCTAAACAATTAGCTGTCAGAAATAGACTTTTAAACCAAAAACTGCATATAATATTTAGATAAAAAAATAAAAAAAACAAAGAAACTGCATATAATAACTTGTCTGGTAACAAGCCAATGACCACTAGCGAAGAATGTGAAGGATGGAAAACACAAGAGTGGAATTTGTTGCCATTACAACTTAGCTGGTAAACCAAAAGATTGAAATAGATGAGTCATACAGATTACTTAGTATTCTTGCATCTAAAAACCTCATAACTAAGTAGGGGATAGGGACATTGTGCCAGAGGTCAAGTTCCTCTTCTTTTATTACTAAGGTGCTTCAGCATTAAGCTAACTATTTTCCTGGATACAAGATGCACAAATGAAGTCTTATTACATGTATACTTTCTAATTTTAAACATGCATATCCCATGCCAATGCCCAGGGGTACACAGGGTCCAACAAGGGTATTAACACCTTGAGAAAATCCGTGCAAAATAGGGTAACTATAGAAGCTTATATGTACAAACCAACTGTAAAATTAGGTTGCCTGCTTAAAAAGGTGCTACGCCAAACAATAAGCTATCAATAATAGACTTTTAAACCAGAAACAAAATTAAACAACAATTAGAACAATATAAATTAATTAAAACAAAATTGTTATAAATTACCTCAACTGGGTTCATTGCCTCAAACTTCCTTAATCACGGCAGTTAAGCTGGCCATTTTCTGTAATGAAGCACAAAGCTCTCCTTCCGTAACAAATTTATATGTTTCATCGTTGCGCGGAAGAGATTCTCATAACTTACCCCAATGATGTTCTAAATACGTAAGAGTGGAGTGAAATGATTGGGCATTTGGGATATCAAAGTTTTGGTTACAAAATTGTGAGATTTTGTTAAACCTTATACTTTCAGAAAACAGTTGAGTACAAAGCAGTAATGACCCGGCGATTTGCTTTAAATCTATTTCTGGTTTCCGGTTCATTAGAGTCGTAATAGCCAAGTCTAGGTTCACTCTGCTTGGTATTAGTTGGGTTCTCGTCTTACCAGAGATGACTTCTAAGCTTCCATAATCTTCACCTAGCGCCATATTTTTAAATAGGTGCGACCGGAATGATTTGAATGTCCACCATTGACCACCAGTTTTTCTATATCCTTTGAGATATAGGTCACTGACCCCAAATAGTAATCGTATTTCTCCACCGTGTCCAGTTAAGGTGATAAGAAAGTGGTCATTTGGATTGTTAGGAAGTATCCTCACCCAACTAAATTCTGGACATATTCTTTGAGCGATGGTTTCTCGAATTCTCTCTATAAGTTTCTCGTATTCGTTGGTAGACTCAGAACGAAGGTCAAATCGAAAATTTAAATCCATTCTATATTTTGGATCTTGATCCATTTGAGACGGTGGCTTTGGGCAGTTTAAAGGATAGAGAAAGAAAGAGGGAGGGAGGAAGAGAGGTAGGAATAGAAAAAGCAGAATGCAGAGTGGGTTTCAACCGGAGTACAGAGTGATTTTCGGCGGCTTATTTTCTAAAATAACAGAGGTAAGGAGGAATGTTTAAGGGGTATAGAGAGAGAAAGAGGGAGGGAGGGAGAAATAGGAAGACCGGATTACAGAGTAGTTTTCGACCGGAGTTCGACGGGAGTACATGGTGGGAGGATGGTTTAAAGGTGGGGAAGAGAATTATGAATATAGAGCGAGGGAGGGAGGGAGAGGAGTAATGTGCATGTCAGTGTTTCCCTCACTATCTCTTTGACATTTCTGTTAATGGCAACAACAAAAACTGAATTTACCTGGCAACAAAAAACACCCGTAGACTGTAACCTGCAAGTCTAGAGAGAGTGAGTGCGTGAGTGGCATTTCTTTTAACTGGGAAAATAAAAACACTTGACCCTCTAATCAAATAAAACAGAGTGGATAAACAAAATCAAACCTTTTCTTTTTATTATAATAATAAATTTAAATTGAGTCCCACATTTAATTTTCGTTTTTATTCTATTTATACCATTTTTTTACTTTTTTTAGCATTAACATACATTTAAATGAAATTATTAAGCTATTTTAAATAAAAACTTAGGGTAAAAATAATAATATAATAAATATTAAATAATTAATTCAAATAAAATCACCAACAACGTATAACTAGTAAAATATTTTAAGTCTAATTTTAAAAGGAATGAATATTATTTTCGTTCACTTGAGCTTACCAATTTCTTTGTATACTTATGCTTAATTACTTAATTAAACCTATGTTATTTTGATGTCTTAAAATAAAAGGTTAGTCTTAAAAAAAAAATTAAAATTTAGTCTTGCATAATACTTCCATTTCACACAATATTAAATAAATAAATAATAAAAATAACGTTGAAATTTTACAAGAAGGATATGTTTTGTTATAGTAATTTTTTACCACCACTAATAAGTGGTTAATTGATTAGCGATGACGTACTTGATAACACTAATAATGACAATTTTTGTGTTCTTAATCTTATAATTTTTGCCCATTTATTTTTTCTTTACATGCAATTATATTACTCTTTATGTTTGCATATTAGTATTTATAATACAATTTTTATCAAATAAAAGTTTCTTTTATAATTTGTTTGTCTTTTATTGATGATATTGGTTTGTAATTGTAGTTAATAGAATGAAATAACTAAATTATGTTTCAAAAATAATAAAAATATATATTCCATCAATTTCAAATTAAACATATTCCATTTAATAATGATATCAAAATAGTGTGTAGAACAAAAAGTAATTTTCTATAATTTTTTGAAAAAAAAATGATTATATTCTATCGGAAAACTATTGTATTATTCTTATCTCTTGAATGAAGAGGAATTAAATACTAATAATAATATCATTAACTTACAAATTAAAATATGTACTTATGTCATCTTTTGGAGTGCATTTTTTTAGTACTTAATAATGCCATTTTTGAAGATGGAGTGAGTAATTTTTATTTTTTTTACATCTCTACCAGTTTTGTCATAAATTATCTTGAAATCCATAATACCCTGTAGAGAGTAGTAGCAATATGTTGTTTCAAAACCAATATTACTATGTTACCAAAAAGTCATACGACTTCAAAATTATATGAAAATATATAACTAAAAATAACTAATTTTATTGAGTTGATAAGGTTGGTATAATAACGAAACAAATAAAATGAATAAAAAATAAAATCAAAAAAAATATTTGGATGGAATCATGGAACGTCCGGTCCAAATTAGGACCGCTGCATAAATTATTTTGGAGGGGATTGAGTTTTCCTCTTCCATATTTATGGAATAATAAAGAAAAAAAAGTTCCTACAAAAAGTGGATTAGAAAAGTAACTGACAAAAATCTAAATTTGTAGTAATAAATAATAATATAAAATGATACATTATGTGTTATTTTTATTATTATAAGTCTCAATTACTTATTGTTTTGAAAGTACAATTTTCTCTATTACTTATATTTTATAATCCATTTTTCAACCTTTGTTATTTTTGAGTGGAATATACTTTGGGGGTGAAATGTCACAAATTTTCATGTTACCAATGCAAGTGTTCTTTTTTCTCTAATAAAAAGATGGAGTACTTAGTTATCATTGGGGTGGGGGTCCACATTATAGATTAAATCAAATCAAAACTTTAGCATGATTCGGTGGTGATGGAAGTGGGACAATGTCGTTCAATGTCATCACCACTTTATGGGCAAGTGACACCAAACGTTGTCGTTTTTCTGGCACAGTGCAAGTAAGACATTTTATTTTTTTTTTCTTTTTTTGGACAAATATGTTGATTTTATACTTAAATTTTCAATCTTTCTGATTTTAAATGGAACATGTGGGGTGTGTGCGTGCAGTAAAGTATAAAAAAGATTAAGCAAAATAAATTTAATTGCCAGATATTATTAAATCATATTATTTATTATATTTTGGATAATGATATATATATATATATATATATATTACGAATATTTTTTGTCGATTATTTGATTGTCAGCTGCGTGGATAACTATTAGTGATAATTTATTTAAAAAGATTTGTATTTATAATTACTATCGATCTCATTTATTGATGAGTTTCGCAATTGTAAACAAACATAAATTTACCACAATGTATAACAGAACTCTTATATTTTTATTTTAGAGGAATATAGTAAAGTGTAATATAAAAATAAAAATTATAGTAAAGTGTAATTTATTTATTTATTTGTTTATTTTATTTTTGTTATTATTTATATATAGGAGAGTATTGTGTCTGTTTGTTTTATAATATTTTAAAAAATGAGCTAGACTAACTTGCGCATGCAACATGTGATTAGTGTGCAGTTTGTTGTGCTGAGTGGATTGTATACATGATCACGACGATATAGAATTGGAACGTACATGCATCAATTGAGCAAAGTTGCTGAGGGGAGAGAGAGAGAGAGAGAGAGAGAGAGGGGGCGGGTGGCTGGCAGCGAAAATAGCCTAGTTGTAAAAGCCATTTGTCACTTCTTCTAACCGCGCGTGCTATAACATTCTCTGTAAAAGATATAGATATTTTATACTTTTATGTGATTGTTTAAGCTTTTGTCCAGATGGGGTAGAATTTTTGTATCTGCTTTTGTATCTTTCACTAGAGATGTGTAAGTTACTCATTTGTTTTGTAAAATAGAGGGTCTTTTCAAAATAGAATTTAAATGTAAAAAATTATTTGATAATTAATATATATTATTTATTAGTAATATAATTTTATTATCATATTAATTTATTAAAGTATGAATTAATTATTTTAGGAATATATGGAATAAATAAAAAAAATTAAATTTTATATATGAGGATTTTTTCTTCTGTTTTTCTTTTTTGGAATGAAGGGAATATTATTCTTTATTTCATAAAAATAGTTTCATATTATTTTTTTGATGTTGATTTTTAAGTTCTTAATTAAATCGCAATATTTAATAAACTTTTGTGTTATTATTTGGATGTAAGAGAGGTGGTCATACTTTTTATATACTTCCTCTTATCCATGGGCGGATTCAGGAATTTTTTCTAGCATGGGCGGATTTTAACTAATTTTCATGAGGTAATATATTTTCAATTTGAGTTAACCCTTTTGACAAATTAACAGCCGGCTTAGCCAAAATAACAGTAGCATTAGCTTCCTTGACTGGACTATTCTCTGAATCAACAAAATTGAGTTGTTAATTGTTTTACTCTGTCAGGAATATGCATGTGAATGTTATTCCTTTATACATATAATTTGATGATGAAGTTGATGAAGTTAATGAATGAATATGCAAATATGTTTGCATTAATAAAAGTTGTGAAGTCCTAAATAGATGATAAATAATATGTACAAGGACTTAGATTGAAAAGATCAAATGCGTTAGGTTGATCTGATATGAATGAATAGCTTTTTAAAGTCCTTCAAAAGATCATAATGTACAAGGACTATGAATAGAAAGATCAAACTTGTTAGGTTGATCTTATAAAGTGTAATAGATGGCTTGACTGATCGAAAAGCACTGCATCAGCCATCATAGTCTGCCGAGCGCCTATCGAGCTAAAACAAGAATTGTAGACTACACTCGAAATTGTAGAAGCTGTCTGCCGAGTGTCTGCAGAGCCAATGCACGAATCGTAGACTTCACTCAAAATCGTGGAGTCTACAAGTTGTAACTATAGTACAATCGTAGCCTGCAGAACCAGAGTCAAAGTCGTAGTCAGCCAAGTGCTTACATAGCCAAGACAGAATCGTAGAGCACTCGATTCTCAACAGATGAGCGATTCTGAAGTGTATGCATAGATGCAAGTGAACTCATCCTCTGATAAGAGTAATCAAAAGTTTCTGAATGCTGTCCTACTTGAAGAGTATCAGAAAGCATTCTTTGAATGGCCTACAAGCAAACAGAAGATCAAAGCACCAACTCTATCAGCAAGGCTGATTGAGAAATGAAGAGCAATTCAGAAAGAGTCTTCTACAAGTGCTCGTCAGAAGACAACGATCGTAGAGTTTTTTTCAATTAGCAGCAGAGTCTGATAAAGCACTAATAAATACTTCATCAGTTCCAAAATTAGAGATATAATTTGATTTTTGAGATCAAACGTTGACAGATTAAATTTTAAAATCAATTTAACTCATAAAATTTTAGAAAGAAATGTATTTTGTGATTAATAGTTTTTGTTATATACTATATAATTATAATAATTGTATCAACTAAAATTAAATAAATTCATACAAATTTGAAATTTAATATACGATCGTTTGATTTCAAAAGTCAAATTTTATCTCTAATTTTGAAACTGGACGAGTAATTAACTTGGTTGTGGAGCACATGGTTTTGGAGCACGTAGATAAAGAAAGGCTTAATTACGAATCACTATCCTAAACTATATGACATATTCCACTTTGGTGATCCACCTTTCAATTTTTTCAATTAGATGATTGAACTACTGATTTTTTTCGATTTGATCCAATTGAGGTTGCCACGTCAGCAATTGCTGACTTGGCTATTTGGGTGGGACACAAATAAGCTGATGTGTGTAAAAAAATATTTTTTTATTTTGGGACTAAACATTTGTGATATACTAAAGGGTAAAATAGTCAAAATAATCAAAATCAATAGACAAAAACTAATAAAATAAAATAACCAAAATAATCAAAAAACATTTTAGTTCTCCTTCTTCCCCAAATTAGAAGCAGTCTATATGTTTCCTCTGTTCCTCTTCCATCTCTTTATCCCCCCTACCTTTGAAAATCCGCTCCCTCACCTCCGGCGACTCCCTCTTGAGCAACTTCCACGACACCTTGTGTCGCCGGAGGTGCATCTGAAGGTTCTGGTCTCTCTGAAATCCTTGGTTGCAAATCTCACACACGCATCGGTCCGATTCCAATAACGTCTTTGGTGATAGCGAAACCACCTCCGCATCTGGATCTGTACCAATTAACATAAGCAATTTCCCATAATCATATACTACTACTATATGTCATGTAAAATTAAAGCAGGAGCTGAATTTAATGCTATATATATATATATATTAATTTGTACTATTTACATACCTGGGGTACTAGCTGGTCTTCTTCTTCTTTTGTTACAAATCCCATCAAATGAAGAAGATTGACCAAATTAGTTCTCCTTCCCCAAATTAGACACAGACTATATGTTTCTTCTTCCCCAAATTAGATGATTGCCTTCGATCAATCTCAATTTCATTCTAGCTCAATTTTTTATGGCTGTGAATCATGGGTTGTGATTTTATTTATCAGATTGAATGTTATTGCTTAGAAAATGATAAATTATGGTTGTGCTGGTGTTTTGCTAGTTCCAATTTTGGGTTTCCGGTGGCTTTTGAATGGCCGGATTCTGAGATTTACGACTGCTATTTCCCCTTTCTTTTCTTCTAATTGGCCCACCCATTTGGATCTGATTTTGAAGATGTTTGGATCTGGGTATTGGTAGCTTGTATCCCATCTAATTTTGGTTGTTTGTTCCATTTTTGACCCAATCTATGGCTAAATTTGGTGTTTTCATTGTGACGCCCCCAAAATAGGTTCAATACCAACCTATTCTGAGTCGCCAAATACATGGTACAGAATTTCAAATACAAATCTTTTATATCAAAAGGTCGTGAGAAATACGATCATACCACTCTGAATTTTAATACAAATCGTATATAATACGAAATATAAACATTCAGATTCATTCCTTATTCATTACAATTATTATCCCACTATTTTATAGAATAGTGAAAACTTCTACAGATCTAATTCTGACCATCACACTGTTCCCCGACTAGTTCCCGCAACATTCTCATTCCCTGAAGAGAACAATAGATGAAAAGGGTAAGCTCAACTAGCCCAGTAAAGAATATTATGACTAAGATAATAGAAAATAAATTATCGTTAGTCTTCAACAATTCAGATAAAATATTATAGACAACAAGTTTTAGATCAATATTCGCAGCGGAAATAACAATTCATTAGAAGAGTTAAGTAGAAAATGAAGTCTTTTATCTTCTAGGATTTAAAAGTCCATCATCAATATTTTATCCCAGTAACATCAATCAATATACATCTCGAATCAAATATTCATCTTTACACTACGGGCCAAAGATCTTCATTTGTATCACCAGTTGGTCATGTTCATCTCAACACCTGTCATCTTTGCACTACAGGCCAAAGATATTCATTAGGTAATCATTCATCTTTGCACTACAGGCCAAAGATATTCATCGAATAATCATTCATCTTTGCACTACAGGCCAAAGATATCCTTTCGTATGACCATTTAAGATTGACGATGATGAAAAATATTTTAAAGAACGAATCTAATGAGATAAAGGACAAAGATTAAGGATTCGTATTTTAGTTTATCCAAGTTCAAAAATACTCTATAATAATACTTTGTGGAGCAAAATTTAAGAATAAAGCTCAAAACTTGGATCCAATCAAAGATAGGAATCTTAACAAGCAACTTAGACAAATAGAAGAAAATTTAATTTTTCTGTGAATAGTGTTGTAAGACCCCAAATTTTATGAATAAGATTTAATTTTCTTTATATATTATTTTGAAATAGTAAGGTGTTGATTTGATAAATGTGATAAGTTATGGGTGAAATGTGCAAAGTTTACAAAGTAAGCAAGTGGTTATAAAATATTCGTTGTGTCGGAGAATATTCGTTTGGTCGAGTAATATTCTTTTTGTCGGAGAATATTCGTACGACGGCGCAGTCATTGGTGGACCCCATAACGGAATGAATGTCGGATATAGAAAACGACAGAAGTAACCTTTTAATAAAAATAACGGCAAAACTGTTATCGTTAGAACTGTTGAAATACCCGGTGATTAAAATACAGTAATACGTGGTGTTGCACAGTAGCACACGGTATTGCACAGTATTTCAAATTATTGATTCTTACGTAGGAAGGCACTTACTCAATTATTGTTACAGTAATTACTGATCAATATTTTATATTATTGATTCAATAATTGCATAATATTTTATTGGTTCAATATTTGCTACGTTGATATTTTATATCAATAAGTGCTACTTTGCTATTTTATATTATTGATTCAATAACTGTCATTGTACATTATTTCAAATTATCAAATCAATAATTCATATTATTTGAATAATATTATTAGATAGCATTATTGGCAATGTCTAAGAAAGCTCTGTCTAGGAAAGGAGTTGATTAATTGCGCGGCAGTAAGGAGAATTCCTTATCGGAAGACCCCCTCTTTCCTGGGAATGACCTGGTTGTCAATATTGTAGTTCTGTAATATTATTTGTGAATAATTAATTTTTGATATATATGATAAGGAAATATTTATTCAATGTGGATTTAAACGGAGGAATTTTTAACACGTGATATTTGTTGAAAGTTGGTATTTTATCTTGTCCGATAAAATAATTCATTCAAATATATTATTATAATATTACATTATAGTAGTATGATGTGATTATATAATAGTATGATTTTTATAATTTCAATGATAACATTATTATAGTAAATTCATAGGTATAAAAGTTAAACGAGGTGGAAGAGTGCAAATTGAATTTGAACTCTTATTATGCAAAAAATGATGTCATTGGAGCGATGAGGTAAGCAAAGATGTCATCGGAGCGATGAAGTAAGCAATGATGTCATAGATCGATGATGTAAGCGATGACGTCATAAATTATGGAGAAAAGATTATTTTACCCTTACTCTGCCGAGCCTATAAATAGAAGCTCATTTATTCATTATTTCTCACCAATTCACTAAAGCTATAGAGAGAGGAAGTATAGAGAGAATAAGAGAGAAAGAAGAAGAGTATTCTGCTATTACGCTAGTGCAGTCTCCAAATTTTTAAGGTAAGGGGTATTATTTCTTTCGTATTCATGAAGAGAGTTATTTTCTTTCAATACTCGTAAGGGTTGTTATTCCATTCTTTATTATTCTGTTAGAATAACCTGTCTATGCGGACTACCGCATGCATGGTGAAATCATGTTGTTATTCCATTCTTTATTATTATGTGGAAATAACTTGTCTACGCGGACTACCGCATGCCTGGTGAATAACCCTTCGTATTCAGTTGTTATTAAATTGTGAAAATAATCTGTTTGAGCGGACTAACGCCAGACGGGTGAAAATTCAATTGCAGTTTCGTATATTGTTTCATTTCAGATTCCTAACTCTAAACTTACTACGGTAAGTATTGCTTCTATAATTCCTGAAATGATCAGATATTGCTTGAGTTTTGCGCTTCATTTAATATTATTTCATTGGAATATTTGTCTGAACTTTCTTGTGAAATTTTTTATCTTTTCATGTCGAGTTACTATTCACGAGTTACTATTCACGGGGTACTATTCACGGTAAAAAATAATATTTTTTTTCCTTTCCAAATCATCTTTGATTGGATCCAGATTTTGATCTTCATTTTTGAACTATGGATAAATCATCTAATATTTATTCTTTATCTCATTAGATTCGTTATTCGTATTGTTTTTCATCATCCTCAGTCCTAAATGGTGATATGACTGAATATCTTTGGCATGTAGTGCAAAGATGAATAATTACGTGATGAATATCTTTGACCTGTAGTGCAAAGATGAATGAATACCTGATGAATATCTTTGGCCTGTAGTGCAAAGATGGACAGGTGTTGAGATGAACATGACCAACTGATGATACAAATGAATATCTTTGGCCGTAGTGCAAAGATGAATATTTGATTCGAGATGTATATTGATTGATGTTACAGGGATAAAATATTGATGATGGACTTTTAAATCAAAGAAGATAGTAGACATCATTCTCTACTTAACTCTTCTAATGAATTGTTATTTCCGCTGCGAATATTGATCTAAAACTTGTTGTCCATAATATTTTATCTGATTTATTGAAGGCTAACGATAATTTGTTTTTCATTATCTTAGTCATAATATTCTTTACTGGGCTAGTTGAGCTCACCCTTTTCTTCTATTATTCTCTTCAGGAAATGAGAATATCGCGGGTACTAGTCGGGGAATGGAGTGATGGTCCGAGTTAGAGTTGTAGAAGTCCTCACTATTTTTTTTTAAAATAGTGTGATAATAAATATAATGAGGACTTAGTTTGAATATTTATATTTTTTACATGTCTATATTGACACTCACAGTTGCGTAGTCGTATTTTGCCCGACCTTATGTTACAAAAGATTGTATTTGAATTCTGTACTATGTATTTGGCGACTCAGAATGGGTTGGTATTGAACCTATTTTGGGCGCGTCACAAGTGTCGTATACGTGAATAGTAACACCGACATGAAAAAAATATAAATTTCATAAGAAAATCATACTTCGTGAATAGTACCGTATTCGTGAATAGTGACGTATACGTGAATAGTAACCCCGACGAAAAAGGTAAAAATTTCATAATAAAATTCATACTAATATTTCGATGAAATGATATTGAAAACAATAACATCATTTACGAAGAAAAATAACATCCCTTACCTCAAAAGAATAGTACTTCTGACTAAAATATCGTATATAATGCTGAAAAAAATTTGCACTGCTTATCAACTCTCAAGTATCTAAATACTCACAAGAAATGCGCTCGATATTATAGAGAGAAATTTTTTTGATTCTGGTGTGATTTTCATTTCTAACTAAGCACCCTATTTATAGGAAATGTGTGGCACACCATAGTTGACAAATGAACCAACCGATGGTTCATCCTCAGCATACTTGTTTTGAAAAAAAAAAACCCAGCCACCTAAAATGACTCCATTCTCCACCAACCACATGATTATATATATATATATATATATATATATATATATACATATATTAAAATATTATTAAAGAATTCCAATTCTATTTTTTTTCTCTTCCTCCTCATTTTATTTTTATGTCATAAATTTATTATAACAATATCACCATCTCAAATTATAAAATTATACTATTATATTATCACATTATAATTTTATAATGTAATATTATAATAATATATTTGAATGAATTAATTTTATCGGAGAAGATAAAATGTCAACTTTCAACAAATGTCTCTTACTAAAAATTCTTCCTTTTATATCATAATTGAATAAATATTTACTTCTCATATTTATCAACAATCAATTATTATTCACAATTAATATTATAGAATTACAATATTGACAACCAGGTCGTTCCCAGGAAAGAGGGGGCTTTCCGATAAGGATTTCTCCTTACTGGCGCGCAATTAGATTAACCTAACCCCTTTCCTCGACAAAACTTCCTTAGATATTGTCAATAATGCTATCTAATAATATTATTCAAATAATATGAATTATTGATTTGATAATGTGAAATATTGTGCAGTGACAATTATTGAATCAATAATACAAAATATCAACAGTAGCAATTATTGAATCAATCATATAAAATATCAACGTAGCAATTATTGAATCAATAATATAAAATATCAACATAGCAATTATTGAATCAATAATATAAAATATTGAACAGTAATTACTGTAACAATAATTGAGTAAGTGCCTTCTTACGTAAGAATCAATAATTAGAATTATTACGCAATATCGTGTGCTACTGTGCAACACCGTGTATTACTGTATTTTAACCATCGGGTATTTCAACAGTTTTAACGGTAACAACCACGCCGTTATTTTTTATAAAACTCATTCTTGTCGTTTTCTTCATCCGACAGTTATTTCGTTATGGGGCCCATAAATAGATGCGTCGTCGTACGAATATTCTCCGATAACAAGAATATTTCACGACCAAACGAATATTCCCCGACAATATTGAATATTTTATTACCGCTTGCTAACTTTGAAATATTTGCACATTTCACCCATAACTTATCACATTTATCAAAACAACACCTTACTGTTTAAAACAATATATAAAGAAAATTAAATCTTTATTTATAAAATTTGGGGTCTTACATTCATGTTCTCCATTCCGACCATGTATGTCGCTGCTGCAAGAAAACGCCGCCGAGATCTGTTTGGAACGGATTTGGTGAGATAATCACCTATTTTCGACCATGTACATCGTCTATTTCTTCAATAATCAAATCGATCTTACCATTTCTATTTGTTTGGAACAGATTTGGTGAGATCTGAGTTTGGAAAAAGCTTAAATTGATTTAGGGTTTATCTTTTAAATGAGATTTGACCTTTTTACCCTTGAACATTTAATAAATGTAAAAATTTATTTGAAATAATAATTTTTAATTACATGTAGGCAGTTATTAGCTTAGTCAGTTGGGCCACGTCAGCAATTGCTGACGTGGCAACCATAATTGGATCAAATCGAAAAAAATCAATAGTTCAATCACTTAATTGAAAAAATTAAAAGATGAATCATCAAAGTGGAATATGTCAGATAATTTAGGGTAGTGATTCATAATTAAGCCATAAAGAAAGGTCTCAAATAAAAATACTCGATTATTTAAGCAACATCGGCTGATGTAAAAAATTTGTACAGAATAAACCTATATATTGTCCGCTTGCAACTCAACTCAGTCTAATCAAACAAAACAAAGTGGATAAACAAATCAAAATTTTTGCTTTTATTATAATAATTTTAAATTGAGTCACATCCAATTTTTTGTTTTTCTTGTATTTGTATTTTTTTAATACTTTTTTTGAGCATAAAATACATTTAAATGAAATTATTAAATATATTTAAATAAAGAAACTATATATCAATGGGTGTAATGTCTTAATGTCTAAATAGAGTGGGAGATTTTGTTTCTTTCTTTATATATATATATATATATATATACGGTTAGTCTCTCCAGCGAACCATAGAGAGCGAATTAAAAACGAACCGGCTATAGCGACGGTTTTTTTCGTCGCTATAGTAAAAAAAATCGACTTTCTATGTTATAGCGACGGAAAAAACCGTCGCTATAGCCGGTTCCTTTTTAGTTCGCTCCCTTTGGTTTGCTAGAGAGACAGACCCTATATATATATATATATATATATATATATATATATATATATAGAGAGAGAGAGAGAGAGAGAGAGAGAGAAACTTAGGATTAAGATAACAATATAACAAATATTGAATAATTAATTCAAATAAAATCACTAATAACGTATAACTAGCTAGTAAAATATTTCAAATCTAATAACACACAAACAGAATAAATCTCTAATTTTAGAATGAAAGAGTATTATTTGCCTTTACTTAATTAAAAGTTAAAACTATGTTATTTTGATATATCTTAAATTATGAGGATGGATCTAAAACATACCTTTTAAATAGCATACATTTATTAAAACTACGTCGTTTTGAAGATTCTTTTAAAAAATAAGCGGAGCCGCGGGTGGTATTTTTGTAAATAAACAGAAAGTAAGTGGGACCTCTCTCTTTCAATATTATTTAAAAAAAAAATCTCCAAAACGATGTATTTTTAATAAATGTATGATATTTAAGAGATGTATGTTATTTGAGATGTATGTTTTAGATCCATCCTTCTTAAATTATACTACCTCCGTTCTGAAATTAAAGATACATTTTGATTTTTCAAAGTCAATTCACGAAATTTTAAAACTCAAAATTGATATAATTTTTTGTTCAAATTTTGGAAACAACAAAGATGATAGTTAGTAGTACTTTATAGTTAGTTTACAATTGTTATATTTGTTTGTATTAAAACTAAATAACTCTATATCATTTTTGAATTTGAAAATTTCACGAATTGGCTTTAAAAAAAAATCAAAATGTATCTCTAATTTTGAAACGGATAAA
This sequence comes from Panax stipuleanatus, assembly GCA_020205555.1. Classification (NCBI taxonomy): domain Eukaryota; kingdom Viridiplantae; phylum Streptophyta; class Magnoliopsida; order Apiales; family Araliaceae; genus Panax; species Panax stipuleanatus. The sequence goes on from CM035125.1 coordinate 22,017,223, forward strand.
TTAAAATTTAGTCTTTTCACACAATAATAATAAAAATATATCATTCATTGCAATACAAATTATATAAAATGTGAGCTTATGGCATCTTTAGTACTGTTGCCATTTTTTGAAGATACTTTAATTTTTTAACTACTGTTGCCATTTTTTTGAAGATGGAGTAAGTAATTTTATTTATTTACATCTCTACCAACTTTTGTTACATATTATCTTGAAATCGATAATACCCTTTTGCAAAGTAGCAATATGTGGTTTCAAAACATATATAATTACTATATTTACCAAAAAGTCATGGCAACTTTAAATTTATTTGAAAATAACTAAAACTAACTAATTTTATTGAGTATAATAACGGAACAAATAAAATGGATTTGGATCCTCCATTACACCTTCCCTCCAATTCCATTTAATACACTATATTTGAGTTTTTATGGAAAAAAGAGAGGAAAATTTGACCTTTTTTTTATCCAAAGTTTTCATCCATAGATATAATTCTCTATTCTCTAGTTACAAACAAAATAAATAAATAAAAATAGCATAGCGCAAGTCATTGCATTGGGTAAAAACTCGTAGTCTTTTACAACTGAACCTATCTCTATTTTCAATTTTATCACCACCGTGAAAATTTTAAATTACAAAATTAATTGATTCGTGTAGATTTTAAACAGTAACAAATAATTAAAGTATATTTTTTAAAAATATTTAGCAAATATTATAAACCCATGCCATTTATGGAATTAATATGTTAATTTTAAAAGGTCAAGCTGTGATTTTTTTATATTTATATTTTTTCATGTCTTATTTAAATAGTAAGCAAGTATATATTATATAAGGGAGGGAAACAAAATTGAAAAGTCAATATATTAACATATCAACAAAAATTGAAAAGTATATATTAAAATGGTGTAGGCTTTTTGCATCTATTTTTTTATCTTTTATTAAGAAAGATGTGTGGAAATGGCTTCCTATTTGTCTTTAATTCAATTTTTTTTTTAGATTTAGAGAAGAAATTAAGGATGCAGACTCTTTCATTAAAAAGATATACAGTGTACATGGTACGATGTCAGAAGGAGGATCAAAAACAGTTGGGGCTGCTGTTGTTTGTTTTGGACTACACAGCACGGACGTGGACAGGAGAGGTATACTCGCTTATTCTCCTTAATTACACGCGCACGCATACACACACTATCTCTCCTCGATCACAATAGTAGTAAAGTTTGTTCTTCCCCAATCAATTAATGAAAATCTCAAACAAAATCAAATAATGTCCTTCCTTCCTTCCTCCCTTATGAGGAGTGGAATGAAGGAATGGAATGATTCATTCCACTCTTGTTAGAATGAGTTATTCTATATTTTTTTTTCTCCCGAAGAATAAAATTTATAAATTTGGAAGGAATAAGAATGGTTCAATCTATTCCAATTGCAACCAAATACAATTTTTTTATTTCATCATTACTCCAATCCAAACGCAGCATTATAGTGCACATTTACATAAATTCTTAGACCTATAAATTACTACCATGATGAATCCTAACACTGCCCCGTGATTTCCCGGCATTCAGTCAACACTCTCTTTCTCATAATAAGTATTTTTTTAGCTTAAATCACACATACCAATACACAAGTTAACATGATAAAAATACCCTTAATATATTTTTTTTGTTTTATTTGAGACTTTTTTTATTGTCTTTTGGTCTCTCTTTCTCTTTCTTCAATCTTTCAACTTCTCAATAAATACCCAATAAATACCATTGGTTGCATAAGGGCACATATGGGAAAATATTGTAAAAATTGTATTGGAATTCTAACACATCACTTATTTTGGAAAAAAATATTAAGCCTAAAAAATCACTTATTGTGGGACGGAGGTAGTACTTTTTTTATTATGTAAGGCCACATATCGATATAATTTTTTCCTAAATTCTCTCCTAATTAACCTATTAAGAAAATATTATAAGAAATATGCATTGCTTAATTATAAAAATGTAAATGTTCAAATGCAAAAGGATACAATATTGCGACACTTAAAAAAACAATATAGGCCATAATAAAATAATAAACCCACTTCGCTTAGCATACAGGTTCCCCTACCTCATTTTTCAGTATCCTTATGTAATATTTTTTTTCCTTTTTTCTTTTTTCTTTTTTGCACTAAATATTACTAGAGTCTAAAAAAAAGGTTGCATTTTTAAAATATAAAATAATATAATGTGTCAGATGTATCATCATAGTTTCTTATCAAACCATCACTAATAAATATTTTCTCTGCTTGATTTTTGAGATCAAATGACTGGCATGTTAAATTTTAAAATCGATATGACTCGTGAAAATTTAGAATAAAATTAATTTTGTGATTAATAGTTTTTGTTATATAATATACAATTATAATAATTATATCAACTAAAATTAAATAAATTCACACTAATTTGAAGTTTAATATGTCGTCGTTTGACCTCAAAAGTTAAATTACATTTTTAATTTTGGAACAAAAAGAGTAATTAACTTATAAATTTAGAGATAAATATAAAATAAAAATAGATTTTTAATATATTTAAATATTAGTATAAGAAAAAGTTATTTTTGTAGAAAGGTATTACTTTTTGGTGGGCAAAAGGCTTAACCAATGTTATGAGCACAGAGGGGAAATATGGGTCATTGGGAATGAGGGTTGGTACTTGGTCGCAGCCGGAGGCAACAGAAGTAGTAGAAGGGACCTTGCAGATCTGAGAAAAAGTAGGCCATGCTACTGTTCTGATTTTGTACGTTGACAATGACCGTTTGTAATTTTTTTTCTTCCAATATATTTTAAGATATGTTCAACCGTATATATATATATATATATATATATATATATATATATATATATATATAAGGGACCGATCCATAGCAAACGTTCTAAAAAGAATTTAGCCTTACAACACATCGTGACCCTCCATCTTATGATCAAACGGTTTAATAAAACTCCCGTCCGCAGTTTAATTTTCAGTATTCCGCAGTTTAATACTGCGGACGGACAGATTACCAAAATATCCCTCCTTATAAAAGTCTCTGTCCGCAGTATTATACACTTTGCATATACTCCAAACAAATTTGTCGATTGCAATCCAATTGAATTGCATTAATTTAGAATTAAATGAGGTCTAATTGCACTGTGCTGATATAATATCCAGGTTTGATCAAATTACCTGAATAACCAAAGCCTGAGGAAAATTCTAAGCACAATCCTGCATCAACTCTTTACATAGTGGAGAAGCACCTGAACCAATTTGCTTCAACGAAGACAAATTATAGTTCTTAACCACACTCAGCTTTGTCAAAGCAAGTATAAATGGTGGCACAACCCACACATGAGTCACTCTATACTTCTCAATATACCTCAAAAACTTCTCCAAATCAAATTTTGCCATTGACACAACTGTATGCCCTCTTTACAGTTGAGCAAATGTAAGAACAGTAAGTCCAAACACATGAAACATAGGCAAACCACACAAATACACACTGTTCATCTCACCCTGTTCATCTCACCCATTAATTCCTGATCACTACATACCATTACAGCTCCAGTGATAAAATTTCTATGACTTAAAACTACACCCTTACTAATCCCAGTTGTTCCAGATGAATACAACAAAGCTGCAGTTATCATTACTCGAAATCTTTGGTAAAATTGACACTGACCCATTATTCTTCACCAAGTTGGTGAAATGGGTAACTCTTGAATTTGATTCAAATCCCTTCAATGATTCCTTAGAACCCAAAAGCACAACTGGTAAATTAAACCCTTTTACCTTTCCCCATAACTCAGGGACTGTGATAATAAGTTTTGGGTTACAATCCTTTATCTGTTTCAATACCTCGGGAATTGTGTAACTGGGATTATCTTTATCTTTATCTTTAGTGAGCTGTGGAATAAATAATATTAACATCAGGTTATAATGCGCTGTTTATAATAGTTCAAGCCGAAATGAGATTAGTAATCTACTAACACCACTGGTTCAGGTCCTTAAGAACTAGTTCAAGTCTCAAAGGCTTAGTAGTTTCGCAAGAAGATGTCCAACAAGAAAGATGCTTGGTCTACCTACCTCTTTCACGAGAAGATTTAACCTGTCATCTGGCTAAACCAAATTGGTAGAGCAAATTAGTTTAACTATTCACCACTTAATTGCCTAACTATCACCTAGACAAATGTGGCAGTGATTTAGCTCCCTCTTGCATAAAATTCAAGTGTTTCTAAAACTTTTTTCACTTAAATTCTCACTTCTTCTCATTCTCACCTTTTGAGATGAATCGAATTGCATGTACATTGATGATATATGAACGGTACTAATTATTTATGTAAACTCATTCTGAATATAAATTCAGGCACTAATGACAAGAATTTTGACAGAGTTGAGAAGGTGAAGCATGGATTTGGCATGAAAACTCCAAGAGCAGCTACATGAGTTCTATCATTTCAGAAACTAGAGATCTTCTGCCACCATTGTTTTTATATATGAAAGATCCCGAAGCTGTGATATCTTGGAGTCCAGGTACACCATCATCTTCAAAGATTTATAAAGGGAAAATCGAAATAACTTTTACTCAGAAATCATTGAGACGAAGATATCCTATTATTACATTGCCTCTGGTGTCCTGAAGATGTTTAAGGCCTTATCTTATATTTAAATCAAAGATATGGTTCAAACCAATGTCTTTTTTTTTTCTTTTTGCTGGATCTTCCTGCACATTTTAAATTAATTGATGAGAATGATGATCTTTGTGGTTGAAGGGTGCCGACCAGCTGATACGTATTTCGGTTTGACCTGATAGTTTAATTACTCTAGTTTGTAGTTGTTTATTGTTTTATATTCATAGATTTGTGAGTCTACATTTGTCTCTGTCTTAAAATCTAAAATACTTGAATATGTAGTTGGCATGACAAAGCAATGCAATTTGAGCAGTATCACTGGAAGAAAGAAATGGAGAAGAAGCTTCCATATCAATTCAAGGTAATAAAATCAACATATCTACATCTGATTCTCATTCTGTGCTATGTATACCAATTAGTGTTTGAAGGCAACTGATGCCATTTTTACTTATTAATTTTATAGTTATTGCCATGATATAGTTTCTGTTTTTCGTCACAATTTAATATTTGTTACAGTGGAATCAGTACATGGATAAGGACATGCGGGAATCGTATTACTACAACTGGCCTATCTATTTCCCTTAGGTGTCTATTTGCATACTTCGTGCTTTTGTTATGATTCATGGGATCGGTGAGACTTTCATAGCTTGAACTAATGGTTTCCTCTCTAGTCCTTGTTTAGCTAAAAACTGTTTATGTTTAGTGTCTTGGTTATGCCATTGCCCTGCATGACATATAGCTCCAAATTTAAATGACTAATTCATTTGTGTTTTGGTTCAAGTGAAGATTCAAATTATTATGTTGTGGGATGTAAATGGTGCCCTGCACTACAAAGATGTGAGCATTATTGCTTTTATCATCTTTTTTGCTATTTTGTAAATGCGAAAGTGGAGCTGAGTACTTCTAATGCAGTTGCAGAACCAAGAACTTTTGTTGCTAGTATCCTACTTCCGTGAAGGGGGGAGTATAGGTGCCGGATAGGTTCAGATATGGGTGAAAAAGGAGCTTAACTGTAGCATTTTTTTTAATTAATAATTTTAATTTTTGCGCATATATGAGTCATGATGCACTGAAGTAAAAGCAATGCTCTATGGATATGGATGAGTTGAGATTGAGAATGTGACTTCAGATATTTTCGACTCTAATTAAGTTGGCAGCTTATCAGAAAAGAGTAGCTCGGCATTATAACAAAGGGGTTAAACTCCAAAGGTTCGAAGTGGGTGATATGGTCCTTCGGGAAGTGGAGGCTTCTATGCCTCAAAATCTTGGGAAGCTGATGCCGAACTAGGAGGGGCCTTATGAGGTTATTGAAGTGCCGAAGCCTGGCACTTGTCGGCTTCGGGCGCTGGATGGAACAGAAATCAAGAACACATGGCATGCGGGCAGGCTTCGAAAATATTATCAGTAGAGCATGGTATGTTCGGCCCCTGGGGGTGAACATTTGTTTATTTATGGAGTGTTTACAGGACAACGTCCCAACCTTTCTTATTGAATCTTGGCTCGTCAGCGGAAAGGATGAAGTTCCCATAAAGTTCGGGTTCAGAAGGCCAGAGGGTTCAGGTTCTTGGAGGTATCAGCGATGATTTAGCGGAGTGGGCGTTCGTAGAGGGACTGAGTGGAGGTGGTGAGTCGGACGATGGAACGGAGGAGCAGAGCGAGTTGGGCGGACTGTTTAGCGAGTTCGGAGCAGTCGAATTTGGAAGACTGGGCTTCTTAGTCGAATTTGGTGACTCGATCTGCACGTTGGATTTGGTGAGAGAGTTGGTACGGAACTGGGATTGATGGCTAATTCTACAAATCCTTTGGTGAATTTGTTTAGGATTTACATGAGTGGTTTTCTTCTTCTAATGGGGCTCCCCAAGAGGTAATATTAGGTCTGTTTTTCTCATATGGTTTAATATTGCGAAGCTTAGAGAAAACTAAACAAAATTTGAAAAGCGTCTGCAGTATAATACTGCGAACAAGGAGGGCTATTTTAGACATTTGCCCCGTCCACAGTATTAAACTGCGGAATACTGGAAACTAAACTGCGGACGGTCTCTCGATTGAACCGTTCGATCTTCGGATGGAGGGTCGCGATGTGTTATAAGGCTAGACTCTTTTTTACAACCTTTGCTAAGGATCGGTCCCCTATATATATATACTAGTGTTAACCCGTGCCTCCGGCACTACGAATACTTTTGTAATTATTTAATACCTAAAGATTAATCTAAATGAAAAATGTGAGTTGACAATGTAAAAAGAGTATATATTTGATAAAAATTAAAAAAAATCGTAATTATTTGTTGTAAATAAGAAAATTTTTAATCAAGATAGACATCCCACCCAAAAAGTAAAGAAGTCAAGAGTTTTGCCACAAATTGTATCTGCATGCTCATTATTTACAAATCGAGACGGCAAGAAAAAATGAATTTGTTAAGGTAACAGCTAAAACCAACATCCACATTCACTCAACAATAAAATTGACCTAGGCCAATTAGCTACATTTATTAAATTCGAAACAATCTCAGTGACAATGACCTTCAAAATTTCTTTAAGCACATTTAAAAGCACTCCTCCATACCTATATGCTATTGATTCCCTTAATTTAATTTGCAATTTTAGATGGAACATGGATTAATCAGTAAAACTAATTTATGCACAATCAATCATACAAATGTGTCCACTGAATACCAGTCGCTGATACATTAACAGGTAAAAGCATTGTAGTAAGGAAATAGCATAATGATACCCACTTGCTTAAAAGGTTCATGTGAACAAAATTGGTTTGAAGCTCCTTTGCCTGATTAGAGAAAAAATAAAATAAAATAAGAACTTCAAAAATAATTGACCCAACCGCCAAAAAAAATCTACAATAACATACTATTTCAACACTAAAGTTAATGTTCCAAGATATCAGTACCTCAAGTCTCTTCTCCCAATCTACACCATATAGATTACTTAAAATTGGGCCCACCTTAACTATAAACTGAGGAATCTCTTTGAAAAAATCCACAATACTATGAAACCAAGAAAATACACCCAAAATCAAAACAACAAATTATCAGTAAGTAACAGAAAAATAAAAAATCAGTAGTTAGAACATTACTTCAGCTTTGCAGTTCTCAATATCTGGCATAAGGTAAACCCATTTTCATCTGTCCCTTGATTTGTATCTCAAAATATTCGCTGCATGCTCATTATTTACCTAAAACATTAAATTGACAGCACCAATATGAATATAGTCTCATGTCACCACTACTATTGAGAAAATTTAGCTGAGATCTAAACCTACCCTATGAGAAAACAAACCACCAGAAGCATGAAAAATGTAGATACAAAACCATGCCCTCACATCTCAACTGAAATCCGAATTCAAAACTAGGAAAAGTTCTGCTCCAAATTCAATTCCAAAGCATGAATACATGCTCCCAAAAGCAACCCAAGTAGATATAAAAGAAGAAATCACAACACAGCTAGACATATCAAAGCTCTAGTTTACTTTAATAATTTAGCCAAAAACAAACAAATGAAAACACCTGATACAGTCACTTTAGCAAATCCATAAACAACAAAGTTAGCAAATTAGTTTACGAAAAATAAGATATTTACTGCTCCATACAAACCTGCATACCTTTTATCAAAATGAGAACTTGAACATTCTAGAAATTGCATTAATCATGTCAAATAAACAAACAAAGCTCTGAATGCCTGATCAACCATAATAAACATCATCCAAATGTACCCAAAAAAATGATTTTACAACAATCTATTTTCCAATTATCTACCAAAAAATATTACCACTTTTAATAAACTATGTTTTAAAAATATATATAACAACATTTTCCTTGTAGATCTGTCAAGCTCTACCATGTCTTCGGCACATAAACCTTTGAAAAGAAAGACTATCCATCGGCAATGTCCACGGCCAACAAATATTGTTTGTAACAAAAATCTGTTATTTATAAGAGAAAGCAAAATGTTAGTAGTATCGCAAGAAAGAAACAATTAACACGTGATTACTTGAATACGATTTAAAAATTATAAAATACACATAACCGTGTTAACTTTTCTCCATCCTCGACTTGTTGTTGAATGAACAGTTTCCATTCAATAGCAATATCATCCCAAGACTGCAAAAATTGAAATGAATCGTTTAGTTATATGTCTTTTAAAAAATAAATATCAAAACTTTTATCGTAAGAAGATCAAGGAGATAAGAAATGGTACCTCAAACATATCAAATTATAACAAAACTTCAGGATAGACAATATTTATTGTGGACTTGTCAGTTAATTCACGAAGAAGTATGCATAAGCGGAAAGAACTTGTGCATCTTGACAGAGCTACATATAGTTGACCGTGACTAAATGCTGGCGTACGTAAATCTACCCCAACAAATTTGACAGACTGGCCCTGTGATTTATTCATTGTCATTGCATACGCTAACCTCACTGGGAATTGTCTTCTTGTCATTTTAATACTTAACTCAGACGAAGAAGGAGTCAAAGAAATTCTTGGAATGAATACCAAGTCGCCATGCTTATCACTAGTTAAAATCTTTGCTTCAAGTACTAAAGCACCACACTTGACTATGATAAGTCTAGTACCATTACAAAGGCCATCTTTCGGTGCAATGTTCCTTAGAAGCATTATTAGACAACCCTCTTTTAAATCTAATTTGAACGGTGGTAGTCCAGGGGGATTGAGTGTGTTCAAATATTCGAATGTAGGCCTTTGTACAAAGGTTTTCAGCTTATGAGATAAGGGTGAATGGTAGAACAGGAATTTTTCTAACCAAGGAAGGGAATCCTCTTTTTGAAATCTTAATGTGATAGCATTACAAAAATCATAAATGGTATTTACCATATGCGTATGAGATAAGGGTTGAAACGAATGAGATTGAGACTGGGGGAGAAGGTGGTAGCTGAGAGTAAGATCTAAGAAAGATAAAAAGGAAAAGATTTTGAATGTACTTTCTAAAGTGGTATTTACCGTTCACTATTTATGTGAAAGATCAGTGAAGCTAACTTGTTTTTTTGAAGGGTTAGATTTATCCCAGCTTTGGACGTTCCGGATCTTTAATAGGCTTGGACGTTTGGATCTTTAATAAGAGAGTTCAAAAAAATGAATTTGCCACTATACCCAACAGAGCAGAAATACCCATTACCAAGAACCCAAAGATCCATGAGGAAAAGTTTCAATTCCAAAACCTCACAACAAACCATCACTTAAAAAAACATAAATTTTCAATTAGATTCAAGAAAGTAATCCACAACCTCACAACCTCACAACAAACCATCACTTCAAAAAACAAAATCAAACATAAAGTAACCCAATAAAAATCATACTGAATTAACCACCACAAATGCACATTAAAATCAAATTTTCCCATACCTAAAATAACCCAAAAGAGATTAAGCGTGACTGAACCTAGATGACAACCCATAGACACAACTAAAAAGCCCAACAAAACAAAACCTAATCTTTAGAAGATATTCACAATCACTAATAATCAGAAACCCACAACAAAAAGAGCTTAAATCAATGTAAACTCTGTATCTATTATATAAATGCAGTTTAAGAAAGAAACAGAGAAAGCCAGATAAATCAAATAAAGTATTAGACCTTTGAAATTTTTAAGTACCTTTTTAGTTCACAAATTGTTTAATCGCAGAATTAGAATCCAAATAAATCTGCTAGCAGAAACTTCAGTGAAATAAGACAAATGATTGTAGATGCATACCAAATTCATTTTTCTTTCCTTGTTTGCATTCGATAGATATTAATTAACTTTATTAGCGTGAGGCAGTTTGAGTGTCGGTAGTTTTTAAAAGGGTGAAACAATGTAAGTTTCCACTTGAGTACAGAGCATCAATCAAAATTTATTCACATCTTTCAATTTTTTTTTTATCAATTTTCACAACTCAATAAATCTTAAGCTCAAGTCCTACTAATAGCAGGCAAGGACAAAGAAGGAAAACAGCTAGCAATAGAGGTAGAACTGGTAATAACTAAGTTAAAATAGTAACAGATAATATAATCAAATGCGAAGAATATGGCAAGAGAAAATATAGGTCTACAAAATACCATCAATGTAAAATGAATACTTTGATATCAATTCATGAATCAAACACGATATAATTCGTGATCTGTAAACAAATAGATTAGGACACACTTCAGAAGATATAGCCACTAAAAATGCATACACTAAGAATCTCCTTTATTTATCCACCGATTGGTGATTTGATCTTGTCGGTCTTATTTCACTTACCGCATTAATTCAGTGCCATTTTCTTCCAACTACTTTTATCTATAAAGTAAAAATTCCATGGACAACAACTTATCAATCAACAGACTGTATTAATTATGTGAAAACACATCAAAACATCATAAGCATAGGAAGTCTACATATATGCAGTTTCATATAGATATCAATCTATCTATCCCACATTATGCACAATTTGAGGACAAAATCAGAGATATCACAACTTTGTCTAGGGTTTGGTACCTGGCAGCAATCGCAACGGAGGGAGCGAGAAGTCGGCGGACACAGAGGGAGGAAGAGAAGCACCAGGGAAATTGGAGAATGAAGAAATCGGTAACCTAAAATGAAGAAATCGAAGGAGGGAGAAGGGAGGGAGAACTAAAATGAAGAAATCAAAGGAGGGAGAAGTGAGGGAGAACTAAAATGAGAGGGGAATTGGAGACCCAAAACAAAGACGTCAAAAGGGAAATTGAAGACCTAAAACGAAAGAGGGAAAGGAAAGAGGAAAATTAGGAGGTCCAGTGCTCTCGCCTCCCGCAAATAAGTGAAGCTAACTGATTTGTTTTTTTTGCAGGGTTAGATTTATCCCAAAGTTTTGACAGTCCGGATCTTTTAATAGGCTTTGAGCGGGAAATTAAGTTTTTTCAAAAACACTTCTGTTTTGTATAGATAGATTGATATTATTGTGATTGTGATGGTAATTGTTATGCAAGTCCTAATCAATTTCAGTATCTACCCTCACAAATTTGCTAATATGAATATCCCATATCATTTCATGAGTCGATTGTTCTTCAATTTTCCTGCAACTATTTTTATAGTTATAGTTATGTCACTCTAACTACCCTCTGATGCAAAGAAGTTACTTGTATGATGTGTTTAAAATATATATAAAATTATGTGGCAAATAACGGTGGTATTTAGAAAATACTGCACTTTCAACAGTATTTAGAAATGTAGGGCGCAAAGTTGTGTTGTGATAAGCAGAATAAAATCCATGATGCACCTGAAATAATGCAAGAAGAATGACAACAAAAATTTAACACTGTCAAGAACTGCATGCACCAAATTCATTACCACATTACCATTGAACCATAGGTACCAGGATTATCACTATTAAGTTGCTTCCAAATTAGGATTCAATCCAGTTATGTTTATTGAATGTGCAATTTATCCACACAAACAAAAATAAGTAATTAAAGGATCTTTTTAACAGTCGCTGCAATCTTATAAATATTTGCAATAGGAAGCTGGGCAATAGTAAGATATAAGAATTTAGACATACTTAATAGTTGATTTCAACATTGCATAAACTATCAAACAAATAAATAATTATCTTTCCACAACTCTTCTATAAGAAATAGTTTTTCTCGAGAACAAAAAAGTCTCACACTTAGCTAAAAATTCACATGTTTGTCGAATTGAAAACTAACAGAACATAAAGGAATTTAGCTCCTATATTAAATAAAAATAAAAAGAATTATAGTAAAACACATATGAAATGGCCGATAATAACTCAGTAATGATAATATCATAAAATAGTGATTTTAGGAGATAATAATTAAATTAGAAAGGATAATATTAGAACAGTTGACATTACCAAACTATTTTAGATTTGTAGTGATTTAGGGGATTGTAAATTCAAAATATTAATTTGGGATTAAAAAACTAGTGATTTTAGGATATAATATTTAATTTAGTAATGATAATATTAGAACAGTTAACATTATCAAAACAATTTAGAGTTGTAGTGATTTATGAGATTATAAAATCAAAATATTAATGTGAGATTAAAAAGTAGTGATTTTAGGAGATAATAATTAAGTAACGATAATATAAAAAACGTTTAGATTGAAAAAATAGTGATTTAGGGGTTTAGAGTTGTGGGTTCCTTATTTTTTTTATTGTAATATAAAAATGTTGTTTTTTAAAAAAATAAAAAATTCAAAAACAAATCTTAAATATAAAATTAGAAAGGATAATATAGAACAGTTGACATTACCAAAACAATTTAGATTTGTAGTGATTTAGGGATTATAAATTCAAAATATTAATCTGTGATTAAAAAAGTAGTGATTTTAGGAGATAATAATTAAATTAGTAATGGATAAACACATTAATTAGATAGGACATGTGTTACAATTTGGCTCAACATGCTAACTGCAAGTGCATCTATTAAATATACTAAAACGCAGATCATGGCACCATATTATGACACCTGTCTTCTCTACATTTCAACACCTGTAACATACCCATGCCCATTTGCTGTCATTTATTGATTTCAAAAACTGAACAACTAAATAGCAGAAAAGGGTGAAACCTACCCCCTAATTCATTCTACTGATTATGATATCAACAAATTGAAAATGTCATTCGAACTCCCGACCACCCCTCTACTCTACACCGGATATCAACGATTTATCGGCGCCGGGATTTCTCATCGAAAACGTCAATCGAACTCCCGACCTCCCCTCTACACCGGAACCTCTTATCTCTCCTTTAAGTTCTATGTCCTCACTTTTTCAACATATAACATGTGGAAGATTTTGCTCCTTTAAGTTGCAGCTACCTGACAGTATGTTCACGGAATTTTTCTCGTATGAACATAAAATGAACTTTACCAATGTATTCTTATTTAGATGAAATAGTAAAATTTCTGCATTAATGTTCCAAGTGTATGGACCTAAATCATCAGCTACATTGATCTATGTGAAAGGCCTCAAGAACTTTTAGATCGCAGAATTTGATCGTTTCAAGTAATAGTATATGTTAATTATTCAGTTCACCAAGGACTTACATATTTGTTCTTTTGATTGCAGTTGTAGTGATGATTTTGTGGAACAGTGTCAAAAGTTTTATTCAAAGAAATTGTGTAGAAACTTATGGAACCAAATGGTTTGCTTTACACATGTTTAGATATTGATGGATTAGACAATGATAGATTTTATTTGACTATCCCATAAACTGATTAGGAAGCTTTAAAGGGAGTAATTAATAAAATGGTGCGCAAGTTTCAAAAGGGTTGGGGGCCATGCATGTGATCATCTGAATAAAGGGTGTATATAGAAAGAAAAGTGAAAATCTCTTAATTTTATGCTATGATAATTCAACTAATTTACATGAATTGTGTATTTCGAGTTCTTTTTTGACATGAATGTCGAACATATTATTAAATCTATTATTTAAACTAGTCGTGCATTGCAATATCTGATTTTACAAAAGACTTTATTTTAAATATCTTAAGTCAAAATTTTAAATTAAAAAATTAATTGACTCGTGTAGATTTTAAAACAGTAACAAATAATTGAAATATTTTTTTTAAAAATATTTTGCAATTATTATAAACTCGTTTATGGAATTCATATGTTAACTTTAAAAAGATTAAGCTGTGATTAATTTATATATATATATATATATATATATATATATTATTTTGTATAGTCTTATTTCAACAGTAACCAAGCATATATTTACACAAGGGAGGGAAACAAAAATTGAATAGTCAACTCATGTTTTGTCCCTGTCAAAAACTTTTAGCCAAAATGGTGTAGATTTTTTGCATCTATTTTTTATCTTTCATTAAAAAGAATGTGTGGGAGACTGGGAGTGGCTTCCCATTTGTCTTTAATTCCTTTCTTTTGGGATTTAGAGAAAAAAAGGATGCAGACCCTTTCATTAAAAAGGATGTATGCTTTGTTTAATTTGATTTTGTCCTATTGTCAAATGAACTAAAGTAAATTCTCTCTAAAAATACTGTTAATTAAAAATACGAGGTGGTGTATAACGGTAAGTGGAGGGAAAAAATAGAGATACAAATATTAAGATAATTTTATTTTGAAAAATATGAGAGATTTAGAGTTTAAAAAAATAACGGTTTTTTTTACTCTCTCTTAATAAAAACAGAAGGTTTAAATACATTTTAAAATTTTAAATTTTTTTCGATTTTTATAACTTAAACTCTAATGTTTCAATTTTAAGACATTAAGCTTTAATGTCTCTGAATTTCTATATTAATGTCTCTAAATTTTTATAAATTCAATATGTTGGTCAACGAATGCATCATTTCTTATCGGAATAAGTCACGTAACTCAAAATAAAAGAGTAATTAAATCTTTTAAAGGTTAATATCGTTTATATTGATTCCAATTTCTTTTTCATCACACACTAATCACGTGGTTACAATTTTATGTGTTTTCAAAGATATTTAAGTTTTTCTATTAACATGGACAATTAAGTCCTTGAAATGTATACATCTTTTTACATTAACTCCAATTATTATTTTTTAACTTTTTTTTATTACACACAAACCACATGCTTGCAATTTTATATGCTTCCAATGTAGTAAAATTATTCAAAGTATTCTAATTCGGATCAACTATTACATGCCGGTGGTCAAAAAGTTTAATTTATAAGGATTTAAAGAGATTAAGGTTTAATGTTTTAAAGTTAACATCCACGTTTAAGTTGTAAAAAATAAAAAAAAACTCTAAAGTTTTAAGCGTATTTAAACCAAATTTTAAAAAATATTTTCACAAGTAAAAATATTAATTTCACAATACCCTCTTTTTATATGAATAGTGATTAGAGATTAGAGTTCGACCACCTATGTTTTTGTAACAACCCGGGTCAAATCCCGAGTCCGGAACAAATCTCGGATCAAATTCCAAGTCCGAATCGAATCAAATCCATCCAAAATACCTATGTTTTTGTAACAACCCGGGAAATCTCAGATCAAATTCTAAGTCCGAATCGAATCAAATCCATCCAAAATAAGACCTTAAACCACTGGCCCAATAGTATCTATTTGGGTCATCTTAGCCCACCACAGGCTCACCCAAAAGTCATGACTGAAGGTACTATTGGTAGTAACTTATTTCCTTACACATAGACAAACTTTTCCCATATCTTTCGATGTGGGACTGGGGTGTTTCAGTTTTGCCCATAAGTGTACCTCCTTAAGAGCTCTCAAAGGTCTTCTAGATGTAGTTTAGTGACTTACAAACAAGGAGTTAGTCTCAACTCTCAATTCTTTTCTTCTTATATTTTTTATGAACACCCTTATTTTGGAGAGAAATCAGTATAACAAATATAGTTAATTTTAAAAATTATCAGGTACAATAATAAATTAATTTCACATTTTATGTTTATGAACACAATTCTTATTGTAAGAATGAAATAAAACATGACAAAAGGATGCCCCAGCTGACCGACATGACAAAAGGATGCCCCAGCTAACTGGGGGAGGAGGCGCATTAGGGGAGAGTTAAACCATACCCAATTTTAAGGATATAAGAAATCTCTCACAAAGGAAGTCCTTATGAGTAGGCCGTTAAATGGTAACCGAAAAATTCGAATTCGTCCGTATCCGTATTAAAAAAAAGCGAATATTATTCGTATTCTGAAAAAAACGGATATATCCGTATTCGGTTTAAAGATATCCGCAAATAAACGGATACGAATACGGATATAGGCGTATTCATATTCGTATTCGTTTAACATCCAACCGTAAATATATCTGGCAGATGGCGGATATCCAGAATCCGATATTCGAATTTAGATCCTACAGAATTCGTATCCGAATAACTTATATATATATATTAACTTGCAAAACTATAGTTATTAGCTTGTTACAAAAATTTTACTTTCAAAACTTACTTGCGATGTTGGGAGGCGGGAGCAATGGATAATATAAATTGAGAAAAAATAATTAAATATTCAATATAAACTTTTGAATCTAATTATAGATTATAAATAGTGCAAATTTAATATATATATATAACTTACAAAACTATAGCTATTAGCTTGTTACAAAATTTTTACTTTCAAAACTTACTTGCGATGTCGGGAGACGGGAGCAATTGTTAATATTATTCATTGTTAAAATGTGTTAGGTCCGAATTAATTTAATATTAATCTAGAAGGGATGGTTGAATAGATTAATTCACGTTTATGAATGTGGAGGGAGTATTAATCACTTTCATTTGCTCAATTATTTAAAAACTAGAAGTTCAAATATTTAAAGTAAGCCCAAGGTCAATTTTGGATTAACTAGTTGTCACATGTACATTATAATTACTACCAAAAATCTGGACATCTGAGACGGAAAAATTCTCCTCAAATATGGCAAAATTCGTCTCAAAATTGATTTTGAGACGGATTTTTTCCGTCACAAAATTCATCTAAAAAATTAGATACAAAATCTGTCCATCTCAAATACGTTTCAAAAAATTAGATACGAGAACTATTTTTCCTATACATTTTTTGAGACGAACACCATCCGTCTCAATTCCATTTCAACTTTGGCGCCAATATTTTTTCCGCGCGCATATTTTGAGACGGGTAGCAATCTCAAAATCCGTGTCAACTTTGGCGCTAAACATTCTTTGACACGGAAAGAAATCTCAATTCCGTCTCAATATGTTTATTAACAACAAATTACAAATATTTTCATAATTTAATTTCAAAATCTAAAAATAAATATGTTCAAAGTAATAATAATAATTACTAAACTGTTATTTATAGACAATATTAGATAAGACATTTGTTGATGAGTACTATTACAAATATCCTATAAAAGATAACGTACTACAAGTCTCACCAAATACAACAAAAGTAACTTCTAAAATTACTGCTTTAAAGCTCAAAAATATACATAATCACACGTCTTCATCCGCGATGGTAAACAAAAGCAACTTCTAAAAAGTACTACCTACAAGATCAATATGCATATATAATCACAAGTCTTCATCCTCGTTACCGTCGCCTGAATCTTCATCATGCTCATCCTCGACATCAATATCCCACAAATAGCAGTACATGGATGCATGTTAAATATATGAAATGAACGGATACGAATACGGATATAGACGTATTCGTATTCGTTTAACATCCGATCGTAAATATATCTAGCGGATATCCTGAATCCGATATTCGAATTTGGATCCTCCAGAATTCTTATCCGAATAACTAATATATATATATATATATATATATATATTATAATAAGATATATATTATAATAAGATAATCAGTTTCATTATAGGGGTTAGACTAGGCTAATCTTATAACAACCAAAGGTTTTGCTACATCTTTGGCACATAATGTTGCATATATTAGTTTAAGAAATTCCCAAGACGAAAATGTTTTAGAGTCTAGTACAATGACTATAGCATAGTATGTAATAAGGTTTAACACTTTTAACTACATCAGAGTTCCACCTTTTTAAACAAGTTCCCTTTTCAATCTCAATTAATCGAGAGAATAAATATAAGAAAAAGAGAAGAGCATAGGCAGTCCGGTTGATTACTAAAGCTGTAGAAATACACAACACAGAGGTAAAAAAAAATTACCTGACTATACTTTGCAGTAACACTCCTTTTAATACGCAGTATCTCCCTGAAAGTGTCTTCATTGCCATGTTGCACCTCAAATTCATGCCACTTGCTCCAAAAGTCGGTCAGATCTTGGATCTGCAAACTCAGATGCAGGAGCGATCTCTCTCTCCCAAACTCTTCTCAAGCTATGCATATTTTATACACATTGTTTTTGCATCCTTGTCTGGAAGGCCAGGTTCAATTTCCTGCTCATATATTTCCCTAGTTTTTGGGACCTCAAATATCTCAGTTGCACGAGCTATATAGATTTGCTACATGCTCAACTTTTCATTGGCTGGGACAGTCTTTGTCGCTTGATCATAAATCCTCATAGCTCACTTGGCTAGACCGTGGTCCTCTTCCAATTTTGTATACTGCAAATACAAGGGCTTCACTGCTTCCGCAGGGGCCTGATGGACAAATGAAAGTACATACATTAGCATCACACCATATCAAAAGGAAAGAACAGAAGAAAGTACCAAATTATAAAACTTGACCTTTCAAAATTATAGATATACACTTTTTTGATCTTGATCCAGGGTAAGGCCTGCCTGGGGTATGTAGTTCAGGTGGTTCTACTTGATGTACTGATGCAGGACTGTCCTATGATTAAAGAAAAGAAAGGCTAGGGACCCATCTAGGGATGAGATGAACAAGAATTTTGGTCTGAGATCAAAGTTTAGGGATTTAAGAGTTGAATGGTGTATTTATAAATCTGTGCAGAACTGAATGAACAACACTGAAGCACAATAGGTCTCACCATTAAAAAACAAGAGAACATAATACGCTGAAAAATATACGGATCAGGTGTCAATACTAATATTAATTGGATATAAGAAAAGACACCATTTCCTACCAAGACAAAGAATATAAATCCTATAACATAAAGAAACCTCGAATTCTACGAGGAAAATGATTACCTAAACCAAATAAAAGTATAAAACACGAGTTAGATGCAAACACTTGAAGAACTATCCGAATCTCTAACTCAACAATCAACAACCTCGAAACTAGAAAGTAAGTAACAGTTGCATAAGTACCAAACTATCCATGGGATAGTTTAATAGAAGCAACCTATGTTCAAAAACTACACTTAGATGGGGATCAAAGTCAACTGGTGCTACTTTTTAAATCAAGGAATACAAGTATACAAGACACAATAAAGTCATTGCCAAGGAAGCTTTGAGCTAAATTTCTTCATCAAATGAATTGGCTACAAAAGTGTAGTGATACAAATCTCAACACTTACAATTTGATACAGGAGTGCTAAACAAAAGCTTAAGATGCATATGGACATGGATCATTTGACGGGAAGGCCGATGGACCATTCTAGCAGATAAGTACAAGTTAAGGCCATTTATTAATTAGTCTCTTCTAGAAATGGCAGAGCACATGCGAAGTTATACAAATTTCAACATTTACAATTTGATCCGGGGGAATGCTAAATAAAAGCTTAAGATCCATATGGACACGGATCATTTGAGGGGAAGGAAATGTAAGGCTATGGACCATTCTAGCAGATAAATAGAAAGTAAGGGCATTTGTTAATTAGTCGCGTCTAGAAATGGTAGAACACATGGGTAGTTAGTACCACATTGTGCATTTAGCAGTCTTGCACATGTTAGGGAGTTTTATAAACAGAGAAGTTGCAGATTGTATGACTTCATATGAATATACAAAATGGATATGACTTGGTATATCTTTGCTCTAAAGCTTTCTTTCCCAAACTTCTTGCTATACTTGGCTAATTTCCATTGTTGCTCACTGTTTTCTTTCATTTATGCTACTGTTTCTGTTCATTGTTTCCATTTCCAGCCTTAGTTGAAATCAGATTCCATTTGTTCAAATGGGTTCGGCTCATTAGGGTAGAGCATAGTAGATTGTGTCATGTTAACTGCCAATGTAAGTCATCTATGCAGATAATCTGGCCTCTTAAGAGTAAATATATCTAATTTTGTAACCAACCCATGGGATAATCTACCTGATGTGGAGCTGATATTCTCAAAAAGTCCAAAATTAAAGACGTGATTGATGACTAATATATACAACATGAGTTAGACATCAATATGAAATAATATAAAAGGAAAAGATTGTGCATACCATTTCCACAGCATGTTCAAATAGCTCTCTAGCTCGTTCCAGTTTTGACTTTCCATATCTTTTAACAAACTTAGAAAGATAAGCGGCCCATATATCCTTAACATGTGGATATTTGAAGATCTTAAAAGCATCCTCAAAGTACCCTGGACAAATAAAAAACAAACATCGATGTTCAAATAAGAAATGTAGAAAGGAGTAGGAAACATAATAAAAGGAGGAACGGAATAACAGTATGGATAAAGCAGTTGAAGTGATGTGCATACTTCCAAAAGAATAGTGTAATTGATTATAATTTGGGGTGTGGCTATTCTTAGATCCAATAACCGCGCTCATAAACTGCACGCGTCAACTCCACGGTACCTAAGCTCTCCTCCAAGTCCACATAGAATGTCCAAAGTCTAAGGGACTTGTGCAGCTTTATCTGAACTGGTTCATTGCCATCAGCAGCCACTGCACATTTAACCAAAGATTTAAGGGTTAGGTATATGCCACAATTGTGTACTTAAATTTAACAATTACATATTCTCATTGCTTAAATCGAAGAATATATGACATACTGTTACAATTTTATTTAAAATGCAGAGAGTCCTGATAGGAAGACATTGACAATTCACATTAGACAAAATAAAAAAGAAAAAAGAAAAAGAAAAAGAAAAAAGAACTAGTCTGATTTATTTACTTTTCCGGCCTCACACTAATTACAAAACAAGGCAAGAAAGAGTGTGATCAAACAGTGTCCATACTGCCAATTTCAATTAGACACATCTAGATTCATATTCTAGGGGCATATATATGTACCATCAAAATTTTAAAATAAATTCATATTATTTGCCTAGAGCTAAGGCACATATATGCATTAGGGGTTTCATCACAGGACATAATTTAGGGGGCAAAAACATAAAACAACTACAGAAGATGAAAACAAACATTGCTGCTGCCAGACTAAATCTCTATATTGAACACTTATAGTTAAAGAATGCCATTTTGGAATTTCCAAACTACATAACTGGTCCAAGTTCGTAATATTTTCTTAAAATAGAATAATTTAGTATTAATGTATGGAAAATGCCTAACACCAGGCAAAAAGATATTGTATTGGAATCAAGTAATTCCAGAATGCTCTAAGATTTGGGAAAAAGAAACTTGGAATCAATAATTTGATTCTGATAATTCACAGATGAAGAAAAACTTTACCTCACTGTTTGATCTCAATGTGCAAACGACAATGTAGCACATGTATATACACAAAGTTAACCCACACCAAATATTCGCCATGCACATAAAACGCATATAATTGCACAAATAATTCAACTGATTGTTTTAAATATGGCCACCATAATCTATAATAAATCTACCAAGGAACAAATGCTAAACTCAAGTATATCAATTCAGATAGAACGAAAGATTACTCAACAATGATCTGTACACAAGGACCACATATGGTCAAACTATACACCTTCAGTTGGCACAATTAAGAGCTCTTAGAGATGTACTTGTTTAAACCGGAAACATTTGATGCTCATCTCTAGTGCAGATTTCAATACATCGTATTAAATTTCAGATCTAGACTAAGAAACACATAGCTAACAAAAGAGATTCTTGTATTAACATAATTGAGAAACAAAAGATCCATTAAGAAATTAAAATTGCCAAGCCTAATGCTTTTTTTTTTTTTTTTTTTTTGGGGGGGGGGGGGGTGTGGGGCGGGGAATCACATGCAAAAGTTCATACTCAAATTTATTATATGCAAAACATTTTACACAAACAATGAGAACTTAGTCTTAATAGTGGAATATCATAATTTGGGAAGAGAGAGGAGGAAAATTCTATCTTGAATTAGCTCAGAAATATGAAAGAAAAAAGTCCATTTTATGAAACACTTGGATGGACTGATGTCAAGGGGAAGAAGACAATTTCCTTTGTTAGGAGACTAAAAAATTAAAAACTTATTCAACAATATAGGGAAAAGAAAGGTGGGTAAAGCAAGGTCAATGAATGCTATAGCACCCCCACAATGCTGCTATTAATTTTAAGGTGTCCATA
This sequence comes from Panax stipuleanatus, assembly GCA_020205555.1. NCBI lineage: Eukaryota > Viridiplantae > Streptophyta > Magnoliopsida > Apiales > Araliaceae > Panax > Panax stipuleanatus. Next base: position 22,039,607 of record CM035125.1, read on the forward strand.
CAAGGCCAATAGTTATTTTAAAAATTAATCAACAACTCTGATAAATTTCCAGACCGTTTTTTGGTATGTCTAAGATATAAAAATGGTGCTAAATAACTAAATCACTGCTCTAGCTCATATAAATCTGCAGGGAAGTAAAAGGTTACCCATCCGTTTGACCTCAACTGATGGCTCGGCTGTAGCATGCCTCATCAGCTCCAGCGCACCCTTAAAATTCTTGTGCCTTAGTTCCATCTCTGCCCATTCACACCAAACACTAGCAAGATTATCCACAGCTTTGTAGCCAACTTGTACAGCCTTGTCAAAAATCACTCTAGCATTGCCAGTATCTTTGTGGGTCTCATACAATTTAGCAAATGCAACCGGCAAAACTTAAGTTTTTTACCACTATACTTGGCAAGTTTTACATAATATACCATTGAACTTTTAATTTTTTTAATTACCCCATTAAAGTAATTAAAATAGTAAAATTGGACCAGCTTCACTTGGATAAATGCTTTTTGGTCACTCTACTTAGGTAAACTTACAAATGAGTCACTTAACTTTTTTTTCTTACAGTCAAGTCACTTAACTTTAATTTTCTTACAAATCGTTACAAAAACCGTTAATAATAACTATAATAATAATAATAATAATAATAATAATAATAATCGGTATTATTATTATTATCATCATCATCATTATTATTATTATCGGGTATTATTTCTTCTCCAATAGTTGTTCACTTCTCAGTTCACGCACTTCAAAGCTCAATTATTTTTCTGGTCTTTTTCCCCAAAAAAGTCTTGTCAATTCTTCTAAAATCCTGATTTCAAAACTAAGCTGCCACATTCATGGGTTTGATCAAATGGGTATCTTTGATTTTCAGTCTTTGCTTATTTTATAATAATAATAATAATAATAATAATAATATTAATAACAATACCGTTAATAATAATAATAATAATAACAATAATAATAATAGTACGGATAATAATAATAATAACGATATTATCGTTATTATTATTATATTATTATTATTATTATTATTATTATTATTAACGGTTTTTGTAACGTTTTGTAAGAAAATTAAAGTTCAATGAGTTGACTGTAAGAAAAAAAGTTTAGTGACTCATTTGTAAGTTCACCTAAAGTAGAGTGACCAAAAACATTTATCCAACTGAAACAATTTAACTTCCATCCAATTTTTGTAACGGAATGGTCTAATTTTACTATTTTAATTAATTTAATGGGGTAATTAAAAAAATTAAAAGTTCAATGGTGTATTATGTAAAACTTGCCAAGTATAGTGGTTAAAAATTTAGTTTTGCCAAATGCAACCCATAAGGTATGAGGCTTCCCCACAACTTTCATTGGGTCAATTGTCCTTGCCGCTTCCGTGTAAGTCAATATTTTCCTTGTTGGATTACCCTCAAAAAGTTGAACTCTCCGATGCCATTGCTCCACATTGTGGATTTTGCCAAAAAGTTAAAAATACCATAATTAAAATAGCAAACAAATAAAATAACAAGATCAATTAAGCACGAAACAGAACAAAAAATTGACTCCGAACTCGCAAGTAAACTGAAAATACTACTATAATAACATAACAGTGGAAAAGCAAGCTCAATTTCAATAATTATTTGAATTGAACAAATAGAGCAATAATCACAATTCAAATATCCATATACGAATCCAAAACATGTATATATATAAATGACTGAGTTCTTTATCTTAAGGATGAATAATTGATGACACCACAAGCTATGTCAATAGTTTACCAGGAATAAGATTAACATATATGTGCCCCAAACAGGTTATCAGCTAGAATTTTTCTGATGATGTTTTGGCCGTAAGTAACACTAGGGTTAACATGATGGCGAATGATGGTGCACGACATTGTAACTTGCGCTACAAGAAAAGGTCATGAGGGAACCTAGAGGAAATTTACCTTTGCACAATAAAGGGAGAGAAAGGTAAGGTTCTACACTTATTTTTCTTTACTAATTCAGAGAGTCTAATAGAGTTGAGATAGGCAAGGAAGGTTCTAACAAGGAGAGGAGTTTCCAGCCTTTGTAATTTGGTACTAATAGACTATAAAGTTATTATCTGCCTGTAAGATAATTGACTGAAAAATCTGAAGTCACAATTCTCAATCTCAACTCATCCATAGAGCTTGCTTTTACTTCAGTGCATCATGACTCGTATATGCGCAAAAATTAAAATTATTAATTAGAAAATGCTACAGTTAAGCTCCTTTTTCACCCATATCTGAACCTATCCGACACCTATACCCCCCTTTCACGGAAGTAGGATACTAGCAACAAAAGTTCCTGGTTCTGCAACTGCATTACAAGTACTCAGTTCCACTTTCGCATTTACAAAATAGCAAAAAACATGATAAAAGCAAATAAGCAATAATGCTCACATCTTTGTAGTGCAGGGCACCATTTACATCCCCACAACATAATAATTTGAATCTTCACTTGAACCAAAACACAAATGAATTAGTCATTTAAATTTGAACCATAGCTTTGATTTAAATAAAAGATAAGCCCTTAAACATCTTCAGGACACCAGAGGCAATGTAATAATAGAATATCTTCGTCTCAATGATTTCTGAGTAAAAGTTGTTTCGATTTCCTCTTTTAAATCTTTGAAGATGATGGTGTACCTGGACTCCAACATATCACAGCTTCGGGATCGTTTGTACATAAAAACGATGGTGGCGGAGGATCTATAGTTTCTGAAATGATAGAACTCATGTAGCTGCTCTTGGAGTTTTCATGCCAAAACCATGCTTCACCTTCTCAACTCTGTCAAAATTCTTGTCATTAGTGCCTGAATTTATATTCAGAATGAGTTTACATAAATAATTAGTACCGTTCATATATCATCAATGTACATGCAATTCAATTAATCACAAAAGGTGAGAATGAGAAGAAGTGAGAATTTAAGTGGAAAAAAAAAGTATTAGAAACACTTGAATTTTATGCAAGAGGGAGCTAAATCACTGCCACATTTGTCTAGGTGATAGATAGGGAATTAAGTAAGTGGTGAATAGTCAACTAATTTGCTCTACCAATTAGGTTTAGTCGGATGACTTCTCGTGAAAGAGGTAGGTAGACAATGCATCTTTCTTGTTGGACATCTTCCGAAACTACTCCATGCATCTTTCTTGTTGGACATCTTCTTCCGAAACTACTAAGCCTTTGAGACTTGAACTAGCTCTTAAGGACCTGAACAAGTGGTGTTACTAGATTACTAATCTCATTTCGCCTTGACCTATTATAAACAGTGCATCATAACCTGATGTTAATATTATTTATTCCACAGCTCAACATAACTGTATTTCTCCTTAAGGGATGAACCTCGATATCATGATCCTTGCCCCTAATGACCCACAGTCCCACACTCTATACTGCTCCCTCTCACCTCGCAAACCCTGTAATAATCCAAACCCTAATAAGATCTATTAATAGAAATTTTAAATATTAATACATTTATTATTATAATTGTATTTATAATTATGTGTACTATGTGACTAAGATTAAGTATTGTTATATAGCAATAAATGAAAGATAACATTTGTGAATGAAAACATAATTTGGAAATCTTAAACTTAATTAGGAAACCCTAACCTTAATTTCTAAACCCTAATTATAATTAGCAAACCCAAACACTAATTAACAAAACCCTAAGGGTCAAAACCTAATGAATAAATCTTAAATTTTCTAAAAGCATGTGAAATGACCCTCAAATTTATTTGTGAAATTACTAAATTACCCTTAACATTTGTGAAATGACCAAAGTGCCCTTTTCTTTTCCTTTAATAAGGAGATAAGCCCAAATCTTGGTGAGTCACCACTTGTAGATACACCATGTGTTCAAAAACACACATACCAGCCATAAATTGACACCTAAGATCAGATCAATAAGTGAATCAAGCTTAGTTGTCAAGGAAAATGGATTAAAGACCATTAAACCCTTACTTTAGCCTTTTTAACATAGCTAAGCTTCCTTTCTTTAAGTCCATGAGATATACATTGAAAATCAAGTGAAATTTGATCCATAATCAGTTCATATTTAGCTAAAATCAGAATCAGAGAGAGAAAGTCAAAAGGTTGCTCAAAAAGGTAAAAACCCTAACTCTATGCTAGATCCTTAAAGCTTCGATAGATTTTATGTTTTAGTGTTTAAATACGTTAAGTATAATGTTATTTAGTAATCTGGGTTGGTTAAACATGTTTCCATAACATCTAAATGCTTTAAAATGAAGAAATAAGCAACTATCCAAAAATGTTAAAAAATGTTTCTGACAGTCAAATGTCAGAGCCTGTAGATCCCATCATGTTAATGTTTAGACCTGTTTTAAGCTTTATAATTGTAGTATGCTATGAGGTTAGTAATCATGCCCATAGGATCTCTTAACTGAAAGTTATTAACGGTCAAAACCCGTTGACCGACCATGAAACTCATTTATGGAAAACCCAGAAAATTTCCAGAGACCTGACAAGATTTTTGATGGCTTAGATCTTTAGACTGAGATGTTGTTAGGCTAGATAAGTGTCACACTTTTGTACCCTGTCATGTATACTACAAATCCATGACATTAGATCACCTATTAAATTACTAGGATGCAAGTTATTAATGGTCAAAAGTAGTTGACTGAACACAAAACCCAGTTTTCTGGAATTTTCAGAAAACTTGAAGAACTAAGTCTGACAAGGAATTGACTAGCTTAGATCTTTCATGTATGATATGTTTAGAGCAATCAATTGTCCCACTTTTATAGCCTGACATTTATACTACAAGTTTGTGACACTAGATCACTTAGATAATACCCAGAATGAAAGCTATTACAACCCAAATATCGTTGACTGGCATTGACTGCCATTTCTGGAATTTTCAGAAACTCGAGAACAGCCTTAGGTGGGTGGTTTGACCATCAATATCTCTCTGTTATGATGTAGTTAGGTTATAAACTTAGTATGAACTTGTAGTATTACATATAAGTACTACAACCTAGATACACCTACATGCCCAGAAAGCTAATGAATAAGAAAATAAATCTGGTCAAAGTAGGCTCCAATACATTGACTGGCTGTTCTTCATGGAATGAAGAACACCTATAGCGACAGACATATCCATCATTAGAGGGCCCTTTAGGCCACAGTCTCCTTCTAGTTTCTAGAAAACCCTTTTAGCGACACTTTCTGCCTCGATAGCCTTAAGCAACGGATTTATATAAAAATAATAATTAAAATTAAAATAAATTAGAATTAAATAGTAATAAATTTTAATAATTAATAAATAAGTTTAAAATTCATTTAACTTATATTAAATAACTTTTAATATTTTGACATAAAATTCATTAATATTATAATTTATTTAAATATTATAATAAAATCATTTAAGATTTATATTAAATAACTTATTTAAAAATGGTATTAAGGTTTTAAAAAACATTATAAATGATAATTAAATATTTAAAAATAAGTATGAGCTTTTAGAAAATATTATAAATGATAATTAAATTATCTAAAATAATATTAAAGCTTTTAAATAAAGTTTTATTCAAAAATCAACTCGATAATTATCCGATAAAGCAATAGAACATCGAATTAACATCAAAACCAACCCAAAGTTAATTAGTTTGATTAGATATTAGTTTTTATAAATTCTAACCGGTTATAAATATGTGATAACATATTTAGGTTGCATAAACAACTTCAAATAGCAATAAATAATTGTTCTTTGATCATGCAAGTTTTTCTAACTTCATTTAATTTTCATATTAAATGCAATTATTCTATTTTTACTGTATGAACTTGTTTATATACGTTGTTCGTGTTATCTATTGTTGGGAGGTTATGACTTATTGTTCAAGCATAACTGAATGAAATGAGTTGTTATTTGCGTAAATTAGATTTGATATCAAAACATAAACTGTGATAAAACCAATAATGTTTGGTACCAATATATATACTGATACTAAAGCCTCTTTTTATAAGAGTGATGCCAGGCAGATATATACTGATTGTGGTTTATAGGCAGTACTTAACTGACCTTTTTGGGTGTCTAGGACACTTGTGGTAGGATGATATGCATACTCCAAGGATATAAATGGGTTGATCACTTATTAAATATCCGAACCAATGACTCCTAAGTCTATATGACCTCTGGGAGTGATTACCATGTCTGGTTGAACAGATCAACCTCGGAATTCCAAATCTTTATGACTGACAGAATCTAGAAAATCGTGGGGTTTGACAGACAAACCATCAGTATATATATGTGGAAAAATCTTTGAACTATATGTTCATTAAATTCAGACACAATGTGAGTTTAAAGTACAAATTGTTTAAAACTTGTTGAGCCTTTTATAGCTCATCCTTGCAAAATATTATTTTTCTTTGTAGCTTTGACTGACATACCCAGAATTTCCAGTACTCATTCATGTGGATAGAAAACTCTGTTAAATTAAGTTTTATTGTATTAAGACTTGGCTACCTCTTTAAAGACTCTGATGTAATAGTAATTTAAATTTGGGATTTATGTAATCGAATTTGAAATTATGTAATATATTATTAGCTTTTATCAATTGATTAGTTTTCTTTCATTCTTAGAAAAGATAGAAAGAAGTACAGTATCAATATGAACTATACATCTGAATGAGGGTATTGAATGAACATGGGAGTTCTGTAAGCAGTGAGGTTGCGCCCCTTGATTCCAAGAACAATCTTATCATTAATATTGTTGATGTAAGATAGATAGGAATTATCGATATGAAAGAAATATCCGTGAGATTATAAATCTATACATCCAAGTAAGGGTATCCAAACACAGTAATTGTTCTGACGAAAACTACTATCTGTTATGGGATACTGTGAATTTTGGATTGATAGAAATTATGTCTTACGGAATATTTACTTGAGCACCAAATCTGCTACAGGGAGTGTAGAGAATTTAGGGGCGTCACAAACCCAATGTCTTAAATTTGAACCCGGTGATCCCTTGTGATAGGGAGTTAATTTGTACAACAACAATGAGCAATCATTTAAAGAACAAATAGAATGAACCATAAAGAGAATTAAAGACTTATGTTGGGGCAAGTTTGCCAAGGCTATGTAGCTTTTCACCTGAGTCTTCATCTAGGACTCTCCCTGACATCTCAATAATGTATGATCTATCTCTATCAGTTGGGAGCCCTCTCTTTCCAAGCAATTTCAGGTCTCTTTGATGAAGCTCTCTCCCATTTACAAGCACTCTGGTATTTCCACCAGCACAATCCTCTGGCATAGGATAATTAAGTTCTTCAATAAACAGCTGCCATAATAAAGAACCAAGTCATAGTTTTTAACATTAATGAATATACAAACTATCATTAATATGGATCAATATTTTTTCATCTGCGTAAGTAGATCTTACAGGAAGTATGCCAAGACAAGGTCCGCCCATCACACCCCAGAATCCAGCTCGGGAATCATACCTGGTGCAAATTGGGAGCAGAGAAACCCTTGGTATTTGCAGTGAAGATGAAGAAATGTGTTAAGCGTAACCATTAAGTGAAAATTTTAGATAGAATTTTTAAACAATCTTTACTAGAATAAGGGAACCTTCATGCATGGAAGCTGGAAAAAGTAGACGGACTCTCACAACAGAATTTGAATCTAATTAAGATCCAGTTATATAAATTATATTCAATGCAAAACTCAAGGGACTCCCCTTATAAGCTTAGATTGAGGTAACTGACTTCAAAACATCTTTATGATCCAATTTTTGAGAAAAAGATTAATACTCCACCAAGTGGCTCCTTCGCATTTCAAGATACTAGATAGAACATAAAGTTCTATGTTTTCCAAGAGGATTAACTTGTACAAAAATCTAAGTCAAAACACACTAGATGGTACGTACCCAGATATTGTTTTTACTTTTTAGATAGAAGAAGACAATTTTATTAGAAGAGAAAGAAGATACATAAATCCATAACGCAATGCAGCCCTCCAAACCCAATTTATATCTGAAACAGAAATCCCTCAAAGAGTAAACATTTAAGTCCACAAAAATGCAAGGAAAAGTGTCTGTTGACGTATGCCTTAACTAAATCTATCACTCATTCAGTCTACCCAATCTGGACAGTCTTATCGAAGCATGAAATGAGACTAGCTTCATGATCATATTCAGTGAATAATTACATAGAATAGCTAATCATAATAAAGTCTGGACCATTTTCTCCAAAGAAGTACAAGACCAATTAGACGGTAAACTGTTATCTATCTTCACGTTCATATAAGGAACTTGTAATACTAAAGATATGCATATCTCATACCTTTGCATTTACAGCTTGTGACAACTTCAATTACTTGATTAGCACCTAAAATATAATATAGATAATACTGATAGAACTAAAGCATGCATGTTTGTGCAGAAAATATTTTTTCCTGGTGAACCTATTTTTAGCTTTTTTTTCAATATATATGCTTCACAGCTAAGAAATAAAAAGGACAGTTTATGTATTGGCATACCTGCCAAACTAGTACATGACAAGTAAAATCTATTAAAAGATTGTACACATACTTCTGAGTTTCCAAGCTAACAAAAGCATAAAATTGAGAGGCCAATGACCATTTGAAGGCCTTGTAAACTGCAAATTTAAGGAAACATATGTACTGCTGAAAGTGAACTTGATGGAATCTAGAAAAGTGTGATTGAGGAACAACTAAGCATTGCTGTCATAAAAACTCAATTTTGGTCAAAGATGCTACAAATATACATAAGCTTCCAAATTTAAGTGAACAAGCACAAATACAAGATAATCAAACACTAGTGCCATGTTAAATCCACAGCTTCAACTTATATATTCAAATATCCTCTTTTTCTATTTCTGAACCATATTACTCATAAATCTATATCTATAAAACACAGCAGAGAGAAAAATACATAAGTGTCACATCCAATTCCACGTCAGTAGCTCTATTCAAATTTCAAACCCTTTCTCTCTCTCTGTTCTTACACACACAGAGATCCCTCTCAACTCCCCTAAATCTCTTATATCTTATACCCAGCCCTAATTCCAGCCCCAAATCTCTCATACCCAACCCTAAATCTCATATACCCAGCCCCTAATGTACGATCCTTTACCCCTCTAATGACCGAGAAAGAAAGAGAAGGAAGGAAAGTGATGGTGGTGGTCGGTCACACTAAAGGAAAGGAAGGAAAGCGATTACGGAAGTACACTAAAGAGCGATTACGGAAGTACAGGCACGACAACTGGCCACTACTGATCTAATCTCCGACGATGACCGGTCTGTAGCTGCGGACTCATGGTCCATAAAGAGCGATTGCGAAAGTACACTCGATGACGATCAGCGCCACGCCGACGCCTCCGAAGCTCTCTCCGCTGCCACTTATCGTGCCACCTCCGACTACAGGTTATCTGTGGCACCGTTATTAATAGTCCTCGAATTCTTTTTAATCAATTTCATTCAGTAGACGAGAAAAAATTAGAGACACTAAGACCTCGTAATTAACTTAGATCTGTGCAAATAATATGTATTATTCTGAAGTTTGCTGATAAAACTACATCTCCTTGTAACTTCAATTACTGAGAAACTTTGGTTATTTAGTGATTTTCACTCAAAATAAGTGTTGACAGTGTGGTACAACCAGGAAGTGTGACGTGGTGTGTGAATTTAGAAGGGCTAATTTGGTACTTTTAGTCTCCGATCAGTCTAACTCATTGCTAGAAATTCTTGATTAATGTTGATTTACTATGTTTATGTGTATGGTTTCATGTATAGATTCAGAATGGGTTGTAATTTCACTCAAAGTGATGCTTGCCAACTTTGAGCAGTTGAGTTTGTTCTCAGGGCCTTTGGCAGGAAATAAATCGGTTCAAATTGATGGAATTACTCCTGTGTTTACTTGTTTTTATATTTATATATATATGCAGTTCCGACAAGGAGGTTTTCAAAGTTATTGGGATGCCGCATATGCAGATGAACTGGCAAACTTTCGTGAGCATGGACATGCCGGTGAAGTGTGGTATATATTACTTTTGAACGTATATTTGTGCCTTTTTGTTTATGGACTGTAACTATTTTTTATTTAATATTCTACCATTTGGATGAACTCTTAGTATATTGTATTATTAGGACTTGTATTTTTATTTTTTGATTAGTTGTATTATACTTGTAAAAGAACAAAAGAAAGTTTTAAAAGATCATTTTTTTTTGTTTTGTTGGGTTCAGATTCTTGAAAAATTATTTGAATTTGGGGCTTCTCTCTGTTTCCATAGGTTTGGCGCTGATGTTGTGGAAATGGTCGCTTCCTGGACAAAAGGCTTATGCAATGACATTTCTAGAGGCCACTTGCTTAATCATCTTGATGATGCCATTTCAGAACCTCCTGAGCAGGGTAAAAAAGATCTATCAAATTGGAGTGTACTAGATGTTGGGACTGGCAATGGTCTGCTTCTTCAAGAATTCGCTAAGCAGGGGTAATTTTTAGATTTTAGTATTCATTACAATTGAAAAAAAATAAAATCTTATAGTGTTTTCTCTTGGTTAGAGATATTAAACCGGGGATAGCATCTCAACATCCACCTCAACTTTGACTTCTAGAAGAGAGAGCTACAACTTTGCAAAACCTCTTTCAGACTTGAGAATACCATATTGTTAATAGAAATATTTTCAAATAGATAATGTGATTAAGTAGGTTGCAGTTATCACTTACTCCCTCCGTTCCAAAATAAACGTCCTAATTTCTTTTTTAGGATGTTCCAAAATAATTGTCCTATTTCTATATTAGTAACTATATTTCTCTTATTCTTCCTCTTATACCCTCATAATCTATTTAATATACTTATTGGGAATGTGAGTTGCAAAAAAATATATCTAGAGAATTAAATGACATGTGAAAGAGTAGTTATTAGGGTCATAAAAAAGTGAAAAAATAATTATTAGGGTAATAGAAAAGTGAAAAAGCAATTATTGAGGTCATAGAAAAATAAAAAAGTAATTATTGGGGTCATAGAAAAGTGAAAAAATACTTCAATTAATGAGTAATCAAAAAGGATAATTTAGGTAAAAGAAAGATATAGATCTATATCTTTCACATCTATATCTATATCTTTCTATCTCCTCAACATTTTTCACTCATGGCCGCCACGGCAGACCCTCACGGCGTCCCTTATTCGACTCAGTCCTCTTCTTATACATCCTTATAGCCTTCCCTCTCCTTGTTTATTTCCTCACCAAATCCAACTCCCCTTTCTCTCTCTCTCAATCTCTCAAACTTTCTTGGTTTTCTTGTACCACTTAACTTTCCTAAAACCCCATTTCTTATTTTATCATTAATTGATTACTCATTTCAATTAATTACCCATTTCAAGATCTGCTTCGTCTTCTTCTTGGAGGGTAGAATTCAGTTTAATTTTTTTTTTGAATTTTTTTGGGTGACGACGTGCCTTTAGAGTCAATTTTTTTTCATCCAGAGTCTATGTGCGAGAAAAATGGTTTATAGCTTTGTTCTGATTATAGCGTAGGCTTATATAAGTGTTTAGCAGGTCATCGAAAGAAGTGGGTTTTGTAAAGTAGAAAGAAAATAAGCTTCCTCTGGAGGACTATATGATGCTGACTCTACTAATGTCCTTAAACTCTTCATTGTTGACAATTAAACTATTAATTTTCAAATAGAACTTTTTTAGGAATCACAACCTAAACAAAAGGTATTGGAATTTAGATTGGTTGCCTATTACTTGGAAGCTTGAAGTAAGCTGTAATGAACTGTCATTATGAGCACTCAAAATGACTGAGTTTATTGAGTTCCCAAGTTGGAAGGTCCCGTCTTGGTAGATGCCTCTCGAATCTTATGACAAGGATGAGTGGGAGGTCATAAATCTGGTTGTATGTTAAGCTCTTTTTGTTTCTCAGAAACATTGAGAAAAAGGTGAAGGAAAGTATATATTACAGTCTAACAGAAATAGAGCAAGAGCAAGTAATTACATTCTGCATTATTATACCAGTAATCAATTTCACTTTCTCTGTATCCTCCAAAGAAGCTACCGACATTTTCTTTAATGTCTCTGTTGCTACTGAAGTTAAATTTATCATCTTGTTCTTGTTATCCAGTTGAACATAAATTTATAGATAAAAGATCTCACGTATGGAAAAAAGTTGATTCAACATGAAAAGATTGATAACGGAGGAAACAAAGTCCGTATTGATTCTCTCTTTTTCCGTTGATTTGGATTTGAATTGACTGGTTCACTACTAGAGGCATCTTCAATTATGTTGAAACCGACATTAGCGTAACCAGGTAGGAGCTGGTTTGAGCTCCCGACCATGCTGAACATCTTAGTTCAGCTTTTTTTTGACAATATCTTGTATAAAACAATTGACTCCTATACTTTAAAAAAACATTTTTTTTCTTGTCAATTTAGATTTGTGGTGCTTCAGTTTGGCTTATCAATTACAACTGGTTTGGTCTGGTTTGATTTGGGTTGTGTAGGCTTCTGGACTGGTTCAGTCAATTGTTATATGTTTGCTGATTTAAGTTTAATCCCAATCATATAAATAATGCATTCCTTTCATGCATTGTTGGCAGGGAGATAAATTCTAGCATACTTTAGTTTCTCTTTCTCTTTACTTGGCTTGGTGCGATATGATTAAGCTTATAATGAAGTAGCGTCAAGTTGTGTAATTAGGTAGTTATTTTCTTCGCTGATCATCTTTCCCATTTGTATTTTCTCTTTACAATAGTTTTATTTCTAATGGTGAAGCTTTACGTTGTCAATGATCCACTAAAGTAGTAGTAATTCACTTTGGATGAGGTTGAATAGAGTTTGTCTGCTATTCTTATGATATCATGCCTCTTTTTCAGAATTGTTTGGTTTGCTTTTATTTTGCACACATTTTCTATTATCTAAATTGAACTTCTTTATATTAAAAACCAAAAACTTTATCCCACTAAAAACCAGTTAGCTAAACTTCTTTGGCCAGATTTTGGAACTCACCACCAGCATCTTGTAATTACCAATGCAAAAGTGCATGTTTTACTTTTTCCTCATAACTCCTGATATCTCTCTTTCTATGCTACTCTTTAGTATCACCCTGATGTCAACAAGCAACCTGGAGCAACTGAAAAGTTTAAGGAGATCAGTGCTGCTTATGAGGTATGCATGGAGCTAATAATTTTACCATAATCTTGATTTCATTGATCGTTATCTCTTGTTTGACTATATATTTACTACAGTAATATGCTCTTAGCTTGTTAGAATTTGACGGAATGAAGCAGTTTTTTTTTTTGAGAAGTAATGTTTGAATATAAACAATGCACAGCTAGGGAATGAAACAGTATTGGTATGGTTGGTAGTTTGGCATTCACTTCATGTGCTGCTGGTTGCTGTTGTCTTTATTCTCTATTGATTTATGCAGTGGCAAAGTGTGAGAAACTACATAATTGTTTTTGCAAGTTACTTACTACACTCTCATGAAAAACCACATGCACTTTAGCAGTCAGAAGTCAGAAGCATTTTGTTTTGTAGATTATTTTATTTTAGTTTTACTAAGCAGTTTTATATCATTTTGTTTTGGAATGTTTGAAAATTTAAAAGTACTCAGTTTGAAATCCGTAACTAATTTTGTTCACGGTCATCATCAATCGTTCACACTTCACATTGATCATTTTGTTATTTTGAATTCTGAAGCATAACATTGTCAGGTGTTATCAGATGACAAAAAGAGGGCTTTGTACGATCAATACGGTGAAGCTGGTGTTAAGAGTGCAGTAGGGGGACAACCTGGTGCTTACACGGTACTACTTGGGTTAAATCTTTGTGTTTATGTGCTGTCGGGTGGAACTAAAGATGGCTTGCCGCCGGTGTCAGAGAAATGTTCCGATGCTGCTTTGCTTTCGCCGTTGGTTTCTCCGGGGAGCTGGTGCTTGGGTGCTGCTCAGTTGTCAAAAAGCTTCAGTAGATCATCAAAGGTTTGTAATTTAATGCCACCTTCACTGTTATTATATGTATTTAATCAGAAATACCAATTGAAACTTTGGACTTGTTTGGTAGCTGAGATAGTGGAATAAACTAGCAGAAAATTGATTGAAACGTTTTGAGTCCTTTCTTTCCCCCTTTTTAGTGGTTATTATTTTTTGTTCAATTTTCTTATTTTGATAAATGGATTTATGGGTGTTCTTTATTTTTAAAACAATAAATAGAACTGTATTGATTGTTGGGTGTAGTCATTATGTTGATTTTGACTTCCCAAGAAAGAATGAAAGAAACAAAATCACAGCTTAGAGTCAAATGGCTGTGTTATGCCTCCTTGGGTGGATGTTTGTTTTCTCTGATGTCTCAAGGCATGAAAAAATTTAAGCTTTTCTATCTTGTGATTACTTCTATTGCTCATATTCTTAAGCTAACAAAATTTATGTTTGCTTGATGTTTCTTATTTTACTGCTACTTCAATTATATCAAGTAATTGGGTCAGTTGGAATTTACCCAATTTTTTGAATTTGTTTGAATACATGTGATTTGAAATTGTAAATTCTTGTTGTTTTCCATCTTTTGTATTTTTTGATCTGGGTTGGAGGAGAACAATTATTTTTAAAATTCTTTGGCTTGAGATTATATGTTTTTATTAACATGTCCCTGTTAGAGCCCTTGTCATTGTGCCTAAATGGTCAAAGTAAGACTATAGGTTTACGTTCCTTCATCTGTTGACCTCATCTGTGTGCTTTTGTGCCTTCCTTTTGGATGGATGTGTTTTTTCTTTGGCTGTTTTAAAAAGTTTTGTTTCTGCATGTCCTTTTATAGTTGTTTACCATTATTTGATTGATCTAATGAAGGAAGCTAAATGGGTCATCCATATATCCATGGATGAAAATTTATAAAGACTTGATCTTGCAATCTGTTACATTAGCATGTTGTAAAATTGGCCATATAACTTAACCATTAGTCATTCGTCACCTTATTTGTTTGACCTCTCCCTCTCTCTTATTTGTCTTGGTTCTTTAGTTTTAAACTTTGTTGCTGAGCTAATCCTAAATTTATATAACGACCTGCAATCAGTTTTTGTATCAAGTTACGGCTCTGCGAAACTGTATACCCATCTATGTGCAACAAAAAAAAAGAGTTGTAATAACAAGCAAACAATAATTTTTAATTGTCAAGTTACTATTTAAAAAGTTACAATCAATCAAAAATGCTTATAAATAATAAAAAATAAATCTTGAAATGTAGTTAAACTTAGTTTAAATTTATGAGAATTTGACTATTAAAGTTGGATATTCTTTATTTATTCATTGAAATTTGTCTTCATAAGAATTTTCATTTAAATGCTTTGTGGAGTATGTATGGAAAGTGCGGGTGTGTTAAGAATTAATTCAGGCTTTTAGTTTAGTGTGTGTGATAGTAGTGTGCATACAAGCCAATCATGTATGATGGTAAAGCACGTACTTTGTAAACAATCTTATTTATTTATTAATGAAATATTCATTTATTAAAGGCATTTAATTATCTACATGTTGCTGTTTTTATAATATGTAAATAACCCATAATTTTAAGCAATGCTTTTAGAATCATGATGATGATCATGCTAATGAGATCTAAATTCTTAGAAAGTTTTAAAACTTAAATAGTTCCCAATCGTGGGATTACTAAAAAGGGGATTAGTAAATCCGGATAGATTGGTACATATGTTGCTTGCTCATTGGATGAGGATGATTGATCTCATGATCATTTGTGTGGAGACACTAAAGCAAGTATGTAGGTGCTTATTGGAGAATAAGTTCACTAAACGTGATTCGCTATGGAATACCTAATGGAGTTTTACTCGCATGTCAATAGGAATTCCTAATGTGATAGTAGTACAAGTGATCCTTGGACTTGAGATCATCGTAGTATCTTGTATGTAACAAATTATACTTTGACTTATTCCTTAAGACCTTTTAAGGCATATATAGGGTATGCTTGGGTATAATGAGTTACATATGGAGATAATGAATGATCAATAAAGAATCTACCACCTCTAGTAAAAGAGGAGATATGTCCTATGTGATTCGTTAAATGACAACCCAGGAATCCTTGGCCAAGGTGAAATGAAATTAGAAAGGAGTTTCTAATTTGCATTATTTGGAGTTGTGCATTTTCTAATCGAAATACATATAATTAAATAAAATAAGACTTGACAGTAAATCCATGTCTTATATTTAATTGGGACATTGTATGGTGGAAGGATTGAATTGTATGGTAACTATTAACTCACAGGTTCTTTTATGATTAATGTTGAAATCTATATTATCTGGAAAGTCGTTGATCGCTAGGGAGGCTTATCCCTATTGTAGAATAAATATTATTTATTTAAATAGATTATTAGTTTAATTTATTTATTTAAATAAGAAAAAAATTATTTTAATTGATTTATTCACAACCGGTTTAATATGGAGAACCTAAAGGGTCACACCATAAAAGGAAGAATAATTATTTAAGAAGGTAATGGCATAATCGTAATAATGCATTAAGTATAATTAATTTAATCTATGGTGATAGAATAAATTAAATAGCTTAATGTTTATTATTTAATATTTTGAAAATATTAAATATAAATTAATAAGAGGAGTCTTATTAATATTATTACAATTAATATTATTTTAATTTCTAAAGGAGTTTAGTAATTAATTTAATATTAGTACTCTCATTTATTCCTAATAAGATTAGGAGACAAATTAATTAAATGAATTTAATTAATTATTCCCATGTGGTGGGAAGCCTAAATTAATTAAAGGAGTTTAATTAATTAAAAGAAATCCCATGTCTAATAGGATTAGAAGGGTTGACCAATATCTATATAAGAGGAGTCTTATAATAGATATTTGATGATGAAATTCTAATTGTTGGAGAGTACTCCTTTTCTATAGAGGATAGAAAACTAAGCAAAACACCCTCCTTCTTGATAATTCATCTTCCTTGGTGGATCACCTCTAGAGGCCAAACACTTGGGTGGCTAACGTTGATCAAAGGAAGGAATCTAACCCGAAAATTCAAGGAGCTCACGAAGAACAAGGAGTTGAACTAGTACCTGTGGAAGATTCGTTCTACAAGGGTATGATTCCATAACTTCTTATTTATCGTTTTAAATTAATAATTTGCATAAAGGATGATCCGGGTAATGGTTTTGTAGAAATTTTTAAACTCTGATATACCATGCTTCCGCTAATTTTTTGCAATTTGATTGCGTCACGATTTCGTACAAACCCAACAGTGGCATCAGAGCCAAACCTTTATGCAATTATTAATTTATTTTGATTTCATATACATATGGGTATGTATTTAGAATAATTTATTGGGTATAATTAATTGTATAAAATTATATTTAAAAAAAAAACAGAAAAAACTAATTAATTCGCTTTGGATCTTGTTCCGCGAATTTGTGATCCACGAATTGGTGATGATCCACGAATTGGTGATCTTTTATTGTTTAAAGTGATTCGTTGAATCATTTGGAAAAATATGATTACTTGATCTTGCAATCAGGATTTCCAATAAAGGCTAGATTACATTATATATATATATATTATACGGTATAACATATATGATGATTACCTGCAAGAAAAGTGAATCAAGTTATCTAGTATATAATATATTATACCATTATTATAATATATATTTATATATTATATTCTTAATAATTTTATATTTAAAATAAAGAGTTTATTTTAATCTTGAAATTGGATTTCATGCAATTTAAAATTGCCCAATAAATGATACTCATATATATATGGAATGTTTTAATTCATGAGATGGATATTTATTTATTGATATATATGGTGATATGTATGATAATAAATAGGGATTGATTATGGACTATTTGACCAATGTGATTGGATTTTATTTTAGTTGAATGCTTGAATTAATGGGTTTTATTAAATGGGGTCTGCGTACCTCGTCTTCTCTAATTTTTTTTTTCTTGATGTAAAATTCTATCTCCCTCCTATGTACTTCCCCTTGACTGCTGATCAAGGTTTCTATTTAAATTAAATAGTTTAATGTAATAGAAATAGTTAGAATTATCTTGAAGAAATTGGAGACCAAGGAGCAAGGAGCGCGTGAAGACCCGTTTGTATGGAGCCCGGGTTTAAATGTAATAGTTATATTTAAATTTAAATTCTTGCACTCCTAGGTTTGACCTTTTGGTTCACTTGGTGGCTCTAGTGAACCAAACTAGAATAAAAGTCCATAATCAATCCAGGTAGAATATAGTATTCTATATTGCATGCTAAATATTATATTTATATATATTATATTTTATGCAAACATGCTTCGCATGTTTAATAAAATGACGCGTATTTTATATATATATATATATATATATATATATATATATATATATGTGCATGCGCGCTAAACAAGATGAGACAAATAATAACAAACCCCTCAAAGAAATAATATTAAGTCCGAAGCGTTCAAATGATATTTGGAATATCGAACGTCGCCTTCTAGCATGATAAATTAATAGAGTATTAAATATTTAATATGAGCTTGTTGTGCTATCCACAAGGCGAGTATTGCATATTTAAGATGTTAATTAGTCACATTTGATGCTTATCAAGAAAATTGAACGATCTAGTCTTGTTGTGCTATCCACAAGGACGAACATTTTTCTTTTTTGAATTTATGGAAGTGCTAGGCTGGACTTAACTTAAATCATTTTAGTTCGGATGTGCACACACTTGACCATTATGATTTAAGAGGCAAAATAAAAGGAGTTATATAGTGATGTAATTGACAAGAGTTGTCTACCTATTTATTTGTATATCGCTTGTTGTGCTATCCACAAGGTTATATACATTTGGAATGGGATCCTTATTCTCACTAGCAAATCTTTAATTAGATGTTGCCGAACTATATAAGTGAGGGTAATATAGTTTGATAAAAATAGTGGGAGATACCAATTTAAAATAAAGACCTAAATTTATTTTGGTATGCAAAATTAATAAAATGAATGTTTGCTAAAATGTTGTTTTTCACATGCAGAATTTTAAAAATGTCTAAATCACTAATCTCACTACGAAGCATACTTGATACTAATAAGCTTACCGGGCCGAATTATACGGACTGGCTAAGAAATCTGAGAATAGTTCTCATTGCTGAAAAGATTTCTTATGTTCTAAACTCATCTGTCCCTGGAACTGTTCCAGAAACAGCCTCTGAGGAAGAGATTGCCACCATTGTAAAGTGGCAAGATGATGCATTTGTGGCTCAATGCATCATGCTCGCATCCATGAATAACGAGCTTCAGCGTCAGCACAAAAACATGGATGCTCCTACTATGTTGATTCACCTCAAATAGTTGTATGGTGAACAAAGTAGGACTGCTAGATATGAGATATCTAAGGAGCTCTTCCGATCTCGGATGACCAAGGGCAAAGTGAACATAAAGGAACAAAAGAAATCTGATCCAGCTAGCAAAGGAATGTGCTTCCATTGCAACGAGCCGGGTCATTGGAAGACGAACTGCAAGAAGTTTCTGGCAAAGAAGAAGCTTGGAGAAGCTTCGACTTCCAATCAAGGTTTGTTCATGATTGAAATTAATTTTTCAGAAAGTCAAAATTCTACTTGGGTATTGGATACCGGCTGTGGTTCTCACATATGTAATAATGTGAAGGGACTAGTCAGAAGTAGAAAGCTGAACAATGATGAGGTGATCCTACGAGTGGGGAATGGAGCAAAGGTTGTTGCATTAGCTGTAGGAACTTATTATTTAGCAATGCCTTCGGGCAAGTCCATTTATCTTAATAATTGTTATTATGTTCCGAATATTATTAAAAATAATATTTCAATTTCTGTATTGGATATGGAAGGATTTAACGTTGTTATAAAGAACAATAGTTGTTCTATTTATAAAGACGTTATTTTATATGGTATTAGAAATTTGCGAAATGGACTTTATACACTTGACTTACAAGAAAATATATTTCAAATTGAACAAACTAAGAAAAGGAAAAGAGATGATAGTAATTATACCTACATGTGGCACTGTAGACTCGGTCATATCAATGAAACAAGATTATCCAAGTTGCATAAAGATGGGCTCCTCGAGCTATCCGATTATGAATCATATCCAACTTGTGAATCTTGTCTCATGGGTAAAATGACTAAATCTCCTTTTAGTGGAAAATGAGAAAGAGTTACAGAGTTGTTGGCATTGATTCACACAGACGTTTGTGGGCCTATGACAACAAGTGCACGGGGTGGGTATTCTTATTTTATTACTTTCACTGATGATCACTCAAGATTTGGATATGTGTATTTAATGAAATACTAGTCAGAATCATTTGAAAAGTTCAAAGAGTTCAGAAGTGAAGTAGAGAAACAAACGGGCAAGAGTATAAAGATACTTCGATCAGATCGAGGCGGAGAATACTTAAGCGGTGAGTTTCTCAATTGTCTCAAAGAAAATGGTATAATCTCACAATGGACTCCTCCAGGTACACCACAGTTAAATGGAATATCTGAAAGGAGAAATCGAACACTGTTAGACATGGTTCGATCCATGATGAGTTTTACCGACCTTCCAATTTCCTTCTGGAGATATGCCCTAGAAACGGCTGCATACCTACTTAACAAGGTACCTACCAAATCCGCCCCAAAGACTCCATATGAGATGTGGAAGGGGAGGAAACCAAATCTTAAGCATGTTAAGACTTGGGGTTGTCCAGCTTATGTCAAAAAGTTTGAACATGATAAGCTACAGACTAAATCCGAAAAGTGTAGATTTGTGGGATACCCTAAAGAAACTGTAGGGTATTATTTCTATCATCTAACTGATCAAAAGGTGTTTGCTGCGAAACATGCTGCCTTCTTGGAAAAGGAGTTTATCCATGAAGGGGTCAGTGGGAGTAAGATATATCTTGAAGAAGTTCAAGAACCACAAATTACCACGGATCAAAGTCAGGTACCTGACCAAGTAGAAGAACCTACTATACCACACCCTGTTCGTAAATCTGGGAGAGTACCGAAGATACCTGAGAGGTATGGATTCGTTATAGAGGATGACGATGAGGTACACATCATGAATGATGATGATCCATTGAATTATGAACAGGCCATGAGTAATAAAGACTCAGGGAAATGGCTTGAAGCCATGAGATCCGAAATGGACTCCATGTATGAAAATAAAGTATGGACTTTGGTTTCACCACCTGAAGCCATTAAGCCTATTGGGTGTAAATGGGTCTTTAAAAGAAAGACTGGAGCGGACGGCAAGGTGGAGACCTATAAGGCCCGACTGGTTGCAAAAGGTTTCAAACAAAGACAAGGAGTTGATTATGATGAAACCTTTTCACCAGTAGCTATGCTCAAGTCCATTCGGATTTTGCTTGCGATTGCAGCTTATAACGACTATGAGATCTGGCAGATGGACGTGAAAACGGCCTTCCTCAATGGAAAACTTGAGGAGGATGTGTATATGACACAGCCAGAGGGATTTGTTTCAAAGGTTGGAATAAATCAAGTCTGTAAGCTGCAACGATCCATTTATAGATTGAAGCAAGCTTCTCGTAGATGGAACATTCGTTTTGATGAGACAATCAAAGAGTTTGATTTTATCAAAAATGACGATGAACCATGTGTGTACAAGAAGGTTAGTGGGAGCGCAATTTCATTCCTTGTATTATATGTTGATGATATATTACTGATAGGGAATGACATTCCTATGCTACAATCGATTAAAATCTGGTTATCTAAACACTTCTCCATGAAGGACTTGGGAGAAGCATCCTATATTTTGGGGATAAAGATCTATAGAGATAGATCTAAAAGGATGCTTGGTTTATCCCAAGGAACGTACATTGATGCAATGCTAAAGAGATTTAGCATGGAAGATTCCAAAAGAGGTCTCATGCCGATGAGCCATGGAATACATCTCTCCAAGAAACAGGCCCCAAAGACACCTGAGGAGAGAGACCGTATGAGTAAGATCCCTTATGCTTCTGCAATAGGATCTATCATGTACGGTATGATATGTACTAGACCGGATGTTGCTCATTCACTTAGTGTAACGAGCAGATACCAGTCGAATCCAGGAGAAGAGCACTGGAAGGCAGTGAAGAATATCCTAAAATACTTGAGAAGGACTAAGGATATTTTTCTTGTCTACGGTGGGTCTGAATTAAAACTCGAGGGCTTCACAGACTCAAGTTTTCAAACGGACCAAGATGACAGTAAATCTGTTTCGGGGTATGTTTTTACTTTGAACGGAGGCGCAGTGAGTTGGAAGAGTTCCAAGCAGCAAACAGTTGCTGATTCAGTGACAGAGGCAGAGTATATAGCTGCAAGTGAAGCTGCAAAGGAAGCTGTTTGGATGAAGAAGTTCATAACTGAACTTGGTGTGGTTCCTAGCATTGGAGAAGCAGTTCCCATTTACTGTGACAACACAGGAGCAGTTGCACAGGCTAAGGAACCGAGGTCTCATCAGAAATCTAAACACGTGTTGCGGCGATTTCATTTGATCAGGGAGATCATTGAAAGAGGAGACGTCACCTTGGAGCGTGTAGACTCTCAAGACAACATTGCAGATCCATTTACTAAAGCTTTAACACAACAGCAGTTTGATCGTCACTTAGAGAAGATGGGTATGAGATACCATGGCGATTGGCTTTAGTGCAAGTGGGAGATTGATAGTAGTGTGCATACAAGCCAATCATGTATGATGGTAAAGCACGTACTTTGTAAACAATCTTATTTATTTATTAATGAAATATTCATTTATTAAAGGCATTTAATTATCTACATGTTGCTGTTTTTATAATATGTAAATAACCCATAGTTTTAAGCAATGCTTTTAGAATCATGATGATGATCATGCTAATGAGATCTAAATTCTTAGAAAGTTTTAAAACTTAAATAGTTCCCAATCGTGGGATTACTAAAAAGGGGATTAGTAAATCCGGATAGATTGGTACATATGTTGCTTGCTCATTGGATGAGGATGATTGATCTCATGATCATTTGTGTGGAGACACTAAAGCAAGTATGTAGGTGCTTATTGGAGAATAAGTTCACTAAACGTGATTCGCTATGGAATACCTAATGGAGTTTTACTCGCATGTCAATAGGAATTCCTAATGTGATAGTAGTACAAGTGATCCTTGGACTTGAGATCATCATAGTATCTTGTATGTAACAAATTATACTTTGACTTATTCCTTAAGACCTTTTAAGGCATATATAGGGTATGCTTGGGTATAATGAGTTACATATGGAGATAATGAATGATCAATAAAGAATCTACCACCTCTAGTAAAAGAGGAGATATGTCCTATGTGATTCGTTAAATGACAACCCAGGAATCCTTGGCCAAGGTGAAATGAAATTAGAAAGGAGTTTCTAATTTGCATTATTTGGAGTTGTGCATTTTCTAATCGAAATACATATAATTAAATAAAATAAGACTTGACAGTAAATCCATGTCTTATATTTAATTGGGACATTGTATGGTGGAAGGATTGAATTGTATGGTAACTATTAACTCACAGGTTCTTTTATGATTAATGTTGAAATCTATATTATCTGGAAAGTCGTTGATCGCTAGGGAGGCTTATCCCTATTGTAGAATAAATATTATTTATTTAAATAGATTATTAGTTTAATTTATTTATTTAAATAAGATTAAAATTATTTTAATTGATTTATTCACAACCGGTTTAATATGGAGAACCTAAAGGGTCACACCATAAAAGGAAGAATAATTATTTAAGAAGGTAATGGCATAATCGTAATAATGCATTAAGTATAATTAATTTAATCTATGGTGATAGAATAAATTAAATAGCTTAATGTTTATTATTTAATATTTTGAAAATATTAAATATAAATTAATAAGAGGAGTCTTATTAATATTATTACAATTATTATTATTTTAATTTCTAAAGGAGTTTAGTAATTAATTTAATATTAGTACTCTCATTTATTCCTAATAAGATTAGGAGACAAATTAATTAAATAAATTTAATTAATTATTCCCCATGTGGTGGGAAGCCTAAATTAATTAAAGGAGTTTAATTAATTAAAAGAAATCCCATGTCTAATAGGATTAGAAGGGTTGACCAATATCTATATAAGAGGAGTCTTATAATAGATATTTGATGATGAAATTCTAATTGTTGGAGAGTACTCCTTTTCTATAGAGGATAGAAAACTAAGCAAAACACCCTCCTTCTTGATAATTCATCTTCCTTGGTGGATCACCTCTAGAGGCCAAACACTTGGGTGGCTAACGTTGATCAAAGGAAGGAATCTAACCCGGAAATTCAAGGAGATCACGAAGAACAAGGAGTTGAACTAGTACCTGTGGAAGCTTCGTTCTACAAGGGTATGATTCCATAACTTCTTATTTATCGTTTTAAATTAATAATTTGCATAAAGGATGATCCGGGTAATGGTTTTGTAGAAATTTTTAAACTCTGATATACCATGCTTCCGCTAATTTTTTGCAATTTGATTGCGTCACGATTTCGTACAAACCCAACATTGTGTCCATATTCAGTGCTTCATTTTTTTGTGTTCATGATTTATTTTTATTTTTTCTTGAATTATACAGTGCCTTCAGGCACGGATTATCGCTAGTAAATAAATAAAGTAGAACCATAAAGCTGAAAGGGCACAAGAATGTGTCCTGAATACATTATGGTTGCAACTTGCATGAATTTATTGTGCCTATAAGTTTAAGCCTATTTGTCCAAACAAGAATTATAGATTATCAGATATAACTGAGAGTTCACTAAGAAAAAGTCATAATTGTCATACTAATAGCCGGGACTTAGAATTCCAAACACATAAAATCAAAGAACAGAGAACAGAGAATATATTAGTGTTCCAGATGCAAATTATTGTTCTTTGTCATTAGTTCAAAATAAAACTCCAATCAGGCAAACATACATAAGATCGTTAATTTAAATTGTATTCCCTTGTTTAATACAAAACTAAGTAGAGCAATAATGAATTTCTTAAGAGTTTCCATGACAAGAGAATAAACAAAACCAAGTTCCAAAGAAGCTAATTAACCGCTATATATATATATATATATATATATATATATATATATATATATATCAGCAGGAGAGAAAGGAACAGCCTTACAGTGGGGGACAAAGGCGAAAAAGTTTGGCAAGATGACAAGAAGATGAGATCCCTCTGAAGAGTGAACAAACATCAAAGTTAAGCCACTGTATAATTGGAATAGTTTTTCCTTCTGTAAATATGGATGCTGGAAAAATGTTTAAAATTACATATTATAACATGTGCAATATTCAATCACTTGTTCTTATTTTAGAAAAAGTAATAAATAAAAAAATAACACAAGAACACATCCATCACTGTTCATAACTAAAGATAACAAGATTTTGGGATTAAGCAATTCTCACTTTAAGAGCAGGATTTGCATCGGGATGAAAAATAGAAAGAGTACTCATTGCGCTGACAAGAACACCCATTGGATGAGCATCATGAGGCATTGCTTGTATGATATCCTACAATACCAAGTTCCAGTGCTTTCAAGATTAGAAAAGACACACTACTCATTTTCATGTCGTAAGAAGAATAATTATACCAATAATAAAATCAAAAAAAACTTTAAAAAAAGAACTATTTTGTTTTATAATCTTCATAGCATCAATACATCAAACATACATGTGGTGCACATAAAAGAGAGCAGCAGAGACCGGACATTCCAACGGAAATGAGACTGAAACTTTATGGCCAACGTGAATCAATCCAAAGTCCCCTTTAAAGCAAGAAGATGTGAGCTTGAACCTAACAAAACTCCTTTAAATGCTCCAACTAAGCTTAAACTCGTCTCAAAGATTAGGGCTGGGTATGAGAGAGAATTGTTCTTCGAGCTGGGATTAAGGTTTGTTGAATATTGGTTAAAATTAAATAATACAATTAGGGTGTTTGTAGATCCTCAACCATGCCGCCCCTTTGTTTTACTAACGGGCTGAAGCTTGGAGGAAATAAAAGTTAGGCATGTGTTAGGTGGGTTTGGTGTGGGTTAGGTAGAGAACGGTGCAAAATGTGCACAAGGCTTTTTGCCTATATATTTGTATCCTCCATTCTTCTACTCATGGAATGGAATTGGGAGTACTCCTCCATCCGAGAGGAGGGAATGAGGAGGGAGATGGAATAGGTCAGATTCCATGAGAGAGCAATTCAAATGTAGAGAGACACGAGGTATCCAAGTGTTAGAGGATTTTGTGTGGTAAAATTTTCTGGGAAAGGGTAATCTTTTCTTGTGGATGTGATAAAATTTTAAGAGTACTAGTGATCGTAATATTATTCGCATTATAAATTTTTTTCAGTTGTCTTTTGTAGCCAAAGTGGTTTTTCCTAAAAATTAGACAAAATACTATTTTCGTTTCAAAATATAGGATCAATGGTAAAAAAAAAAATATTGAACTTAGTTCTTTAATGGTTAATTTACACTACTACTACTACTACTACTACTTTTCAGAAAATGTTTCATTTTTCAATTTTCTGAAATTAATGTGTGAAATCCAAAAAATTAAAAAATGATGTGAATACTTGTGGAACTATTAAATTTTCTTGTGAAAATATCAATTCCATAGAGTTATTCAAGTAAAGATTATTCTAAAACATTAAACTGATTTTAATCCTTGTTCTTAAATTCTTAAATTAAAATTTGCAACCATCTACAAGAAATTATTTTAATCTTTCTCTCTTTATCTTTGGAATAATAAGAAACAATTCTTATGATTTGTCTTAATGCCAAGATCCGTCCACGCGCTCCAATCACCAAAGCGCGTCCAATCCTGCACAGAAACGGGTAAACAACAAAAGCTTGGCGGCTTAGGCCATCGGGGGATAGCTCTGGTGAGAGAATAAGTATAGGCTGAAATAAGGTTAACAATGGAGGTTTAATGCTCTAGTGTTGGAAAATAATAATAATGCGTGTACCTTAGAATCAGGATAAAGCCTTATATTTATAGTAATCTCACCACCTCCTTATAGTCCTTCCCCGCATTGGATTAGGGTTCCATATTAGGTACAATTCCTTAATGGGATTTACACAAGATCTCCTAAGAAGAAGGAAGTTGGGACAAATCCCAACACTTCCTCCTTAATTTAGGAACCAAATATAAATAGGAATCATAGATTCCTTAAAATACCCCAACTGCCAAATTGGATCTCCACATGGGTTAAGATAACTCCTCTTAGACCCCAACCCAACATGCCATATTGGGCCCTGTTAACACCAAGATCCCTCCACGAGCTCCAATCACCAAAGCGCGTCCAATCCTGTACAGAAATGGGTAAAAACCAAAAGCTTGGTGACTTGGGCCGCCGGGAGATAGCTCCGGTGTGAGAATAAGTACAGGCTGAAATAAGGTTAACAATGGAGGCTTAATGCTGCTGAAAAATAATAATAATGTGTGTACCTTAGAATCAGGGTAAAGCCTTGTACTTATAGTAATCTCACCACCTCCTTATAGTCCTTCCCCACATTAGATTAGGGTTCCACATTAGGTACAATTCCTTAGTGGGATTTGCGCAAGATCTCCTAAGAAGAAGGAAGTTGGGTTAAATCCCAACACTTCTTCCTTAATTTAGGAACCAAATATAAATAGGAATCATAGATTCCTTAAAATACTCCAACCGCCAAATTGGATCTCCACATGGTTTAAAATAACTCCTCTTAGACCCCAACCCAACATACCTTCTTGGGCCCAAATATTCACAGCCCAACATTTCCCCCCAGTCTTTCATTCAAATAAACCATTTAATGAAAGGGTGCTTCAAACACAACCCAATGATTAATAATAAATGAAATCAGACCCAAGATTCTCAGAGGCCCACATCGCACCTAACAAAAGAACTTTTCACCTTCAACCCATGTTCATAATCATGATATATCCATTAATGAGCCGTCCCTTGACATTCGTGCATAACTGAAAGGACAAGCCATTTTAAATGTCATCCTCTAAACCTGATAAACCTTCCCCCAAAGAGACAAACCCCCACTTCACTCGAGTCACAGTACTCTCCCTCTCTCCTTTTCTGCAAAATCCTCTCTCTGACTATCAACCTTCAAAGCTTCAACAATGACTTCTTCTCAGACACTAGAGAGCACCCCTTCCACCACTGACGAACCTATCATCGCTATTCCTCTTTCAACCATTTCTGCACCTCCCATAACCCCCACTATTTCCTCTGTCACCAACCTAAATCCCCATATCAACGCTGTAACCACCGACTTTACCGTCGTAACCACCACCACCAACCAAGCCTTTTCTCAAAACACGACCCCAATCGAATCTGATTTCCAGAAAATGATGCGTGAATACCCCGACAAAGCACGATTCCCACACGCCAACACCCCTTCCCGGATCACTGACCCAGGCCTCGCCATAATCCGAAAACACTACCAAATCCCTGAGACTCACCAACTCAAAGCCCCCACTCAGACCGGATGTAC
This sequence comes from Panax stipuleanatus, assembly GCA_020205555.1. Classification (NCBI taxonomy): domain Eukaryota; kingdom Viridiplantae; phylum Streptophyta; class Magnoliopsida; order Apiales; family Araliaceae; genus Panax; species Panax stipuleanatus. The sequence goes on from CM035125.1 coordinate 22,068,082, forward strand.
CACCGATCAAACGGTTGGACTGCCATGCCCCTTACTTTTATGGAGAAAGCTATTCGGCTACCCCTATACGCTTTTATCCTGACCCTCTTAGGGTTCATTGGCATCGGCTTTGCCCAATTGGTGCCGAACTCCTATATCAACATCATTGCCTTTATCGCATTCTGTCACGAGGTTGGCGTACCTCATTCCATAGACTTCTTCTTCTCACTGTATCAACTAATGGGCTCCTAAGAACCCGGCTTCAAAGTTTTGAGTAAACAACCCCCCAAAACCCAATGCCAAGATTGAAAAACGTCACCTGATGGATGCCCCCTCGAGCAATAAAGGTTGGCATAAAGATTGGTTCTTGGTAAAAAGACCAGAAACATACAAACTCCCAAACTTGGCTTCACACAAACGATCGTTCTCTATTGACGATACGACCCAGATCAAGTGCTAGATATGGCGAAGTTAATCGAGAAACTAACGATGAAGGAATGGAGCTATATCCTCCTAACCAAACAAGCCTGGCTTTATGATCATAAATGTAAGTTGTCGAACCCTGTTTTTAATTGTCTCATCTTCCTATCATACCAACTGCTTTCTTATATCTTCTAACTTGCAGTATCACTCATCAAGCCCACGACCATCGACAGAAAGACCTCGAAGACTTTCTATCTGGCAAACCTTCTGAGAAATCAATTGATCCCCCTACCTTCGAGGCCCCTATCACCGAAACCACATCCGAAGAGTCAATCTCCTCTAGATTCAAGAAGAGAGCGGTTAAAAAAGCTTCCAAGCCCACAATAGATCAGACCCCAAGCCTCACAAAAAGCCTCCTTGACATGCCCACCTCCGAAAGGACAAAGATCCTTCGGTTTAAAAAAAGCGTGCCAAGATCATCCCACTTACTTCTGAAGAACTAAAGGTCCCTCCACCAAAACTCCAACCCCTTCTACCGAAATCAACCCCAATCCTGAAACCATACCAACCAGCCCCGACCACCTCGCATTAAGCCAAGGCCAAAAATGAAAAACGCTCGAAGATGCTAATTCCTGAATCTTCTCATAAAAAGGCCAACACGACAACTTCTCCCTACCGCTCTCCCTCGGCTCCATCTTCTCCTCCAAGACAATCTTCACCTAGCCGAACATCAGAAACAAAACTCTCCCCAACCTTATGTCCGAACAACAACAAAGAATTCCCCATTTACCTCTTCGAGCACTTCGTCATGCAAGCCGACGACCATCGCTTCACCAACATATTAACCACCGAACTTGTCTTTGCCAACATGATGCACCAAGGCCGGGTAAGCTCGCCTTAACCTCAAATGAATTTTTTCCAACTCCCAAACTATCTTTAACTTCAAAATACCATCTGCAGGCAGCCACAATCTCTGGACGTCTCGCTCGCAGATACGAAGACATTAAAGCAGAAGAAAAAGCTGCTCAAGAAGAAAATAAACTGCTGAAAGCTGCCCTAGCCAAGGAGAAAAAACTTTGTGACGATGCTACCTTTCTTTGTGAAAAGCTCAAATCTGACAATGCCAAACTAAAGGAAGAAGCAGCTTCGTCCGAAGTCCGCCTAAAAACTGCCTCTGGACCAATGTGAGGAGGTCATGAAGGAAAACGAAGTGCTAAAACAGAACAACCAAACCCTTACTCGACAAGTCCTAGAATTGATGAAGAAGGAGAAAATAAACATTCAAGCCCGCGTCAATATGGAAAAAGAATTCAAATAATACAAAGCCCTCGGCCCGCCTTTAACTGACGAACTACGAAACCAGATCCGCATTGACTACCGAAAGTCCCTAGAACTCAACGATGAGATTGTACAGATGTATGTTGAAGGCTACTAAGTAGCCCAAAATAATGGAAAAACCAAACTCTCTGCCCTCGCACTGAACCCTCTTCTCCTTGATTCCTCTAAAGATGAGGGAGAAGACAAAGCTGCAGACAAATCTGAAGATGACCCTCAACAACAATAGTTCTCTATTAATCTTATCTTCTATAAATCTGAACAGACCATGTTATCACTGTTATGCGCTAATTTATGAATGAAAATATAAATCTTTTTCGAAGATACACTTTTTTTTACATTCAACAAATGACTGGTTACTCATACAAGAAATAAATGAAAGATAAAACAACCAAAGGGATCGCCCGAAGGTCCAAACCCAGCAAATATCAAAGTAAAATAAACTAAAATAAACATAAAAATAAATGTTTGTCCCCAAGGGAGAGAACATTCCACCGAACTCCATTAATAAATAAATGTTCGCCCCCAGGGGCTGAACATACTACCGAACTCCATTAATAAACAAATTCTCGCCCCCAGAGGCCGAACATACCACTGAACTCTATAAATAAACAAATGTTCGCCCCTTGTGGAAAAACATACCACCGAACTTCTTAAATAAACAAATGTTCGCCCCCTGGGGCCGAATATACCAGCAACAATATGGATTGGAAAATTGAGTACTCATTTTATTAATAAACTTTGGATAATTACAAAACCAAACCAACTAGCCACGCTCTACTGATAATAATTCTGAAGCCTGCCCGTATGCCAAGTGTTCTTGATTTCTGTTCCATCCAGCGCCCGAAGTCGATAAGTACATGGCTTTGGAACTTCAATAACCTCATAAGGCCCCTCCCAGTTCGGCATCAGCTTCCCAAGATTCTGAGGCATAGAAGCCTCTACTTCCCGAAGGACCATATCACCTACTTCAAACCTTCGGAGTTTAACCCCTTTGTTATAATGTCGAGCTACTCTTTTCTGGTAAGCAGCCAACTTAATCAAAGCCGCCTCTTTGACCTTATCCAATAAATCCAGATTAATACGAAGCCCCTCGTTATTATATAACTCTTTGAACTGGCTGGCCGAAGTGAAATAGAACTGATTTACACAGGGACCAAGGCATCGGTGCCATAAGCCTGTCTGAACGGTGAATCACCCGTCGTTGTCCTTGGAGCAGTTCTATAGGATCACAACACACTGAGTAATTCATCAGGCCATCTTCCCTTTACCTCGTCCAGCCTTCTTTTTATCCCATTTAACAACGTTTTGTTGGTTACCTCCACCTGACTGTTTGACTGAGGATGAGCAACTGAAGTCTTCTGATGCTGAATTCCTAACTCCTTCAAAAATGCCTCAAATTTGGAACCCAGGAACTGTCGGTCGTTGTCTGAAATCACCACTAAAGGAATGCCGAACCGGAAGACTACAAATTCCTTCAAAAAATTTAAACACTCTTGCTCCGTGATCTGCCGAAGAGGCTTCGCTTCCACCCACTAATTCATGTAATCGATAGCCACTATTACAAAACTCACTTGCCCCTTTGCTTTCGGCAATGGTCCCAAAATATCTACTCCCCATACAGCAAAGGGGATCAGAGACAATGCAAAATAGATCTCCTCCGGTGGCTGGTGAGAGATAGGACAGTTCAACTAACACTTAGAGCACTTTTTCACATAGTTCATTGCTTCTTTAAAAATGGTTGGCCAATAATACCTCTGTCGAAGCACCTTATATGACAAAGCCTTTGCAGCCATGTGATCACCGCAAATCCCTTTGTGAACCTCCCGAAAAACATAATCTGCTTCGGATGGGACCAAATACTTAAGCAGAGGAGAGGAGTGGGCCCTTCGATACAAATCTCCATCTATTAACACAAAACTGGAACTCCTATACTTGACCTTCTTTGCCAATATCCAATCCGAAGTTAAAGTGCCATCAGCCAGATAGTTCAAATAAGGCGTCATCCAACAATGTGACCGTTCCACAAAAAAAACTTCGAAATGCTGAACACTTGGCTGATTCAAAAGCTCAAAATAGACTGATCTGCTGTAGGTACTCGCGTCTATTGTTGCCAATCTTTCCAAAGTATCGGCTATGGCATTATCCGATCTATCCACTCCCTGAAAAGCATACGAACTAAAATATTAGAGTCGATCCTTTACATTTACCAGATACTCCCTCGAAATCTGTTTGACCACCAGCTGTGAGTCACTAAAGACTATTAATTTCTAAACTTCAAGGCTCTTCGCCAGTCAAAGGCCTGCCAAAATTGCTTCTTATTCTGCCTCATTGTTGGTCACTTTTGCACTTTAAACCCTTCTGGACTTGTCAGGATTACCCCAGCCCCACTAACATCCGAAGTTTAAGATCCATCCACATATAGAGTCCACGAACATTGAATCATTTGACAGCGTCTGAACAGTTCCTTCTACCTGACCCTTACTGTCATCCGCTTCAGAGAACGAACACTCCACAACGAAGTCCACTAAGGCCTGACCCTTATCGCTGCCCGAGGATGGTACTCCAGGATAAACTGAGTTAACTCCATCGCCCAAGCTGCTAGCCGACCCGAGACATCTGGCCTGCTTAACACCTTCTTCAACTGATCAGTATCCACCACAATCAACCGACCCTGAAAGTATTACCGAAACTTTCGACTGGCTATTATAAGAGCATATGCAAACTTCTCCATATTCTGTGACGCCCCCAAATTCGGGCCCCAATGCCTCAAATCCGGTGTATCACGTTCTAACAATAATGGTGTCGCCTCAAATTCGGATCGCCACTTGGTCACTCGAATTCGGTTTGTCACGTTCAATAATCTCATACAATAGTAATAATACGACTAAATGTCGTATCGCACAGCGGAATAAATACACAACTACTACCGAATAGAATTACATTTAATTAACATAATTTATTCGCGTCCCAAGGTCTCGTAACTTAAACATCGATTACATAGCTTAAACATACCTTAAGCATATATAAACCTAACTACTACATAATAGCATAAGTTCTTTATTACAACCATAAAGTCCTACATAATTAAATCTACTCAGTAGCTTTTCCCTTGCCCTTATCTGTGCCCGAGGGTCCGCACTGCTCTGTCTTCACTGAAATATTTTAGGGAAAGCAAGAATGAGCACGAATTGCTCAGCAAGTAATATAACAGTAAGGGTGAGTATTTTAGTCCTCGAATCCAACAGTGTATAGCAAGGTATGATAGTTCAAGGATAACAAGAATATCAACAGTGTTCAATAACAGTCATTAAGAATTCAATATAACTGAGTACTGAGCAGTCACTAAGGACTATGAACTTCTACTAGAATTAACTGTAATATACTGATAACCCAATCAAAAACAAGTACAACAGGTGATCAGCCTAAAGTACCCTACGATATGCATATCGTTCAATCGTACTAAAGTGCGCATGTCGGTCTCCCGACAAATATAATTTTCCTTCAAAGAAGGTTGTTCATCTCAGTCAAACACAAGATCCCGCACCAATCAATTGGTTTGGATCGCCTTTCAACAATATAAGTCTAGCCGAATCAAATGGCATAGATCACAACAATTATAAGTTCAATCTCAAGATTTAAAGCTCGAGGAACATGAATCGACTTTTATCTTATCCATGAAGTATATAGTTTATAATACATGACTTGTAATCTCAAAAGTTTACTTGTACGACAATATTAGCACAAGCTTAATGAACGCTCAATAAAGAGTAGGGTTAGGAACTTGCTTACAACGTTCCTCGAGTAAAGTAAACACAAATATAGGTTACTTGCACAATAAATGTAGGGTTCTGATACTTGCAAATAATACAAGAACGGGTTTAAGGAAACTTGCCTTATGCGTAGTCTATCCACGTAAAGCTTAATCAACACCTTTCGAATCCCTATCGTAATATAGTTATGCGTATAGGATATTCATTAGTTACGTATATTCATACATGATATGTAAGTTTAAACGCATACATAAACGTCTACCTTAGTTGTATACTCTTTACATACTCCATTACACATCTTGCGTACTTATAGCACAAAAATTTAGTTTATAAATCACCATGAAGTCAAATAACATAGTTTCTAATCATTGCTTTATAGTTTGCAAATACCCTTTGGACTTTAACATTCAAAAGTTTATAAACATATATCAACATACTTTTATTGCACATATGTTTATCCATGTATTCGACACACATATAAAATCATAGATATATAACCCACATTGTTTTTATTTTCAAAAACCTTAAAAACACCTTGGCGAAACTTAGTTCCATAAAGTTACTATATGCTTGAACACTTAAAACATTGTTGGAGTCATATATTATAGCTTAAGGCATTCATACATACATGTTGAGGAACTTTTAAACTAGGTTTGGTCTTTTCTATTTACTTTCAACAATGGATAGTTCTATTCATAAATCTTTATTTTACAAAGCCAAGAAAGCTTATCACGTCAAAGACTAACCATAGTACTTATTAAACCACATAACATTGTCAAACAACCTCTTTCTACGCATGCTTGCATGTATTAGATTCATGTATTCAAAATCAACATTACTTTACTCTTTGAAAACTTGTTCTAAGCAACATTGAGTAGTGTACATATTTGTCTTAAGAAATCTCATGTTAAACAAATTAAGTATGCAAAGCATTTCGAAACCATATTTCATATGTATTCATAAAACTAACTAAGTTGTGAATACATGCTAAAAAGGTTAAATTTCAAAAAGGCGTAAGGTTTTATAAACATGGTCTTCGTCATTTAACTTTTCTTTCAAAAGATTATAACTCAAACTCTAATCTTACTAACACGTCTTGCAATGCGTATTGACACATGTTTAAGGGTTATGTAAGCACTTAAGTTAAGTTAGGTTAGGTTACTAGGTTTGAGAAATAAACAGCACAAAGTTGATTTTCTGGCCACCCCCCGCCGGGGCGGCACTTTGTACTACTAGAGGGCCCGCCGGGGCGGCATTTCCCAAAACATTCCTTGGCCACCCCCCACCGGGGCGGCAATTTGGCCTATAGGAAGCCCGCCGGTGCGGGCATAGCTGTTGCCGTTCAGAATTTATTCCCCTGCTGCGGACCAAACTTTCCCAAATCACAATCAAACAGCAAATTTAAGCATACCCACTATGTATAAACTCCATAAACTTACTACCCAACATACAAAGCATGATTCCAACAACTCTAAACTCATAAACAATCAAATTTAAGAATCAATTTCAAGACTCTTGCCATTTCTCAAAGTTTAATACATTTAGTGATTCTCTTCACTACGGATTCGTTACTTGACCAAATTACTTCGTTTAACTTCCGTTGATTTCGTATTCAACCATATTAACAATATCTAGCATCAATTGATAGATTCAACCATACATTTTCCAACTCAAACAAGTATTATAACCCTTTTCTAAGAACTTTGCAAAACTTGAACTTAAGAACATGTGAAGGAATATTATCTTTTGTGAAGTTGAAATGCTACTCTAGCTTCAATTTATAGATTACTCAATAACACTTCTCACTCCAATTTAGAACTCACAGAGAAATCAACAATTCATGTTTGAGAGGGGGACTTCTAATTATAGAGGGACTATTGTCCAAATGGAGATTTTGCCCTAAGGATTGTTTCCATGGAAGATTGAAGGAACCATTGTGCAACAAGAAGTTGGTGAAAAGTTTCACCAACTCCATCTTCTCCCCTTTCCATAGCCATCATTCCCATCTTGGTTTTTAGCAAATATAGAGCCATAGGCTTTTAGCAACACACAAAAATGAGAAATGAGGAGCAAAGTGACTATCAATTTGGTATACTACTATAATACTCAGCATTTGCAAAACCAATACTTAGCATACTTAGGTTTTATTCCATTTTTAGTTTATAAGGTAATTTGATGGGATTATATTGTGATAAATTAGGGATAAATATACACATAATCATATAATCCATGTACATTGGTTTATTTCAATTGATATTCACATTAGACTAGAATAATTTAGTTGGGTACCAATATTATTATCCATAAAACTCATTATTTCAAATTCTACATAAATATTAAAATAATCATTTAATATTAATTATTTATTTAGTCAAGGTCATTTTCCCTCATAGGTTGAGAATACTAATTTAAATACTCCCACACACATCATGGGGTCACATAAGACTCTCTCATACCACTTAGTAATTTACATAAGTTAAGCTTACTTTTATCATATAGTTTTATATAATAATTATTCACATTCCAATGTCACACTTCATTTTACAACCTCTATTATACAATTACATACATATATGTCTACATGTATATATATATATATATATATATATATATATACATATTCCTATCATCATACATTTTACATTGGGCCACATTAAATTAAATCAATTGGGCTAAGCACACTAAAGCGCATGGACCCTATTATTTAATCTAGCACATAAATTGATTGGGCCACATCTCTTAATTCTTATAACATATCACATTAATGTTGTTGGGCTTGGATATATCTTAAGTCCAATACATTATTGATTCAATGACCCAACTAGATTAGGAAATTAACTAGGCCACACAAGGCTTATTACTTAAGCCTAATTAAGTTCATTATTATTTCTATTCTCGTACCACACAAGGCATTCTTTGAGCTTATTATAAATCCCACATTTTTCTTCTCAATTATTATAAATTCAATTTAATATAATTGAGTTAACTCATCTCATAACACAAAATCATTTCGATTCAAGTAAATATTCATTTCCATTAATATATTCATTTAATAATATTTGAAAATTCTCGGGTATTACATTTGGGTACCTAGTCTCTGCATCTCGAAGAGCATGATTCACATAGTAAACTGGATGCTGAACACCACCGATCTCAACAATTTGTAAGAACTTGAACATGTTGGACTACTTTTATTTGCAAATATAATGCATTTGATGGGTCTATTCGCAAAAAATTAATATTTGTAAGGACTATTTTATCATATGGTTAGTCATTTATTTAATCACGTGAACTATTTGTTATCATTTATAAGACAACTTGATAATTGATTATAGTTCCAAATGTAGAGGTTATGATATAAAATTCCCTTTTAAGGTATCAAATAACCTTAAAAATGATAACAAATAATAGTACATGTGACTAAATAAAGAATTAGTCATGGGATAAAATAGTCTTAAAGACATTAAATTAATGAGAACAATCTTGTCCTTTACAGCATTTTTACAAACAAATGTGACCTTAAAGAGTCTATATTTGTAATACTTTCTCCTTTCCATAAAAAGAGTCAAATTTACTATAAAAAAAGATGTTCCACAAAAAAATCCTCTTAAAATTATTGGTAGCAGTATAACATAACAATATGTCCTCAAAATTGTCATTATAATTTTATTACCGTGTTATTGCTACCAAACTATCAAGCTAATATTTTTAGACAAAAAACATAGAACAAAAATACATCCTCTATATTTATATATTTTATAAATTAGAATCTTTTTGTGAGGAGTAACGTTAATATCACTTGTAATGTTTCTAATTAATACTATTCCAATATATGCAAGAAAGATCACACAAGAAAAAACCAGTCTTTATAGATAACACAGTATTACAATCTCCATATTCGAGTTCAAGTCCAGATTTTGGTTAGCAGAACAACTGATAAACAACAACGAAGCAGCCACAACGATAATATAGGAATATAGGGTTAGTTGTCGAGTTCTGAGGTTAATGAGAACCGAAATCAAGATACAAGAACAATAACAACGCACGACAAAAGTACAATTTGAGCTGGCTGCTGTGACATATGACACAGACTAAAACTGCTAATAGACTGCCAAAAAAAAGACCAAGTCTAAGATACTAACGATATATTATAACAAGAAACCCGAACATTATTTCCAGAGCTTAAAAAACTTGTCATGGCTTGCTGAAGCAACCAAGCCGGTCACTGTTGACACAACCAAGCCAGCAATTAGCCCAAAGACATGTTCCAAAGCTCCAAAGACTGCCAAAAATGCAACAGCAAATAAGAAACTAAAATCAAGTCGATCAATGGTTTCAAAGGTGTCGAAGTGGCAGATAAATTTTTTGAAGTTTATAAAAACTTTAATGGATGAAATGGGTATTAAAAACACACGTGCACACACATTAGCAATGCAGCCCTACATGACTAAAACAGACATTATCTAGGCAATAAACAAAGGACGAGACGGAAAGTAAAATACTAGGATAGTCTAGAAAAATTCCTTCAGGACTTCGTTGATCACTTCTTCCACCATTTTAGTTAATACTATCACCAAGTATATAGATAGAAAAAATTAACCTGAATTTGACATATTCATATGAAATGGAATCTTGCAAGTCTACCCTTTATATCTTTAATCTCCAAACCCAATGGTACAGGCTCTTTATATTACTTTTACACTACTCAAGTGTAATACTGTGTTATGCATTCACTGTGGACACTTTCCTCATCACGAAGCAAGTACTACGTAATGGTTCAAGATATCTTCTACAATTAACTAGTTTATCCGGTATACTTTCTAATTTTAAACATGCATATCCCATGCCAATGCCCAGGGGTACACAGGGTCCAACAGGGGTATTAACACCTTGAGAAAGTCCGTGCAAAATAGGGTAACTATAGAAGCTTATATGTACAAACCAACTGTGAAATTAGGTTGCCTGCTTAAAAAGGTGCTACGCCAAACAATAAGCTATCAGAAATAGACTTTTAAACCAGAAACAAAATTAAACAACAATTAGAACAATATAAATTAATTAAAAAAAATTTGTTATAAATTACCTCAACTGGGTTCATTGCCTTAAACTTCCTTAATCACCGCAGTTAAGCTGGCCATTTCCTGTAATGAAGCACAAACCTCTCCTCCCATAACAAATTTATATGTTTCATCGTTGCGTGGAAGTGATTCTACTAACTTACCCCAATGATGTTCTAAATATGTATGACGGGAGTGAAATGATTGGGCATTTGGGATATCAAAGTTTTGGTTACAAAATTGTGAGATTTTGTTAAATCTTATACTTTCAGAAAACAGTTGAGTACAAAGCAGTAATGACCCGGCGATTTGCTTTAAATCTATTTCTGGTTTCCGGATCATTAGAGTCGTAATAGCCAAGTCTAGGTTCACTCTGCTTGGTATTAGTTGGGTTCTCGTCTTACCAGACATGACTTCTAAGCTTCCATAATCTTCACCTAGCGCCATATTTTTAAATAGGTGCGACCGGAATAATTTGAATGTCCACCATTGACCACCAGTTTTTCTATATCCTTTGAGATATAGGTCACTGACCCCAAATAGTAATTGTATTTCTCCACCGTATCCAGTTATGGTGATAAGAAAGTGGTCATTTGGATTGTTAGGAAGTGTTAACGCCACAATCTCGCCACGCGCCTCAACCACGAAAAGCACACCTAATCCTGCACAATGAACACGTCAGCACCGGATCTCGACGATTTTGGACCGTCGGGGATCGCTCCGGTGTGAGAATAAGTACAGGTTGGAGAAAATGGTTTTAACAATGGAGGTTGCGTGCTCTAGTGTCTGTAGAAAAAATGTTAGTTACCTTCCTTCCATGTAGTGCTCTGTCCTCATATATTGTCTCGCCACCTTGCATGTTTTCCCCCGATGTTTACGTCAGTTGGCTGCATGCAGGCCTTTTCCTCCTTGCTCTTCATCCAATCAACATTATGTCAACTCCTCATAAATGCTAGACGGTTCAAGACGGCTTGACCCATCTAATCCATCAGCCGCCTATCAAGCACCTTTTTAAATGACCCCTCTTTGATAAGCTACCCACTTACAATCTGCCACCTGTCCCCCACTACTGGCTCCAGCCCAAACTTTATCTGAGTAATCATTTAAACAATAGCCTAATACTTCAAGGGTAAAAATGGGTTTGACCCAGAAAGCCCAAGATAAATAAGATTTGACCGGCCCAAGATATTCACGGCCCAACATTGCCCCCTAGTCTTTTATTAAACAGAGCGTTTAATAAAAGAGTATAAGAATTCAGTCCAACCATCAAGAAGAATCCAAACAGATTCGGCAAAGCCCAATTAATAAAAGGCTCATGTCCAAATGCAGACCCCTTAAACTCAAAATCATATTCCAACTCTTCAAATTTTCAAAAATAAATGATAGTTTTCTCAATTCCAAGAGCACATGCCGATTGTTAACCTCCCCCATCATTATCTCTATTAAATGTGCCGCCTTTGGGTTTCGTGAGCCTTCAAAAAAGACAACTCTATAAAATCTTCAAACCCTCAACTCAGATAACTTTACCTGCTCATTTGAAATTCAAAGCACTCCAGCTTTCTTCTTATTCTGGCTTTCTTGCCCTTTTTCAAATCATCATCAATGGCTGCCCAAAACTCCGGTAACATCCTTCCAGAGATGAATCCTAAACCGAAACCTTCATCTGGGAAAAGTCTTCCTCCTCTTATTTCAGAGA